>OX243896.1:10277692-10877591 GCA_945859665.1 Anorthoa munda
ATTATAGTAGTCACAACAGTTTCTTAAACACAGTTCGCTTTTAAATCCTATTTTGGGTCTAATTAATGATTACACGTTGAAATGTTATTGTAAATAACATGAGTACTTTCCTGTTTTAAATAAGGAAAACAACAACATTTACTAATTGTGCTAAATATATCAAATTAATTGACAATATTATTCAGCTCTACTGAAAAACCCACCTGGTAAACACCATGACAAGATATATTTGGCTTAGCTATAAAACTGTTATATTTTAAATAGGTATGCCCGTCGTTTCTGGAAATTAAAGCTGCTACGTAAGTAGTAGTAGCGTGCTCCTGCCTGCTAATAACAACATACTGCGACCTCCCCTTGTACAGATATCTACCCTAATATTATAAAGAGGAAAGATTAGATTGTTTGTTAGTTTGTAATAGTAGATTATGAACCAAGTAGATAACGAGTGATTTACGTCACGGGAGGCATATTGGTCCCAGAGCGTATTGAGGTTCTCTAGAGAAGTCTATGTAAAGTCCTGAGTGAAGCGAGACGTTCAAGCTGCTCAAGGCGAAGACAGACTTTATCCCAGAGGATCATACTCTACATTTCACACCTTCTGCGAGACAATAAAAAGTCAGGGTGCCATAAATTAAGTATTCATTTTGTAATTAATATAAATCAAGAGTTAATATTGGTGGTGGACAACGGGAATAATCGTAGACACATTAGTCCAGTTATAGAAGGTTAATAACAAACAGAGTTACTTTCGCTTTTTTAATTTCAGTATGGATAACGTGCCATATCTTAAATAAACTTCTTGTAAATTCTAAATGAAAGGTCCGATTCAAATAATGCAAAGATAAATTTATAGATACATAATCAGTTATATTTAGAAAAAAAAAATAGGATGAGGATTAATAATCATGATAGGTACGAATGTCAAAATTTTCACCCTCCTCGTGTTTGTTGTGTGTCATCAAAGTAGTTCGTTTGAATTAAAACTAAAATCAGAATAATAATTCAATCAAAATAATAATTAAAATTAAAATAACACATAAAATGAAAAATTAAAAATAAATAGAATAAGTGAAGAATCAAATTAAATCAAATCAAATCATATTTATTCGTAAATGTAGGTTGCAATACAATAGGATGTTATAATAAGGTGGTCAGTTCGCTACATTTTACTCGAGAGCATACAAATAATAAACAAAGTTAGTGGTGTCGAAACAACAGACACACATTTAAAATTAAATAATTCAATTACTTACAAAACACACAATTCCGTACTTACTAACACACAATTACCAACATAAAAATAATAATAATAATCTAAATATAATATTGTAATAAGCTAAATGTCAGTGGTGTCCTCCATATACTCAGTTGTGGATTAGTAACATTTGTGAATTAAAAATTGTTTCAGTTTCTTTTTAAACATATTAATATTAAGATTATTTATCTGTCGTGGAATTTTATTGAAAATAACTGGAGCCTACTAAGAGTGTATTTTGTGTGCTTAATGCATGTATGTGAAGCGAAAGTATAGAGTGTGCTTGCGTGGTACCTCCACACAACCCCATTCCATGCTGCGTGTACTATTTGGGGTGCATGTTTAAGGAAGAAACATTTCTAGGGTTTGTCTAAGATCTGCAATTCTTCGTAAGTAAGGATATGGAGCTATTCTCAATTTATCTTTTACATATTTATATTATTAAAATTATATCTATCGTTTTTAATAGAATTTCTAGGTCCACAGTCAGGAATTTTAAGACAAGCCGATGCTCATAGCGATGACGTCAGTGAACTGCTGCAACCACGAGCAGCGCTTCCCGTCGCCGCGCTGTAATCAGGTTACAGTATTAGATAGATACAGAGGCCTTAGTGCGAGTTTTTACTCACCGTCAATCGCGTTAACGTAAACCTCAATTTGTATTGAAACTGGATAAGCGCCGTCTGGTAGCGGTAAGGAGAAACTTCTTTTTTTCTATATATTTTGACATAAGAGATCGTTTACGGTATCACGAGTGAGTACGTTAAAAAACTCGCACTAAGGCCTCTGATACTGACAATAACTCGTGTAAGTTGTAATTCAACTCGATGAGTTAATAAATTGTAATGGAAAAGGCTACTTATTTGATGAAGTCTTTCGCTAAATAAAGAAACACATAATAAAGATATTATTTTTGATAAAATGAGTTAGCTTACCAGTTAATCTCAGAGTCAGTAACAGCAGGTACAATCATGTTTTCGAAAGATTTTCTTTTAGCGTATTCGATTTCCTCGTAGATATGCTCGTGGCCTTCAACTTCATCATAGTTCATTTCTTCTATGTCAGCAATTTCCTTCGCACATTGCTTACGAAAAAGCAAGTTAAGATAGAAGGGGTTCCTCTAAAAAATTGCAAGACACATTAACGAAATTTTTGGCGCCCAATCGTTTACCGCTCAGGGTTTCCCCAACGGTCATCATTACACAACAAAACTTTTTTCACAAAATCTAAACCGACTTCCAAAGTAAAACCCTACGAATTGCAAAATAACTTTCGTTTCGGAAATCTGTGGAGCTAAACGAAAAAGCCAGATGTACCAAAGATACCGATTTCCAAAATTAATTTTGCACTTTGTTTTGCTTTGGAAGTCGGCAATTTTTTTTGAGAGAAACTGTTTTATTTCTCTTTTTAGATTTGGTATCCTGTTACTAAGATTGAGAAAGTTCTATAATAAGATACCCTATTTTTTTGGAATGGGAAATCAACCATTGAATTCTCCCGCTCTGGGTGAAGCGGAAGGCCTTTGAGACTTCAGTTGCTTGTGTCAGGGCCGCAGTAACTCTCCTTCAAAATCCGCGACCCATACAGACATTGGCCCTAGCAGACCCCATTAGTTTTTACAGACATCTCTGAGGCGCGCATGGAACACCGCGCACCGTCGTCGACTCGGGCCTGGTCTTTATCAGACGGCGCATTACCGATTACTCGCCATCCGCAAGCCCGCACCTAGGGTGGCCGGGGATCGGCTTGCGATTCCCGATGCCCAGGGCGTCTCCCGTGGCGATAGTAAGATCTAGGTACAGGATTGACCTGATATCCATAATAACAAAATTTACACATTCGTGCTGGTTGTAACGTTGTTTATTTATTATCTTGAAAAATATTGAACGGATATTATTTATTTATAAAACTTTATGCACAAGTACAAAGGCGGACTTAATGCCTTTGGCATTTTCTACCAGTCGACCTTAGGGTGGTGCAGAGATTAAATATGGCAGGTGCAATTTAATTAAAAAACAAGTAGAGAATTGAAATATAAATAAAACAATCAAATATATATATTATATATAAATATATACATGATTAATGATAATATATATATGACTATATATATAGATACAAGCATATTACCTAATGTCTAGTTTCTGAGAAATACGTGGGCAAACATACAAACATACACTTATGAAATTTGGTACGCTTTTTTTTTTTTTTGGGTGGTTAATCATCCAATGACTCCCATGCCCATGCCATTCATTCCATTCCATTCCAAAAATCAAATTCAAATTTTCTTTTTCTTTTTTTTCAAATTTGGCAAGCCTGCACCCTAATTGCGAAACTGTTTTGACAGCTCGAAGTGCACATGTTCTCTTTCATTTTGATGACTCAACAGCATTTATTGCGTGCGCTGTTGAGCAGGCGGAATTTTGAACATATGAAGCAAGTAATGCAAACAAAGCGTAAGTGCGTCATTCTTTGAACTTGCTCAATTACCCCTAATTGCGCAAGTTCAAAGAATGACGCATGTACGCTTTGTACTCCCCCTCTAGCCCCCGCTGAGGGGCTGTTTATAATATAAATGAGTGAATTACAATATTACATACATACGGATCCAATTGAAAACATCCCTGTAAGGGATCCGTAGTCAACAAGGAACTATTATAGTTACGCCATGTCCGTCTGTACGTCCGTCCGTCCGCAGCTTAGGTCAGAGACTCTTATAAATAATAATCACGCCGACAATGTGATAAAATAAAAACAAGAAATTTTTTTTTTCTTAACCCTATACATGTAAAGTGGGATGTTTTTATCTCGTCTATCCAATGGTGTTGGTATCGTTAGATAGTCTGTTCAAAAATATTACGGGTCTGTGAAAATTATTTTTGATTCAGGGATCCGTTTGCGAAAAATTGAGCTTTAAATTGCTAATTTTTGTTAGTCATGTGCCCCCCCCAAGATAAATGGTTGCTTTTGGATATGTGACAACAGTTTTCGGCAAAGTTAATTTTGTCCCTTCGTTAGAGCAATGTTCGGTGCTTTTATTGTTAATAATGTTACCTATTTATTTTGGTGAATGTAGCTGTTTATACGGAACACTCTGTGCGCGAGTCAGACTTGCAATTGGCCGGTTTTATTTAATATTTGATACTAGCTTCGGCGAAACAAAAATATTAAAAAACCTCACCAACTCAACAACAACAACTCAACCGCAGATTTCAAATTAATAATAATGTATTTCAATTAAACCATTAAACCACGGCGCGACGACCTAGAAACATTTTATTATTAGTGGTAGGTACTTATTTTATCACTATTTTTTAATTATTTTATATTTTTTCATCAATATTACCTACTACCTACTTGACTATAGGACGAAACACCGCCATGTTAAAGATTTCTTTCAAACGCATCAAACAAAACTTTCAGACGGCCTGATCTTTACTATCTAAATCCATGATTATGAACCTTATTTATAAAAATCTCTGAACTGTTTAGTACCTAATCAACAGATTCTAAATTCATTCAAACATATTTATTTAAAAAAAAAATAAGTCTATACATACATGATTTCAAAATGGAAGGTATGCAAAGTACGTTGCGCAGAAAAACGTAACGCTTTTGAGTTAACGCTTGTTTTGATTTCACTCTTCAATCTTCGTCCATAACGTAAAAAATTGGTACCTACCAAAGACACCGACTTCCAAAAATAAAGTTATTTTTCACATTGTAGTTTTTTATTTGGAAGTCGGTAGTATTTTTTTATAAAAAAGTATTTTCACTTTTTAGTTGTACTAGCTACGTACAAATAAAAAGTGTAATAGGCAAGTAGTTACGTAAGGTACCTATAATGCCTGAATAGATTACCTGAATATCTTGAAACTGATCATAACCGGTGAAATGAGAGATCTGTGTTTTAAAGGGTTTAAGAGCGTACTGGCGTGATGTTATGTTATGAAATGGTATAAACAATAAACAGACATGCGATTACAGCAATCTCGAGAGATTTGCCGTAATTAATTGAAGGGTTCTGTTGTATATCTTCGAAGTTCTTCATCAGGTCTTCACCAAATTAAAATGGAATCAATTTCGAAACATACTGTTTCAAACAAAAAAAGAATTTTCAAAATCGGTCCAAAATATTGACGGAGATATGCGTGAAAATAAAAAAAAAAAAAAAAAACAAACTTAATGTCGAACATACAACCTCCTCGTTTTTGGTAAGTCGGTTAATAAAATTTCCAATAGAAGAAAATCGATTCTTAAGGAGTAAACTTCCAAAGGATTTTAATTATATTAAGATTAGTTTTTAAATCTTGATTAGCAGCATGCGCACCGGCAGTAACCGCGATCTGTGATTAACAGATTATTAATTCAAATACTCCATAGTAATTTTTTTTGACTTTGGGCGCACGGTTGGCACCACAGACTACTTAGAGATACTACGTATGTTGGCGCAGTGGTGGAACGATTGACTGCTGCGTTGCATATCGCGGGTTCGATTCCCGCACGGAACAAATATTTAAATGACCTACAGTCACGATACTGGCAAGTGGTGATGAGATATGGCGGGTACCTGTGTAGACCTCGGTGTAGGTGCTGTCGGTGAGACCCCACAACTTGACGTAGTACTTGGTGCCGGGCTTGAGTGGTCCGTTGCATAAGGTCGGATCGTCCAGGCAGTCCTCCACGCCGATGATGAAGTCCTTGACGCACGACGAGTTTTCCTCGTCGGAGGGCATCTTTACGAAGTAGGGCGTCCAGACGTCCTGCACGTCATACCACGTCGGCGGGTCACCTAACATGTAGTTGCACTCGTTGCACGGGTCTTCGGCCACCACCAGATAGTAAAAAAGTATGGGATCGTAGTAGAAGAAAGAGAAGCTCACGGTTATGCTGGTGGCTGAGTGGCGCAGTACGCTCGGCGGCGGCACGGCGCTCGGCGCTATACTTAAGCAAACGTTACATTTTTTAAGGTTCCGTACCCAAAGGGTAAAAACGGGACCCTATTACTAAGACTCCACGATCCGCCTGTCTGTCTGTCTGTCCGTCTGTCACCAGGCTGTATCTCATGAACCGTGATGGCTAGACAGTTGTAATTTTCACAGATGATGTATTTCTGTTGCCGCTATAACAACAAATACTAAAAACAGAATAACATAAATATGTGGGGCTCCCATATAACAAACGTGTTTTTTTTGCCTTTTGTTGCGATAATGGTACGGAACCATTCGTGCGCGAGTCCGACTCGCACTTGGCAGGTTTTTTTAAAACCCTTACTCAGATACAATAGAAACAACAATACCATAGGCACACAATGTGTGCGCGTGAAGTTCGAGAAGTTAACTTGCTTAAAAACAGCAAAAAAAAAATATACGGTCGAATTGAGAAAGCTACTCCTTTTTTGAAGTCAGTTAAAAATTACATAATGTTTATTTTTTTTGAGATTTATGCCATTAATTTTGGCGATTTTATACAAGAACTAGCGTTCCGCCCGCGGCTTCGCCTGCGTGGGCTTCACGATTTTGGCTGTTTCGTCTGAAAACTAACCAGCAGACGTATCTCCTGTTAAATGGACTCGCATATTTCTTTCTTAGGTAAAGAGTAGTAAAGATAGTTATTTTTCATACAAACTTTAACACTCCTTTTTACCCCTTTAAGGGATGAAATTCAAAAGACCCTTAAATACGTATTTCTTTAATTTCATTATAGAGCTAGAAATACAAAAAATCAAGTAATTTTATTGATAAACAATTTATTTTTCATACAAATTTTAACAGCCCTTTTTACGCCTTTATGGGATGAAATTAAAAAAATCCTTAATGACGTATTTTATTATTTTATATTTTGAGGCTAAATACCACATTTCAAATTAAAAATTACAGGTTCACAAATTTTGATCCCCTATTTCATCCATTTAGGGGTTGAATTTTGAAAAATCATTTCTTAAATGACACTTACAGTATAAAATCAACATCCTCTCAAAATTTCAAACTTCTATCAATAATGGTTTAGGCTGGGCGTTGATATGTCAGTCGGCACATTGCCTGTTATATATAGTCTAGCTTTCCGCCCGCGGCTTTGCCTGCGTGGGCTACACGATTTTGGCTGTTTCGTTTTTCCAGTTCTGGCGGGCTATTGCAAATTTATTTATTACTAGCTTTCCGCCCGCAGCTTCGCCTGCGTGGACTACACGATTTTGGTAGTTTCGTTTTTTGTAGTTCTGGCGGGCTATTGCAAATTATTATCTAAACATAGCTTTCCGCCCCCGTCTTTGTTCGCGTATACTACAAAATTTGCTAAACTTTATTAGTTTATCGAACTATAAAAATGACATGTAAATTAATATAAAATGAGCATAAACTGAACTGTCGTCATGTTCTAATAGCTAGAGCCATGGACTTCCATTCTGGATGTCTCGTGGGATCGATTTCCACGGGCAGGTACAAATAGTGAAATACCACTTCGCTTTCAATTTCTGAATCCTACCGACACGACAAAGACATAGTCAGAGGGTATCAGTGGTATTCGAGGTATGAAAACTGATTCCCCCCAGCACATCCAGTAGGTATAATCTATCTTCTATCTATGTCTATAAAAGCGAAAGGTGACTGACTGACTGACTCATTGACTGATCAATCAATGCACAGCCGAAACTGCTAAGCCTAGAAGAATGAAATTTGGCAGAAAGGTTCCTCAAGTAACGTAAGTGTGCACTAAGAAAGGATTTTTGGAAATTCCACCCCAAAGGGGGTAAACAGGGGGTTGATAGTTTGTATGAAAAATCTAAATCCTTCGGCCAAAATTGATGAAATTTAGCACAAATAGTATTCTAAGTACATTTACTTAGAATACTATTTGTGCTAAATTTCATCAATTTTGGCCAAAAAAAACAAATAATGTCAATCTGTATCATTATACAGATTGACATTATTTGTTTTTGAAACTTAAGAAAATCTAAAAGATACCAAAGAAAAAAAATCTAAAAGAATCTAGAAGAATCTTATATCTTGGATTAATAAATATGAAACTTGACATAAACACCAACCTGAATAAACAATAAAGGTTGTCATTATTAGTTTTTTGAAACCACCCCCAAAAGACGTTTTAAGGGGTATTAAAGTGTTTTTGAATAATCTTATTTCTTGGGTTAACACATTTGAAAGTTGACATAAATACCATCCTAAATAAACAATAAAGGTAGTCATCATTAGTTTTTTGAAACTCCCCCAAATGATGATTTAGGGGGTGTTGAAGTTTGTATAAAAAAATCTGATTTCTTGGGTCAATAAACTTGAAACATGCCACAAATACTAACCTAAATGAATAATAAAGGTTGTTATTAATATTTTTTGAAACTAAAAGATAAATATTTTCATTTAAAAAGGTTTAAGCAGTTTCACTTAGAATTTAATCGTGAACTAAATAAATACTATAGACAGCGGGCTAAGGACCTTATTGATCAGACGTATACTGAGTATATCCGACGGACGGAGACGGATATAAAGAGGGATCCTAAAAGTTTTTGGAAATTTGTAAAGGGTCAGCAGGCTTCTAGGCAAACATGTAATGAGTTCGTATACGATGAGCGGATAGTGACAGGGGTAGACGCAGCAAATGCATTCGCGCAATATTTTAGCTCTGTGTTTCTGCCGCATGATCCCGTTTTATCTGCAGCGAATGCTGAGCAGGAGGCATCAGAGCCGCTGAGCTCCGCGCGGATTGCCATTGATGTAGTTGACTCAGCCGACATATCAGCAGCTATTCGCCGTCTAAAAGCCCATTCATCTGCAGGGCCTGATGGTATTCCGCCGTTTATTCTTAAGGACTGTTCAGATGTTTTTAGTGAACCGCTTCTATATGTTTACAATTTAGCCTTAAAAACCGCGACGTATCCAGCAATTTGGAAAATTTCACGGGTTACTCCTGTACCCAAGGGAGGCGACAGGTCAAAAGTCGATAACTACAGGCCTATTGCGGTCCTGTCGGCCTTCGGCAAGGTGTTCGAGTCGATACTGAACCGTTATATCACCAGACAGGTTACATCCCAATTATCCGAATGCCAGCATGGTTTTAGAACCGGCAAATCAACCCTTACTAACCACATTAACTTTGTGGACTATGCTGTAACAGAGATGGATAAAAATAGGCAGGTTGACGTGGCCTATTTTGACTTTAAAAAGGCATTTGATCGGGTCCAAACTGACGTCTTATTAAGAAAATTATCTGCGATAGGATTTACCCCCAAGCTGCTTCAATTCTTTTCCAGCTATTTTGCTGACCGTCTACAGTATGTCCAACTCTGTGGGCATAAATCTGGCACATATGTGACTTGTTCTGGTGTGAGTTAAGGTTGTACCCTCGGGCCGACACAATTTATTATTATGGCTAATGACCTGCCGAAGGTTGTCGGGACGGCAAAGTGTCTTATGTTTGCTGATGACCTGAAGCTATTCTTGGGTATCAATAGCGTACAAGACTGTGAGGCGTTGCAGAGGGATATCGATATGGTGGTAAAATGGAGTAAAGTCAATTACTTGGAATTTAATGTCTCCAAGTGCAAGACTATTACATTCACTCGATTACATGTACCCATTCAATATGACTACCACATATCGGGTGTCCCTCTGGAGCGTGTCAACGAAATCAAGGACTTGGGACTGACATTGGACGTAAATATGACCTTTAATCGGCACATCAATATCATCTGTGCCAAGGCCTTCCAATCACTTGGTTTTGTCATGAGGCAGGCAAATGGGTTTAAGGATAGGAATGCTGTTATAGTATTGTATTTTTCCTTTGTGCGCAGCAAACTAGAATATAATTCACTAGTGTGGGATCCGCACGAGCAAAAGTATAAGTTAATGATAGAACGGGTTCAACGCAAATTTGCTCGATACTTATATAAAAAGTTGTATGGGTACTATCCCTATTTGTATCCATCTCTGTTTGTCGCGGGAATGGTGGGCATCAACACGCTGGAACTGCGACGTAAGTGTGCGCTGTTGATGCACTACTTCTTTGTGCTGAACAATAGGATCGACGACTCGCCCACGCTAGCTCGCTGTTCACTGTTTGCTCCAGACCGAGTACGGGTGTCGCGCGCCTGTGCCCCACGATGCCTGTTCGCGGCTTCATTCCACGCGTACCCTGACTGCCCGATATGCCCCTACAACCCAGGCGCTCAATCTGCTGAACGCCCTAATTGCTCAGGAACCTGGCGTCGACATATTTATGTATAAGGATAAATCTATGTTAAATGTTTGTGTAAAGTTCTTTAGTTTATAAGTGTTTATGTTTTTGGCTTGCTGTACGCCTTGGTGAAAACTGTTAGTACAGCAAGCAATTGTTATTAAATAAATAAATAAATAATAAATACGAGATGTTTAAATAAAACGGGAACACTTATTGTAGGACTTTTAAATTTGTTCTCATTTTAACTATTGCACATTTGACGAAGTAAATGTGTTTGATTATGACCTAATGTTATTTTTATTACGCAAAGTTGTCAACAATGGCGGATGTTATAATTTCTATGACCAATAACTAGATTTAATAATTTAATACGAGAACTAAACAAATTTGAGTAAATGATTAAATACTAAAAAGTCATAAGACTATTTTACACAGCTATGTAATAATGAGAAACCTAATTAATAACATATTCAGATCACCGGAAACTTGGATAGTTTTATGATGAGATGACTATTTAAATAATAATCTATTAAAAAATTTGTATTTGTGAGTATTGGGGTTGTTTAATGTTAAAATAATTAACTCAGCAGCATTTTAGTATTGTTTGCTAGATTTATTCAACTATCCAAGCGTGAAAGAGTGAAAGGAGCGAGTCATTTTTAATCAAGCAAGTATTGAAGTCACCCATTAAAATAATGTGCTCACACATGGGGCATAGATCGCTGAGAGTGGATTCAAGAGAATTGAAGTAATCAATGTGAAGGTTAGGGCTGTAGAGCACTGCAAGTAAAACTTTTGTGTGATGAACACATACTTCAATAAACAAGTATTCAGCCGATTCAGAGTAAAGCGAAGGAGATGAACTAATATAGGAAGGGATAGATGGACGAAGGAGATGAACTAATATAGGGAGGATCCATCAATATAGGAAGTTACGGACGCTGCAATTATTTCGAAACCGATGCAGCCATGACGTCAAGGAATCGATCGATGCCGAACTAATATTTAAGACCATTTCTTGTAATAAGAATTCATTCCATATTCCTACATCGAGTAGGATGGATTCGCGTAGGCTAGTTAGTTGTAGTTAGTCTATTTAATTATTGTAACCATTCCATGTCCTAATATCGGCTTGGAATGGACATCTGTAGGTTAGCTAGTTGTAGTTTGTAGTCGTAACCATTCCATGTTCCAACCTCGACTTGGAATGGTCAGTTTTAGGATAATTATTTGTAATTTACTTTAATAATTAAAAGTTTAGAATCATTTCGGGTTTCTTTCCAATACCCCTGTGGTAATCGTAATTCGTCTTCCTAATGTTCTTAGCGGGCGCAGCTGAAGTTGTGTACACAGGAGATCCAAGTTCCCCAGATCGCGCAGAGCCCCCGGTGATGACTGAGCAGGACGGATATTTGACCATTAAATCGCGTAGTACGCCTGCCGTCTCAATCTTTCTTCGGGATTTGTCAGGGCAAATAAGCACAATTTTGCCCTCCATGGACCAGCAATTCAGCAAGCCGAAATGTTTACGAGCCGCTACAAACAGGTGGTGCCTAGCTTGTAAAAACTCAGAGATTGTTATCCCGGTGCCCTTGAGAGCTTTCTTGCTATCCCACACTAGCTGACGGTTCTCCATTGTTGTTGAGTTGTTGTTGGTTATTGTGGTTGTTGAGTTGTTGTTGTTGTTGATGTTGGTTGGTGTTGGTTATTGTTGATGTTGGTTGTTGTTGTTGAGTTGTTGTTGTTAGTTGTTGTTGTTGTTTGTTGTTTTTGTTGTTGTTGGTTGTTGTTGAGTTTTGTTGTTGTTGAGTTGTTGATGTTGGTTAGTGTTGGTTGTTAATTACGATGGGTGCAACCGGAGGATCCAAAAAAATGCAAATTTATTTTAATAAACTAATTTATTACTGTATTACAAAGTATTGAAATTACGACTAATTATACTAAAGTGTCAATTGGTCGATGTCAGATCCAAAAGTGCCGCTCCACGTTTTTATGTTTCTATGGAAAGGTTCGATTGACGTCAATTGGTCACGTTATGCTGAGCTTGCGTTTCGTGCCCGTAGGTGCCGTGTGCAATGTATATGCAGGTATGCCGATGCAGCGATCTATTAAGGTTGACCATGCGTAACACCTCCCCCCGTAGAACAGCGAGTATCGATGGACTTGTTCAAGATGGTCGCTGGTAGACATCCAGGGTCAATCCTTATTTGGCTTGGGTTGATAGTGCGTGGTGATGGGGTTGCATAGACGACTTCAGGGTTGCTGTTGAAGTTTTCTGTGATTTCTCTGGATGCTTTTCTTATGCGTAGCCGACGATAGATTAGAGTGGCGATGAGTGCGCATGTACCGGATAGTGCGAGGTACATGGGTATAGTAGTGTGGTAAATGACGGGATCGGTGACGTCATCTAAATGTACAGGCAGTTGCGTCGCTATCTCGTTGCTAAGCGTGTGAAGTTTTTGTAGATTTGGCGAATTTAGGATGAGCTTCGGATAATTTTCAGGCCTCGACTCGTTGTATAGGGGCATCTCAATGATCTTCACGACATGTCCTTTGATGTGGTCGTCAGTGTTGGAGATAGTGAAGGCGGGTGTTCTCAGGTTACAGTTGAGGGGAATGATTGCCAAATAGCTGCCTCGTAGGGTCCGGTACTGTTCCTGACCGCATGACATCTTCACTTTTGTTGGTACAGGAAAACTTAAGGTATAATGCTTGTCGTCCAGGGTTTCCAGGGCTTCGGTGGTGAGGGCTACGGGTGTCAGCTTGCAGCTGGGTTGAAGTTCTTGATGGACTATGAGATGCTGGATGCAATCTGGTTTGCTCTGGATTTGTAGGTTGGCTGTTGACTCACAGAGATATATGGAGTTTACCTTCGGACATTCTGTCTCTATGTACCTAGAGTCTGAGCTAGAGAGTGCTACGAAAGGTGAGGGTGGTATAAGAGTTTCGTGGTTTCTGTTAGGAACAAGGGAAAGTTTATACAAATTATATGTGGAGGAAACAACTATCGGGACTTTTATAACTACTACTATCTGCTTATTAGAATAGAAGTAACCTAGTTTAATTATTTCATAAAAATGCCTAATTTCTACGTCAAGGATTTCGTCATTAGCATATAAAATCCTTAATTTACCTAACATATACTTAATTTCATCTAAATTAAATAAAGAGTACGGGGTACTCGACGCACGAATAAATGTTAGGGTGTTCTCTAAACTTCGTAATTCTTCATAAAGATCTTCTACATTATCTCCTAAGATTAACAGATGTTGGGCCAGATGGGCGTATTTAATTAAATCTGTATCCCTATTAGCGTTACTTTCCAAAATTAAGTTTAGTGCTTTACTCATCTTATCTTGATTTGAAATTATACTATCTATTATTTGAGAGCTACGTGAAATAAATTTACTATTTAAACTAACATGGTTATTAATTTCTAATTCTAATTTATGCTCATTATTACGTAAGGTGTTTATGGCGTTTTCGTATTTAAGTGCATCGGTGTAGTCTAAATTACCAGAAATTGTTTTTATTACAGAACCCAAACCGTCGATAAGGCCTCTTTTACTACGAGTTGATTCAAACATACTAATTTTACTAGTAATTAAATTGATTTTACTATTGAGATGTTTCAGATGAGGGTCGAATAGGAATAAGGTTTTATTGTTAACTAAGGGACTTAATTCAGCCATCTGTGTTTTTACCACTTCAATTTGAAGATGGATATTCTCTAAATCTATATGACTTAGGAAAGAATGGAAATGGGAAACGATCTTTGCCGCTCCTAATTTGAAGGGAAGTAGTCCTGGTCCATTGTCAAGTGATTCAACTGTTATCTCTTGTCCTTGGGCCGGATGTAGGGTCATCAGCCATAGTATTATCCTGTAACAAAGTGGGATCTTTAGGACTTCGCTTAAGGCGAGATTTTGCTACTGGACCGCGTTTCTTCTTCGTATAGATGTGGATTGGAAGATCTGCGAGTACAGTATCTTGCGTATAACGCGGGGCTAACTTCTGTCGAGACGCCATGGGATTGCGTACAAAGATTTGCTGGTCAGGGGTATAGTCCTTCTCGGGTTCTCTGTCCCTGTTACGGGTTTCAGTCAGTTGTGTCCTGTCATGTAAGGATGTCTGGTTAATAAGGTCGTATACTTGACTCATTCGTTTCCTATGGTCTTGTTAGTACTGTTGCAGTAAGTGTTCAGATAGGTCAATATCTATTGGGTCTCGAGGGTCAAAGTGTCCAGTTATCAAGTCCAAGGGTCTACATTTTGTGAAGCTATGGATCGAACTATTGTACGCTAGGATGGCATAAGGCATAAGATTAACGACTGGTTCATTTCGTCTCTCTAATTTCAATAACCTAAGATGTTCTAAAATGGTAGAATGGAACCTTTCTACTATGCCATTGTCGTTAGGGGAATGCGCTAATATTTTATGGTGAATAATTTTATGAGTTCGGTTGAATTCTAAGAAAATCTGATTTGTGAATTCGGGGCCTCCGTCCGTGACAATAGTCAATGGGACCCCATGGTGGGTGCAAAATACAAGTAGAGCTTGTACTACACTTAAAGCGGTGCTATCTCTAAGGTGATAAGCTTGTGCATACTTAGAGAAAGCGTCTACAATGGTAAGGAATTTCTCTGTTTGAGCTGTGAACAGATCTAGATGGATAATTTCAAAAGGTTTACTAGGGGGTGGTACAATGTTAAATCTTTGCTTGATGGGGTGACGGTCGTACTTAGCCTGACCACAGATAGTACACTCATTTATGTACTTGGAGATGTGTTCTTTCATCTTAGGCCAGTAGAATTTAGAAGATAAGGCTAAGTAACATTCAGTGATACCGCGATGATTTGTTTTACCTTCGTGGTATTTCTTTATGATGTCTTGTTGACGCAGGTAGTCTTTAACATTCTCCAATTCAACTTTAGTTAGAACCATGTTCATTGAAGAGCTTTTGAAGTTGTCTTGAATTATGGGGATTATTTTATACATGGCAAGAGGAGGATGGATGATTAAACCGGTTTTGACTTTAGGGTTCACGTATTCTTTAACTGCATTAATAACGTCGTTAGTCAGGTTAGACTCAGATAGTTGAATGGTAGTTCGGGTATGCGTTTCAAATGGCTTACTCACTGTCGGTCGTTTTTTAATATCGCCTACAAGTACAAAACAGATTTGTCTACTGAATTTATTTAAGGGTTCGTCTGATATTGGCACTTCTAGAATAGGGGCTTCGTTACTAGTGTGAACAGTTGCTGTGTCAGAGTTGTCGAGTATGTCGGGGTTGTTTGTAGGGGCTGTCAGTGTTTCAGAACCTACTGTTGAGTGAGGCTTTTCAGATACATTTGCCGCTATAGACATAGCGTCCTCGTTGTTGATTTCAATGCGGGACAATGCGTCGGCGTTAGTGTTCTTTTTGCCTTGCTTGTATACTGTAGTAAAATTGTATTCACTCAACTTAAGTCTCCAACGTGTGAGTCTGGAGCCTGGTTCTTTAAGGCTCATAACCCATTGTAAGGGTTTATGGTCTGTAACTATCTTAAACTTTCTCCCAAACAAGTATGGACGAAAGTATTTAGTAGCCCAAACTATGGCTAATAACTCCTTCTCGATTACACTATAGTTAATCTCACTGGAGTTTAATGTCCTAGACGCGTATGCTAAGGGCTTATCTTGTCCTATAGGTCCTTGAGAAAGGACAGCTCCTATGGCAAAGTTAGATGCGTCAGTCGTAAGCACAAATTCCTTAGAAAAGTCAGGGTACTGCAGTATAGGGTCGTTAGTCAGTAGTAATTTGCACTTTTCAAAACAGTCGATGTAGTTAGGGTCATTGAAGGTGATCTTAGAACCTTTCTTGAGACATTGCGTCATGGGTTTCGTAATGCGCGCAAAGTCAGGAATAAATTTCCTATAGTATCCTAACAGGCCTAAAAAGCGTTTGATCTCGGTAGCTGTCTTAGGAATAGGGAATTTCTGGATGGCAATGATCTTATCGGGGTTAGGCTTAATACCGTCCTTACTTATTACGTGACCTAAGTATGAAGTTTCAAGCTTTAAAAATTCCGACTTATCCATCTGGATCTTAAAGTTTGATTCCCTTAATCTCTTGAATACTTTTTCTAAATTTACCATGTGTTCCTGTAAGGAAACACTAAAAACGACTATGTCATCGAGATATACGAGACATATGACATTTTGGAGGTCCCTGAGGACATTATCCATCACGCGTTGAAACGTGGATGGAGAATTTTTGAGACCCATGGGCATGCGTAAAAATTCAAAGTGCCCATGTTCTACATTGAAGGCCGTTTTGTGAATATCGGCTGGGTCCATTTCTACCTGGTAAAATCCACTTGCAAGGTCTAGAGTTGTGTGATGACAGTTACCAAGTTTATCTAAGATGTCATTAATATTGGGGATTGGGTACTTGTCATCGAGGGTTTTATCGTTGACTTTACGAAAATCAATGACTATGCGCCATTTAGTCTTTCCGGACGCATCAGATTTTTTTGGAACTACCCAGATGGGTGAGCTCCAGGCTGACTGCGAGGGACGGATTATCCCTTGGTCTAACATTTTGCTAATCTGATCCTGAACTTCCTGTCTGTGAACAAAGGGATATCTATAGGTCTTAGTATAGACAGGTAATTCGTCGGTGGTATGAATACTATGCTTTATCTTATTGGTGAAAGTTAGAGGTTCACCATCGATATAGAAAACGTCAGCATATTGTGCACAAAGAGATTCTAAGTTGGCTCGTTCTTCAGGATTCAGATGGTCAGTGCGTAGTTTTGATAATACCTCGGATACGCGATCGCTAGGCTGATAGATAGTCGCGCTTTGCTCGTTAAAAAGTTCCGCGGTAACTGGCCTGTCCATTGAGAAAACTACATCATGTTTAGTTGGATTAATTATTTCTATGATGCCACGGTTATTTTTAACAGAAGTAACACAGTCGCGAATAGTGCAATTGGAAATAGTCTGCTCTGATATTATTACGTCACCATCATGAAGATTAATGGGGACTCTAGCTAATTTGGATGAATTAGCGGGTACTATGTCCTCGTAAAGATTACAATTACGTGAATCATACATTCGCAAGGGATTAGATGAATTACGTGTAACAAGAACCTTATTCTTTAAATCTATATTAGACTCTAATTTTTCTAGTAAGTCTAAGCCTATTAAGCCGTCAAAATAATTGTGGAACTTGTAAATGTATAGGGTAATGTCACAGGTTTCTTTAAATTCCGGGAAGCACGGTATAGTAATGGAATAATTATTACGAGTTGTCGCGTGGATGTTAGTGACTTCGAAAGGCTCATAATTACACTGGATATGATGATAAAATCTTTCTACAACGTTCGGGCTAATAAAAGATAGGTTCGCACCGGTATCTACTAATAGTTTAATGGGTGGATTAGCAATCTGAATGAATGGAAGTTGTCTCTGGGTTTGTAAGTTAATCTCTATTTTGGTTTGTCTGATTTCGGGGCTGTATGAAAATCCTGGCCTTCAGCAGACGTTCCCTGGGCAGATGTTCCTTCAGGCACATTCTGATGTTCCTCTACGTGCACAGGAACATAATCACTATGAGCTAGTGGCTCATACACAGGTTCGTAATTGTAAGGTACAGGGTAGAACTGGTCGTAATAGTCATTATAGGCATAGTCGGGGTATTCATAATAGTCGTAAAAGTCTACTTCGTTAACATTCATCTCACGAGTCTTAAAGTAGTTACTGGGAGGTGGATTTCCTTGTTGAGTCCAGTCATGTCCTGTCGAAGGTCTCGGCATAGGTTTAGGAACAAAGTGGCTTACACCACTCATGGGCTTAGGGCCATTATTAATGGGCGCGTAACTAGGCCTTTGTTGAGGCAATCGGAACACGTTGCTCTGGGGCCTATGGTTAGGCGGGGGTGCGCTTAACATTTGTTGGGTTCGCGTGGGACCGCGATTGAAAGGCACTTGGGGTCTCCAAGCTTGCATTGGCCTTGGCGGTTGTGGCTGATAAAAACTTTTGGAGGGACCGGGCTGATTAAACGGCGCTGAAAAAGTGACTGGCTGTGGAGTATGCAAATTAAATGGCTTAATCTGATACGTACTGGGATTAAATGAAGACGTAGACTGCACAGGTCTCCGCTCCGGCAAATGGTCATTACGCTGCTGTAAGTACATAGTGTTAATTTCCTCGTGCACAAACTCGAGAGCCTTTTCGATGGTGTCGGGTCGCATGCACCTAATACGCGAGCCTAAAGGTTCTTTTAGGCCACGAACGAATGCCTGTAGGGTTAATTTTTTATATAGTGCCCGTTTGGCCTCGATGGTGGTAGATATGGGCTCATGCAAGGTCACATACGTCATAATTGTACTAAATAAAGTTTGGCACTTTTCGTAAAATTCCGGTGGTGATAAATTCTTTTGCGTTAACAGGGCCAAATCATTGTATAAGGCGGTCTCGTCCCGCTGGTCCGAGAAGTTATTAATCAGGGCGTTTCTAATACCCTGCCAGGTTTCGGGAATGCCGTTTGAATTTATTGTGCGGGCGGCATTTCCGGTAACTTTATTAAGTATGCCGTTCAACAAGGATAAATTACTTAGTTCGTAACCTGGCTCTGCCTTAACAAATTGCGCGACAAGTTGGTCACATAAACGTACAAACCGCGTGAGCACGTTCGGGTTCCCGTCGAATTCGGGAACGAGGCGTAAGGCCTTGTAAACTTGATCTACCAAATCGGTACTCATTTTGTTAGTTAAATTATTCTCTATAATTAAGTAAGATTCTACACTTTCACTATCTTCTAGTATAGTATCTAAATTCCTATTCGCATCGATTTGCGAGTTCCTATTAGAAATACTCGACTTAGGAGTCCGTGATATACGTGGGTGAAAAATTTTGAAAGTTTAATAGAAACACTTGAGGAAATTAACACAAAGGAAACACAGGAAAAAAAAAGGAAATTACACAAAGGATACTAAAATATAGGAAGGCGAGCAACTCTAGTAGATCTAGGTACTTACCAAATCTGCATCTCTCTGTGGTATCGATATTCGGATACTCCTCCGTAGCCGCACACCCGTAGGTTCGAATAGCCCGTTGTCGGTGATCGATTCACTGAATTTACTGGACTATCCTACCGACTGCGCCAATTACGATGGGTGCAACCGGAGGATCCAAAAAAATGCAAATTTATTTTAATAAACTAATTTATTACTGTATTACAAAGTATTGAAATTACGACTAATTATACTAAAGTGTCAATTGGTCGATGTCAGATCCAAAAGTGCCGCTCCACGTTTTTATGTTTCTATGGAAAGGTTCGATTGACGTCAATTGGTCACGTTATGCTGAGCTTGCGTTTCGTGCCCGTAGGTGCCGTGTGCAATGTATATGCAGGTATGCCGATGCAGCGATCTATTAAGGTTGACCATGCGTAACATGTTGTTGTTGAGTTGTTGTTGTTGTTAGTTGTTGTTGTTTTTGTTGTTGTTTTTGTTGTTGTTGTTGTTTTTGTTGTTGTTGTTGGTAGTTGTTGTTGAGTTGTTGTTGTTGTTGGTTGTTGTTGAGTTGTTGTTGTTGAGTTGTTGATAACGAAACGAAAATAACTGACTAGCTTTCTGTGAGAGAGAGAGAGACAGAGAAACACGCGCACGCCGCACGGCTTACAACTATACAACTATAATAATAATAAATAATAATAATTAATCTTTTGTACGGATGGGTGATATTAGGAGTAAGTGATACAACGAATGCTGATGCTATACTGCCCTTTATTATAAAAGAACACAAGTTTATATGGTTACATTGACATCTCCCTCTCATCTCCTCCCTAAAACTAAAATAAAATAAAAGTTTAATTTTATTTTATTGCATGGATACAATATAAGCACAAATTAAACATTGATACTCTTAGGCTAACACGTATAAAATATAGTTATAACATAATCGTAGTACATATGTTCGTTATGTTTGGTATACAAAGTTATACAATAATAAGTAGTTACATACTTATAATAACAATCAATTCCTAAGTACCTATGAGCGCACAGCTGGCGCTTATTATTCGTCTCCGTTTTCTGCTGACCTGTATAATAGCTATTGTTAAGTGCTTATAACATTGGTAATTAATTGTCTTATTGTTTTTATCTTAAACATGATACGGTTTCGTTCTGTTTTTGTGAATAATGTCGGGTTTTCCCTTATAATTGACCTCAACATTTGGTGACAAATCTCTAATCACCTTGTAAGGTCCAGAATATAATTGTTGAAGTTTATTGCCAGTTTCATTTTTAATTAAAACTTGATCGTTTGGCTTATAGCGTATTGGATTTACATGCTGGTCGTATCTACTTTTTCTGCCTATTTTATTGGCTATCAAATTTTCCCGCGCTTCGGTTTGAGAAACCTGTAGGCGGTACTTAAGTTCAAGCGGGTAACTGTCGTAATTATATAGAGGCTCTACACACTTTTCCAAATTATTGGGCAAGTTACACTTTCTACCGTATACGAGTTCGAATGGTGTAAATTTTGTTGACGAGTGAACTGTCGTATTATAAGCAAAGCACCAGAATGGTAACCAAGTACTCCATAATTCGGGTTTTCCTTCTGCTTGGATTCGCAAGAATGCACCTAGATTTTTATGCGAGTTCTCTAGCGCTCCGATGCTTTGGTGATGATACGCAGTTGAGTTTAACTTTTTAATATGTAGTAATTCACAAACCTGTGTCACGGTCTCGGACATGAACTCTGTGCCTCTGTCGGTAGCTATGTCCCTCGGGATGCCATGTTGAAGTATGAAGTTATCCACGAAGGTGCGTGCTACTTCTGTAGAGGTTTTAGTGACGAGGGGATACGCACATACATACTTGGACAGCTCGCATTGCAATGTCAATATATAAGAAAAATTGTTGCTGTCTTTGTCTAATGGTCCTACCAAGTCTAAGAAGATTTTATCGAAAGCCGAATGAGCAGTTGTGGTGATTGCCATTGGCTCTTTCACCTGAACTGTATACTTATGCTTCTGACATTGAACACATTTTTTGACATAATTTTTGACATCACTTTCTAAGCCTGGCCAAAAATAGTATTTTTTTATATTAGTCAGCATTCTTCTCATGCCCGCGTGCCCACTAGTGGGCAAAAGATGAAAGTCGTTGAGTATCACTTTCCTATCATCTTTGTCCTCTATTCTTTCGACATCTTTTAATATACATAATCTGGGCCCTTTCCAGTTGCTTTGTTTTCTTATCTCACTAGTTAATTTCTCTACAAAAATTTTATTATTCGAATTTTTAATGAAGTATACTTCATCTATATTTAGCTTGTCACAAAAATCACTCAGCTCTCTCGCAAACTCGGCTCGCGTAGTTTGTGATTGAGATGCCGAGTTTATGAATATAGTTTTCATTTGGGCATTATACAATAATATTTTGTGTGTTTGTAACACTACTGAGCTATCGCTCTTTAACTTCTTAAGACTGCTACTGAGTGCAAATCTTAACTCTACTGCGCCTCTTGGTTTGATATGAGTTTCCACTACATGTGGTTGAACTGGCAAGTTGTCGGTGGGCAACTCATCTTCCGGGGCGACAGCATCTAATTTTCGTTTTTGAGCGCGAGTCATTACTGCACACAGGCACTCATTCATTTCTTTAAGTTCTTTTGACGTAATTTTTATTCTAGATAATGCATCTGCAACGCAGTTCTCACTCCCTTTTACGTATTCTATTACGTAATTGTATTCTTCTAGAGCTAGTCTAAATTTAAAGAGCCTGCTAGATGGGTCTTTTAAATTAAATAAGTATACAAGGGGTTTGTGGTCGGTTAGTATTTTAAATGTACGACCGTATAAATAGGGTCTGAAATATTTGACAGCCCAAACTACAGCTAAGAGTTCTTTCTCTATAGTGGGATAGTTCTTTTCCGCTTTGTTAAGGCTCCTACTAGCGTAAGCTATTGGTCTGCCATTTGAATTTGATAGAACTGCCCCAATTGCGTACCCAGATGCATCGGTTTGTACTATGAATTGATTTTGTTCTGAGAAATCTGGGTACTGTAGGATTGGCGGTGACATCATACTCTGTTTTAGAGTTTCAAATGACGTTTGACAGTTGCTATCCCAGTTGAATTTAGTGTTTTTCTTACTTAAATGGTTTAAATGATAGGCTTTGTCGGCAAAGTGGTCTATAAATTTTCTATAGTAGTTTGCAAAAGCAACGAAGCGTTTCACTTCGTCCGTACTTTTAGGAACTGGATACTCTTTAATTATTTTAATCTTATCTGGGTCCGGCAATATACCATTGCCTGTCACCACGTGGCCTAAATAAAGGATCTCTTTCTTAAGGAAATCGCATTTAGTGGGATTTAATTTTAAGTTGGCACTGCGCAACTTTTCGAATACTTCTATTAAATTTTTGTTATGGTCAGTTAAGTTCCGTCCCATACAAATAAGATCGTCTAGGTATACTAAGCACTTGTCGTAGGATAGCCCGGTCATTGCCATGGTCATCATACGCGAAAATGAGCTGGGACTAGTTTTGAGTCCCATAGGCATTCTTGTCATTTGATACTGACCACCGTCTGCACTAAATGAAGTATATTTCCTACTGTGTTTGTTTAACGCTACGTTAAAAAATCCTTGGTTTAAATCTAAATGTGTGAAATAAATACATCCACACAAGGAATCTAGTATATCCGTGATGTTTGGCAGTGGAAACTTATCATCCTGAATACAAGTGTTGAGCTTACGGTAATCTATAACTAACCGCCATTTTTTTTCCCCGTTTGCGTCTGATTTTTTAGGCACTAGGAGTACTGGGCTGGACCACTCACTGGAACAAGGTTCAATAATTTCTTGTTCCAATAAGTTGTCCACTTGTTTCTTTAATTCGGCTTTCTGTGAATGCGGCATTCTGTAGGGCTTAACGTACACTGGTGCCACGTTTGGTTTCAATGTTATTGAGTGTTCATATAATTTAGTTGTTCCTAATTTATCACCCGGTAGGAAGAAAATGTCTGCATATTTTGCGCAAATGGACTCTATGGACAATTGCTCCTCTTTATTTAAATGTTTCAGCGATAGCGAAGCGAATACCTTTCTGACACGATCAGCATTATTATTGGTTTCTTGAAATGAACATACATCATACTCGCTTGCTTTGTAAAGTGTTGGACTAATTGTTGTCAAGACTAAATCTGTCTCCGTGGTGTTTAAAATCCTAATTGGTATTTTCCCATTCGTGGGCTTAACTAAAGTATTTGCAACAAAGATCCCCTTTCGCAGTTCTGTTCCATTAACTACACATTCCTCTATCTCACATGTTCGAATAAAGTGAATAGACTCTGATCTTGCCGGTATATTAAAATGATTGTTTGTCATTGTTAATGGTAATGATACCTTTGAGTTGTGATTCCATAGTAACAAAGTTTGGTTACCGTAATTTAATACTGATTTATACTTGCTTAAAAAGTCTTGTCCCAGTATGCCACTACCTTTACAAGGCAATGTTTTAAAAACATAGAACTTATGTTGTAGGGTCTGATTTCCAATAACTAGGCGCAAATAAGCATATCCTATAGCCTGTACTTTGCCCCCGATGCCGTTTACAAGTGTCTTCTCGATATGGATTGGAATGTTTTGGTCGAGAATTTGTTTATACTTTATGACAGATATGGATGCACCGGTGTCAACTAATAATTGGTATGAATAATGGTTATGCGATTTTATATTTACGTAGCCTACGTTATTGCATGATAAAATTATATTTTTAGTCCCGAAAAAACTGGTCCTCATTCCGCTGTTCTGTTTCTGTGTTTTCCTGCGTTTCTGAGTCATCCAATGTATGTATGTGTTGATCCCTGGAGGTGCTATAATTGGACCTACCTCTGTTTCCATGAAATGGTCGGGTGGACCGGCGCCAGCTTGCCTGCGATCCTCTCCGAACCTGATCCTGCTGTTCGTCTTGGTTTTGGATAACCTGTTGATTGCCACGTGCGCGTCCTCTACCCGCGTATGAGAAGCGGCCTCTCCGCTGTGACCAGTTATAAGACGATCTCCCTCTATAATTCATCGTTAAAATATCGGAAGATGTTGATGGACTTGTTATATCTTCATCGATGGCCGCCTGTACAGCATCTTTCAATGATGTAAAATTTCTGGCTGAAATTATTGTGCTAAGTCGTCGATTTCTCAATCCATCTGAGAAACATTTGATAGCTTGCTTCTCATTAATTGGCTTTAAAACTTTCAAACTGGCCTCGTTGGCCCCCGATTGAGAGATCGTCAAATCTACAAACAATTCCGTAATTTTTTTGCCGAAATCATCGATTGATAAATCGTTTTGCCTAAGACTTTGCAGCTTTCGTTGAATTGCTGTAGCCGATTTTTTAGGCAATAACTGAATCTTCAAGTCAGCTATAAAGTCGTCAATATTGACATATGAAGTCGCTAATTTCAATTTTGCGGTCTGAGAGAGTCTATTTTTTAATACAAAATTTAACAGTTTTACTTGTGAATTTTCGTCTAACTCTGTTTTGTAATACTCTATGCCATCTATAAGTTGCTTTACGCTAGCCTCATCGTCTGTACAAACTGGTAATAAACTTAAAGCAATTTTTAAATCAAATTTACAAGTAGTTGCCATTTTATCTGCCGTACTAGGTTTCTGTGAGCACAAATCTAATATTTGTTCATATAAATGATCAAAATTTGCGCAAAGCTCGTGAATATGCGAACATTCACTCTCACATACGGTGCTTTTCGATTTTGAATAATATTCTAAAAATAAGTTGTACTCTTTTACTAAGTTATCTGCCTCTGCTAATTTTACGACTATAATGTTACCTTTTCTTCTATCTGGACCTATCTTTATCAAATATTTTCTGATTTCAAATAACTTGTCGTACAATGTTTTTAAGTTTTCTGCCATTTAACATAAATACTTATTTCTATTTTCTTAGTAGGTACTGAATTACATACCATTATTTTATACTGCATACACTCCAGCGTTCATTTTATTTTCATTTGTCACTTATTTTAGTCCACTAAAATAATGTCATGTATATTTTATGCTATTACACGTTTACTACGAATAGAGAATAGACAACACCTTATATATAACCACGCACTGACACATAACGAATACAACTTTCGCGCACTTTTCTTCGTAAACCCTGGGTTTTTAACTCTTCAGATGATGTCCTCAGTGTCCTTCTTGTAGCCTCTGGCATTCGTCCGCATTTCCTCTGCGTCAGCTCTACGTCTCCATATAGAACATCGTAGTCTGTCATTCCTGATCTCATTACCCATCCATTTCTGATGGCAATTCTTGTAGATTCTGAAGATACCATACAAAAACGCCAACGATGCTATAAGAAGTAACACGATTAAAATGATGTTGGTTGTGCTGGCATGTATCGTCAGCTGCGTGATGTCAGCGCTGTTACTTCCACCTGCTGCGTTTTGTGGAACTATAACTTCTTCCTTCGTATTAGTTGTACCCATTTTGTGATTGTCGTGGTAAATATTCACAAAATAGAATAGTGACCACGCTAAGTCCCAGTACGAGATTGGTCTCGTTACAATACATTGCGACACCCGTTTTGGTCAAAGAAATGTAAACATACGCTGCTAGCGTTTACGCTGTCACGGTCGCCATGTACGGATGGGTGATATTAGGAGTAAGTGATACAACGAATGCTGATGCTATACTG
The DNA here is from genome assembly GCA_945859665.1 of Anorthoa munda. NCBI lineage: Eukaryota > Metazoa > Arthropoda > Insecta > Lepidoptera > Noctuidae > Anorthoa > Anorthoa munda. The sequence goes on from OX243896.1 coordinate 10,303,854, forward strand.
CCCTTTATTATAAAAGAACACAAGTTTATATGGTTACATTGACATCTCCCTCTCACTTTATTGAACAAATACCTTACATTACATTATTTTGCTTAATATCTAGCTTGTGTTACACAATTTGTGAAAGGCGTACTAATTTATTAAACCCTGCCTCCTAAACTAGGATACCCTGTGTCTTAGGAGTCAGTGTTCTACTGCCGCTTGGACTTTTATCTTACCCTTTTCAAGTAAATAGTACTAACGCTAAATCAGGAGATTATACACGAAAACCGGTCAAGTGCGAGTCGGACTCACACACGAAGGGTCCCGCACCATTATGGCAAAACACTGCAAATAATCACGTTTGTTGAATGTGGCCCCTTAATTTATTTTATTTTAATTTAACAATTATTATTTTTTGTAGTGAATATATAACTAAACATTCTGTGAATATTTCAAGCGTCTACCTGTTGCCGTTATTAGGGTTCCGTACCCAAAGGGTAAAAACGGGACCCTATTACTGAGACTTCGCTGTCCGTCTGTCTGTCTGTCTGTCTGTCTGTCACCAGGCTGTATCTCATGAACCGTGATAGTTAGACAGTTGAATATATCATCTGTGAAAATTTCAACTGTCTAACTATCACAGTTCATGAGATACAGCCTGGTGACAGACAGACAGACAGACAGACGGACCGCGAAGTCTCAGTAATAGGGTCCCGTTTGTACCCTTTGGGTACGGAACCCTAAAAATCAAATACACAAAGAAAACAACGTAAAAAAGAAAAAGAAAAAGAGGTGAATAAGGGGGTAAGCTATGAGTGAGTGTGAGTTCGTGTGTGTGTGCATGTGTGTGTATGTGTATGTGAGTGCGTGTGTGTGTAATAGTTGTTGAGAATGTAAAAATAAATGTATTACTTGTGAACGAAGGATTTGTAGTTATGCAGTGACCTGTTACTAATAGAATTTATTTATGACATAGGCAACAGCAGTTTCTCTGTCTGCGCATAGTCAAGAAGATACAGCAGATTCTGTAATTATTTTTTGTTTGTCGTGTTTGTTGAGTATAGTTATAGATGAGGAACTATTTATGTTTCTATAGATTATTGAGCTCAACACGTACAAATGTCTCCTAGCAAACGTTGTTTTATGTGGCACACTCCGGCAATTTATCCTGTTTCCCCGTTTGCCTGGGTTTGGTGGTGGTATTTGCTGATGCTTCCAGAGTGTGGCTCTGAGCACAAAGAGCTGTCGCACCGTTAGAATTTTATATTCGGCATATAAATGATGTGTGGGATATCGGAAACGTTTATTTAACATTACTTTAAAGACAGCCCTTTGTGCCCGTTCCAGCTCTAGGAACTTTGTTTTAGCGGTGCCACCCCATGCTAGAATGCATGTAGTTGGCGACGGACTGACAGAGGGCAGTGTATACCATTTTAAGAATCTCAGGATCTGCGAAGTGCCTTAACGATTTGACAAGATGAATGGTTTTCCTAATTTTGCAGGCGGTATTTTCTATCTGATTATACCATTTCAGTCCGTCATCAACCATCACACCTAGGTACTTGACAGATGTAGCTTGCGCGAGTGATGAGCAAGTGCAGGTTGTGGGGTCCAGACACGTATGGGCTATGATAGAATATGTGTTGGGGGGTTTTGTTTTCGCATTAATCGACAAAGGGATATAGTTGGAACGACACTTTTTGCTATAGTTGTAAGCCGTGTGGCGTGCGCGTGTTTCTCTGTCTCTCTCTCTCTCACAGAAAGCAAGCCAGTTATTTTCATTTCGTTATCAACAACAACAACCAACAATAACAACAACCAACAACAATAACAACCAACAAAAACAACAACAACAACCAACAACAACAACAACTCAACAACCAACAACAACCAACAACAACAACTAACAACAACAACAACCAACAACAACAACCAACATCAACTAATAAAAGGAAAGTATTACCTTACCGCAACAAACATCGATGTAAGTGATGGATTAGTTAATGGTGCCGTTGGTGATTTAAGTGTGTGTGTATGTATATGTACAATATTTTTGTTTTTTTTATTTCAATAGCGAATCAACTAAAGCATCGACTACTGAGGTACAAACTATAACATCAAGGAAAAAGACAAATGCACAAAGATGAAGAGAATATCGTGAGAGAAAGAAATTACAAAATACAATGGTACCAAACATAACTGCAGAGAGATCAGATGAATGTAGTGAGACTGATCAATTACAAGCTAAAAAACCTAAAACTAATGCAGAAAGAAGAATAAAACATTATGAAGCGCAGAAATTAAAGAAACAAGAAAGTATAAAAATACCTAAAACTGTTAAACAAAAAAATAAAGAATATTACGATAGGAAACTTCGTTCCATCCGGGTGTCCCTTGACCCCTCTCAAGTTTTTTCTTTTTATTTCTTTCTTCTTTTAATTAGACTTTTTACAATGGTTTTCAATCATCTTTATAACCCTTTGCACAGCACTTTGTTACAGCACTGACACTGACATTTGTGCCACATGTTAAATTTAGTCTTTTTATACATTAATTTTATTTTTTTTACCTTTGTATAGATTCATTTACCGATTGTTTTGTGAATGTGTGAACAATGTAGGCCTTTTAGATTTCTATGCTTGATAACATTTCAAAACTTTTTATCTCGTTTTAATTTTTTTTTAGTATCTAACGTCTTATTGTCGGGCCTGCGTTGTCCCCCCATATCTAAGTAATGCTGTAACATGCAAATATTGTAAAACCAAACCATATTTTTAAAAGAGTAACCGTGGAGTTTCTTGCCGGTTCTTCTACATAGGAAACGACCAACCCGAGCCGTGCGCGTATTTTCGACGTTTTATAAGTGCCCATGTAGGCATATGTAAATTAAAATAAAAAAGATTTTTTATTTTGAACTACTGAGTGGGATGACCGGTGAACAACGTGAGCAGTCACGATCAATACGGTAGTATGGTCACTGCTTGCGGACATCGAACACAACGTGACGTCGCTTACGGGGTTCTGCGAGCGGGCAAAGTCGCGCGCTGGCTGCGGCTGCGGCGTGTCACCGCTTGATAAACTAACTGTGCTTACATTGGATGCGGCTTGGTTATTGATTGATTATCGGATTGGTTATTCAATCAATGTTTGGACAGCGGCACTTTTCCTGACTTAATGAAACACAGTAAAGTAGTACCAATTTTCAAATCGGGCTGTAAGAGTGATCCCTCAAATTATAGGCCTATATCCGTGCTTCCAGCATTGAGTAAAATCTATGAAAAAATCATGCTGGAACAGATGTTGTCTCACTTCAATTCAAATAAGATCCTGCATAGTCAACAGTTTGGTTTCACGAAAGGTAGGTCGACAACGGACGCGGGAGTAAAACTCATCAACCACATCTTGGAATCTTGGGAGAAGTCCCAGGATGCCATTAGCATATTCTGTGATCTCTCGAAAGCGTTCGACTGCGTCGACCACAACACACTGATCTGTAAATTACAACACTACGGAATTCGAGGAAAATCTGCTGATCTTGTGCTTTCCTATTTATCAAACAGACAGCAAAAAGTAAATGTTAATGGGGCGACGTCCTCCGGGTCTCTAGTCAAGATGGGCGTGCCCCAAGGTTCAATTCTCGGCCCTTTCCTTTTTCTTGTTTACATTAATGATCTCCCTTTTATGATGGCCAAATTATCGGATATAATTCTATTTGCTGATGATACTTCGCTAATTTTTAAAATAGATAGGAAAGATACGGATGTCTTACATGTCAACGAAAGTCTGATTGTTTTCTCTAAATGGTTCGCAGCTAACAATCTTTTACTGAATGCTAAAAAAACAAAATGTCTGATGTTTTCCTTACCAAATGTACCACAACGTGACCTAAATTTAAATCTTGACGGCAAAAATCTTGAAGTTATAAAGGAAACTGTATTCTTAGGGATTACTATCGATTCAAAATTGCAGTGGGGCGCGCACATTAGAACTCTTTCGGGTCGATTAAGTTCAGCTGCATATGCAGTAAGGAAAATAAGGCAGTTAACCGATGTAGCCACAGCAAGGTTAGTATACTATGCTTATTTCCACAGTATTATGTCTTATGGCATTCTGCTGTGGGGATCAGCTGCAGACGTTGACTCAATTTTCATCTTACAAAAGAGGGCAGTCCGCGCAATCTATAAAATGAGTCCACGAGAGTCCCTCAGAGAAAAATTTAAAGAGATCGATATACTGACCCTACCTTCTCTTTATATATTGGAATGTATTTTGTATGTCCGCAAAAATCGAGGGCTTTTCAAAACTAGAAGCGATTTCCATAATTTAAATACACGCAGTAAGCATGAAATTGTAATACCCAAATTCAGATTAACGAAAACTAGCAAGTCTTTTCTTATAAACAGTATACGCTTTTATAATAAGTTGCCAAAGCCAGTTATAGAATTGACCGATGGAAAGTTCAAAAACTACATCAAACGTGTCCTTATTAAAAAAGCATATTACAAAATCAAGGACTACGTTGAAGATAAAAATTTTAGCTCCTTCTGCGCATGCGGCTTCCCTGGTAACTCATAAACGGCACAAATATGTGGATGTCTCTAACTATTCTCAATCTCATTTTTACTTTTTTTCTTTCTTTTAATTAGACTTTTTACAATGATTTCAATAATCTTTATAGCCCTTTGCTATGAATAGTTACAGCACTGATAACAACATTTGTGCCACATGTTAAATTTAGTCTTGTTATATATTTTTATTTATTTTTTCCTTTTGATTGTTTTGTGAATGTGTGAACATTGTAGGCCTTTTAGATTTCTAGACGTTTGTTAACATTTGTTAACTCTCTCGTTTATATAATTTTTTTTTTTTTTAGTTTCTTACGACTTATTGTCGGGCCTACGTTGTCCCCCCATATCTAAGCACTAATACTGTAACGTGGAAATATTGTAAAAACAAACCAATTTTTTTAAAAGAGTAACCGTGGAGTTTCTTGCCGGTTCTTCTCCACAGGAAACGACTAACCCGAACCGTGCACCTTTTGTCGACGTTTTATAAGTGCCCATGTAGGCCTATGTGAAATAAAAAACATTTGATTTGATTGATTGATTGATTGGCATTATTAGGTCTTTTCTCCTTGTGTAGTAAAGTGTGGTGCTTTGAAGGGCACTTATGACAACTTTGACTACTATTACAAGCCGTAACCCGATGCTTGTCACTTAGGCAGTCAAAACCAAAATTGTTATCGCGAACTAACGTTCATAAGGTGTAAATTTTAAGAAACCAGAACACTTGTACTATTGCGAATGTTGACTATTACACAAAGAGCAAATAGATTGTACAGGTGCAGGAGCGGTATTCACATACGTATGTGTAGAACTTTGTGACTTCGTAGGCGCATCCATTCGAGGGTCAGACTTAGTAACTACTTTCTTCGTAACTTCATGGATTGATGAAGTGCGTTGTAATATTTTAATATGATCGCGTACAAAACATTCTAAAGGTTTATCCACACATATCAGGGCCGTGCCAGACACGTACAAGATGAAATTATCTAAAAAATACAAAGTTGCATGAAATGAGCAAGCAATAGGTACATTAAATTAATTGGACTTTTGAGCACGATCTTTTTTGCAACGAATTCTTTTTAAGAACAAAGTAACTCAACCAATAAAATAAAAAGAAACTCCTCACTTGTGAATAATAGTAATGAAAAAGTCACAGTTTGATTACCAGGTGTCATTAAGTGCCTAATTGCGGTGAAATTAGAGCCACTTTATGAGCAAGTGTGTTGTAAAAACATTTCCCTCCCGCAGTCTGATAAAAATGTTACGCCCCACATAAGCTTTCCTTTACAAAAAAAATATTGATGGAAACTCCTTGGAATTAACTTCTTGGATTTGCCCTGTATCGTAATAGAAAAAAATCCGGCCAAGTGCGTGTTGGACCACGCGCAGTAATAGGGTTCCGAAGTTGCATAATAATGCGGACTATGAAGAGGGTTTTGTTGTGAATGACATGAAAATTAAAACAGTTTCAGCGGCACACAACGTCTAAAAACGGGCCCACGTAGGTGATGTTTTTTTTTAAATCTATATGATCGCGTTTGACCACTATCTCGCCTAATGGTAAGCGATGATGTGGTCTAGCTCACGCTTGCCTAGAAGTATCCTATTCACTCTTGACTTAAAATAAAGAAGGAGTAACTAGTAACTGAAGAAGGAGTCATAAAATCCAATTTCGCAACTGAAGTTAGAAAAATATTATCTATTTGAGTACCACCGCAGGTGCGAATTGCGAAAGGAGCCGATACGAGCGCCTTGTTTATTTCTCTTTAGAATTTGAAAACTTTCGTATGTATTCACCTCTAATCTGCGGTATTCACTATTTCTTTCTGGAAAGTTTTACGCTACTCAATTAGTGATGTAGTCGGGTCGAATATTGACTTTATAGATTGATATCGACAAAATAAAATAAGTAATTTGCTTGGCAATCGAATCTAATTTGACTTTAGATTACAAAACGTCGAAAATACTTCAACACTAACACAAAATAGGCTCCTCCGTGCGCATGCGCCGTATGGACTACGGACCGGTACTGCCAACGACTCCGGCCACTCCAATGCGTTATTCGAGCTTAAAAATTATTAATTTAGAAATCATTATTAATAAAGATGTTTTGATTTTATTTTTGTATATTTTTACATGGTCCATAAGCATATATTTACTATCTGTAATACAAAGCTAACTACGTTTATTAAATAATTTTTCAATGGCATAACGCCAGTCTGTGGGGTTTCTTAGCTCATTTATAGCAACTACTCTGTCTACAATAAACGGTTTAGTTTTACTAGACCGGCTGCTGCTAAAACTGTAGCAGTTAGTTGAGCTCCTAACAGGGCAGGGCAGAGTTCGAGCCGTGGTATTGTCGTGAGTTTAATAGGTGCAGCCCGTGATTTTTTACATACCAGGCTGACTTGTAGAATATATACAGCTGCCGTAGGCACGATGCGAACCGTCACAAAAACAATGTATTTGTACAGAAGAGTTGCTGTCAATTAAAATGTACATAGGAATCTCTAAAGATGACAAAAATGCGGATTTAGTAGAAAACTGTAACCAGGAAGACCTTATTTCTGGAGGAACATGTTCATCCCAATCAACTTTGTGACTCCATAGTTCTTGTACATAATTTATGTAATAAAATTTTCATTTTAGTATTTATTTATTTTATGTAATTTATTTTAATTTTGTTAAATTCAATTTCAAGACATCGTCGAATTGCCAGCTTATCGATTTCTATCGGTTACATTTCGGGGCGTGTGCGATGGAATTGCATGATCTAGTTTAACCCAGCCCGTTTCATCACCGGACTACCAGACGTACGGAGTTGCGCCATCCGTACATGGTGGACATCCCACCCACAAGCACTAAATATTTTGCTAAATTTTATGATGCGTACAACTAAGCAGTGGAATTCACTGCCGGAGTCTGTTTTTCCATATAGCTACAATCTAGGGGTTTTTAAGTCAAGGGCGAATAAGTTTATTCTTGGCAAGGTTGCTTTACCATCGACCGCAATATTGCTTACCATCAGGTGAGATACTGGTCAAGCGCGAGCCTATCGTCAAAAAAAAAAGAAAATTTGGTTATATTATTAATAGGCTCTTTATACACCCATATATATCGCACCTTGAAAACAAAAGTGGCATTATCTAAAAAAAAAATTATACCATTCCCCCTCTAAAAAGCTTATTTTATTCACTGAAAACAGTGAATAAAAAGCAGCTTTTAATCACTGTTTTGGTGTTTGAATTTAGTACACACCAATATATTCGACGTCCATCTCGATGCTATCCAACCTCCTTGCGCATAAAATACTCGATACAAACTCCTCCTTCTTTTTCTCGTAGTCATGGTATAAAATATAATATGCAACTCTTGAATAAAACGGATTTATATCGAGGGCCATGAATCACTCGCGTCGCTCAGGATTCTAACACTTGAATCACTCGCTATGCTTGTGATTCAATCATCATGAAAAGCTCCCTACGGTCGTGATTTAAGAATCCTTTACTTGTTCGTGATTCATCTATGGCCCTCGCTTTAAATCCGTCCTTTATTCACTAGTTGCATAATATACTATTTTTCAGTATGACCATTTAAAGATTTGCAGCATTTTGGTCAATATCTTAGCAAATAACTGAAATAAAAGACTGCAATTAGTTTCACTTATCAGTTCGACCTTGGGGTCTTTAAGTCAAGAGTGAATAGGTTTCGTCTAGGTAAGCGTGCTTCACCGTAGACCGCATCATTGCTTAACATCAGGCGAGATAGTGGTCAAACGTGAGCCTATAGACTATAAAAAAATCTTACTTTAAATATTGTACTAAAAACATGCAAGTCAATTATGGAGTTATTTAGAAAACATAGTTTTTTTAAAAAGTTCCGCATAGTGCCACTTTTGTTTTATGTAAACCTATCCGTTTTTAGAATAATTACGCAAAAATGAATAATGGGAGTAAGGATAAAATCAGCAGAAAGTCGAAATAATGTCATATAAAGAAGAAACATTATTTTATTTGGCGAAAACAATTAAGTTATAGTCAGTACAATCAATATTTTAACTATTAACCAAATAAGTGACACTACCGCAGATTATTAGCGTGAATAACGTTTCAAACGACACTAAGCAGAAAATGCCACTTTTTTACTCACCACAAAGTGTGTCCACTCTGAATGCTTATCTTTAACTAATATAGTGTCACTTTATGAGTTGCTACTTTGTTACTTTAACCAAAAGTATAAACTGACTCTAGCAACCTCTAGGGAAAAGTATTGAAGCTATTATAATGTCAGTATTTGTATTAAAAGTGCTTTCTTACAAGAAACCTACATGTCGGTGTAATATTGCATTTTTTTGTGTAATGCCACTTTGTTTTCAAGGTGCGTTAGGACAGAGAAAGGTATTCTGATACAGGTAGTATATCCATACTGAGCCTCTACAACTACGTTGTATAATCTGCGTATTACCTATGAAATAAATCATTTAGGTATTTAATCTACGAAAAGAAGTTTCCCATTTGTTTGTTTTTTCCTCTGTCACCTTTGACCTAGACCAGTGTCAAGAGCAAACCCATCTCAAAAAAAAAGTTTCCCGTTCAAGACAAGGTTCAAAAATAGATTTTACATCATACTTTATCTTTAATGATTTTCTGCGTATGGTATTAAGCAACTACACCAGAAATGACAGACGGAATAGACCTCTATGGCGGGAACACGGGCACGCGTTAGCACTCACCGCGTACCCGCCGTGGCTGTCCGTCACCGGACCCTCCTCTGGGGTGTACCCCCCATCACCGGCGCACCACACCAGTACACATTGTACGCCGTGATTGCCCCAGGGACTAAACCAGCACATGGGTGCCAGACGACCCTGTGTATTGCACCCTTGGTCCCCCTGTGACGGGTCGGGTCAGTGGCCCCACCACATACCACTTTTCGGCCTCAGGGGATAGGGACTTCCCCTGCGGCCCCACCGCGTCCGCCATCAGACGGTAGCGACCCCGTCCAGGCTGCGGAAGGTAGGGAGGGCGGCGCACCGTAATATCGGCAATCCTCTCCCGCTGCAGCCTTAGCCACGATATCGTATGGGACCGGTGATGCTCCATACGACAACGCGGCCCGCCTCAGTTGCGATGTCACCTCTGCTACTAAGCGGCACCGAAACCTACTTGTTGGCCGCTACGTCATTGGCTTCATCGGCAAAAGCCCTGACGAGCGGGCCCTCCTCGGGTTCCTCTTCGCTTCACCGTGGGTGACCAAGCCACGGCTACAGGGCCCCCCCGCCTGGACAATGCAGGAACCCACCGGAGGGGGTGTTCACTACACCTAAGTTTTCACGGTGATATTTTTACAGAATAGACTGAACGAGGATGCATGTATATATTTGAGACAGCACTGGCCTGAATGTGATAACCTTTTATTCAGAAAAAATACACGGTTTCTGCCGTAAAAGCTAGAATTTTTAATTATGAAATATTTCTAGTAATAAACTTTAACGCCGGTATCACTAAATTGTATCGATAAAAACACCTCCCTAATAAATAATAAAGATTTTAATTTACACAGGTTTATATTGCATTGCCTTAAATTCTGCAATCTATAACTATTTACTATATATAGCATATATGTAAGTATTGTGAACGTCGCCTGGGCTGTTTTTCAGAAGCTTTGTAAATTATAGGTAAGTCTTAAGTGGTTATTATTGCACCGAAACATTTGCTGACGTCAGGAATGCGCGCGTCATCTTCTTATCACACGTAGTATATATGGTGCGTATTTTTCCTGTTGGAAGGTCAGTCGACAAGTTCAACGATGTGGACCAAATCTCCCATGTCTGCGAGGATGGCTGGAAGCTCACGCGCCGAGGCTCTGACGCTGCTAATGCTGGTGCTTGCTGTCAGCGCGGTAAGTCCGCTTTTTTTAAATTAATTGATATGACCGTTTAGACTGATATAAAGAAGAAACATTATTTTACCTGATGGTAAACGATGATGTGAAAGTGAATCACACTTGCCTAGACCTACCCTATTCACTCTTGACTTAAAATACTCAAGTCATAGCTATCAGGAAACATAGAGAGTGAAATTCCCTGCCGGCAAATTGCACTCCTTAGCTGTAAACACAATTAAAGTATTCCCATAACTGTATTGTACTAAATAACAAATAATTTAAAATTTGAATTAAATAATAATTGAAAAAATTGTATTGAATAATAAATAAAACATTGATTTAATTAATAATTGGTACGTTGTCATATACTTATTATATTTAGTAAAACTGGTTAAATAATTATGATAAATTAATTATTTTTTCAGTAGTTAATTTATTATTATAACTCCTCTTTCCGTTTTGATGCTGCTGCTTATTTTTTTGCTTAGTTCTTATATGGCCCTTAGATTCTGTTTCTTTTTGCTGAGTTTTAGGAGCTCTTTTAGGTAGGTCTCTTCTATCTTCAATTAACGAAGTAGGTTCATTTTCATTTAGGATTGTGTTTGGTATCGAGATATTGTTGGATGCTCATGTTGAACCATATATATTTTTTTTGTTATAGTTTTCTTCTATTTCGTTTGCAGGCTTAAATAAAATTTAAAAAAAAAAAAAAAATATTGATGTTTCATAAAGTTAGCTTTTGATTTAAATTTGTATATACTTTTTTTCGGTTCTGAACTGTTCATTACTGTTCTCACCAAAAGATGATTGGTGTTAAAATTAAATTGACTTAGAATGCTTATATTTTGAAAAACTTTTCTTTTGTTAGTTGCTATGTAATCTATTTCGTTTCGGTATGATCCATCCGTACAAAACCATGTCCACATTATTCTTCAATTTTATTTGAAAAAAAAAACTGTTCTTGAATGCAAGTTTGCTTTCAAGCGCTATTTTAATAAATTTTTCTCTATTTTTAATTCTTCTACCAAAACCGAATTCTCCTATAACCAAAACGTTTTTGTGGGTTGTAGAAGAGGTTTTTAACCAGTTCATCATGCTGCATATACTTGAATAATCGACCATTTATGTTTGTAGTCTGGCAGATGGATGTTAAATACAGCTATTCTCTCTGATATACCCTTCAACTCGTCTGTTTTTTTTCTAAATGTTTTTTAATCATGAAGCCAACACCGTAACTTCCTTTTGTTTCCCATTTGTAATATAGAATGTATTCTTTTTGATCTTCTATGCTTTCACCCAATCTTCTTACTTCAATCAAACCTATACTAGGTTTAGTAGTAGTAGTATCCCACTTTATTTTTGAAAGTGCTAACTCTATATGAGTAAATTTTAAAAATGCATGAACAGCCTATCTTTTTCTGGCATTTACAATACAAATGACCCTAACGAAGCCTATAATTATTTCCTTGACCTTTTCTTGTGTTTTTACAACTTATGTTTTCCGTACAAAATAATAACAAAATCGATAATAAAAAAACTAAATGGATATCCAAAGGTCTTAGAAACAGTAGTAAAATCAAAAGAAAAATGTTATGGCAGTATAGAATATATCCAGCAAAAAGAAATAAAAACATATTTAAGCAATACGCAGCACGATTTAAGAAAATAATATCACTAACTCAGAAGTCACAAAACAATTACTATATAAATACATCACAAAACAAATCAAAAGCTACATGGTCAATTATAAACAAGTCTAAATTCAACTTTCCCAAAGAGCCTATTACGGAAATACTTAAAGATGACATCAAGATTACGGATCCTAAATCTATTGTGAATAATTTTAACAACTTCTTCATTGACCAAGCTTCAAAATCAGACCAAACAAATAACTTAAGAAATGACACTCTAAACAAAACCAGACCCTCAAATCATAAAATCAAAACTAACATTAATTCAATTTTTCTTACTCCCACAACACCTACAGAGGTAGACAGAGAAATAAAGCAGCTGAAAAATACCCATAGCGTGGGCAACGATGGTATCTGCACCAATGTCATAAAATATGTATCCCCGGATATTTCAGCTCATCTGTGCTACATAATTAACTTATGCATTTCTAACGGCATATACCCAGAAAAACTTAAAACATCTATTGTCATTCCGCTACATAAAAAAGATGACAAACGAAAAATGGGGAACTATAGACCCATAGCGTTGATACCCATTTTTTCAAAATTATTTGAAAAAGTCGTATATAGCCGACTATACAGTTATTTAGAAAAATATAATATTTTGGTAGACGAACAGAAAGGCTTTCGCAAGGGGAAATCGATAAATATGGCAATTTATGACCTACTAAAAACTATTTTGGGCGCCATTGACAACAAAATACCAACTTGTGCTATCTTTATGGATATGAGTAAAGCCTTTGACCGAGTTGACCATAGGATACTAATGCAAAAATTAAGCATGTATGGCATAAGAGGTAAAGCGTTAGATCTCATTTATTCATACCTACAGAACAGAAAACAAATAGTAGAAATAATACAGATATGTCAGAAAACACGAACTGAAATTAAACATAGGTCAAACTCGAAAACTGTAAAAATAGGAGTACCACAAGGAAGTGTTCTAGGCCCTTTATTGTTCTTGATATATATCAATGATCTCCCTAACCATATCAATCAACCAATGGTACTATTTGCAGATGATAGCACAGTCATAATAAAAAGTGATAAAGAAAATGATTATGAGCACGTAGTAAACCAAACATTACATAGGATAATCCAATGGTTAACCCAAAATAATCTTAAAATAAATATGGATAAAACAAAAATAATACACTTTCACCAGAGAACCCAACTCGCAAATATAAACGTTAGTTACCAAGGCGAAATAGTACATCCTGTGACAGATACAAAGTTTCTGGGAATTAATATTGATGATAGACTGACGTGGAAAACACATTTAGAAAATGTTTGCAAAAATTTATTAATTATAAATCCTCATTTGCTCTGTATAAACTCTCAAAAATTGTTAATAAAGAAGCCTTATTAGCTGCTTATCATGGACTTGTGGCGCCTGTCCTAAGATATGGTATTATATCTTGGGGCAACTCAGTCGATAAGGAATCTGTATTTAAAGCTCAAAAGAAATGCATTAGAGCAATGTGTAATGTAGACAAAACTACCAGCTGTCAACCCTATTTTAAAAGCTTAAAAATTCTGACACTGCCTTCGTTATACATATATGAACTAAATGTTTTTGTAAAATCAAACCCTAATTATTATAAGACTGCTTTTAAAAGCTACTACAGACAATTACGTGATAAAAAAAGATTAGACATTGAAATACCATATGGGAAAACAGCACTAATCAATAAAAGTATTCTTGTTATGTCATCATTGATTTACAACAAATTGCCTGACGATTTCAAAAAGTTACCTGTACATCAATTTAAGTCGAAGCTGCACAAATTCCTAGTGAATAAATGTTATTATAATATCAAGATTTTGGGGGCTGAGTCACCCGCGTCCGTAGGAGAGTTACCCCTATTGATGTTACCCTACACGTGGTCCCCGGGTGGTGCTAATCAGGTGACACTACTGGTGGTAGGCTTCGGCCGAAGGCTTGTGACCACCCATCGGGCAAAGACGTACCGCCAAGCGGCCTAGCCGTGTTCCGGTACGATGCTCGGTGTAGCCACTAGAGGAGTTGGGTCGAGATAGTTGTTCCACTGCATGCTGACCAGCCTGACTCGCGCTGTTTTGGGCGTATCGGGAGACTAGTTGCGGAGGGTAGCGGGATCCGAGGCACGGTGCGCCGCTGGCCGACCGCAGGTAGTTGGGGGCCCAAGTAGTGTGCCAGCCACACACGAAAGGCTGCCCCGCCAACTGTCGAAAAATCCCGGAATGCACCATCGTGCTGGTTGGCGACCAGATGGGAGGCCCCGATGGACATCTCCGGGGGGGCTCGGGCGTCCCCGCAGTCTCCGGACTAGTGCCCCAAAGATGGCGTCCTTTCAGTGCGTGTCTGTAGGTTAGTAGCGTGGAACCTCATCTCACTTCCTTCTCCTCTCCTTTCACTCTTACAAATAATGGCACGAAATAAAAAGAAAACTGGAGTTAAACAGCGGCTGCACCCCCTCCCACACAAAGTGCACCTCACTAATATTAGAGGTTTGCACTCCAATCTCACCTCAGTCCACCGTCATCTGGAGACTGAAAAGCCAGCACTGTTTTTCCTTACGGAGACGCAGATAGGAAGTCCGTCAGACGTGTCGTACTTATCCTACCCAGGGTTTACCCTGGAGCACAATTTCAAACCACGCGCGGGTGTATGCATGTATGCCCGAGACGACACTTGCTATCGGCGTCTCCGTAACCTTGAAGACTCCAGGTTCTCAGTGCTGTGGGCTCTGGTGGACACAGGGCTGGTTAAGATTATCTACGCCTGTGTCTACCGGTCGCACAGCGGAGATCGGGAGACAACCAGGCTCACAGAGTACCTCAGTGAGGCGGCTGATGCGGCACAGCAGCGGTACCCTTCCGCCCAATTAGTGCTACTGGGGGACTTTAATGCCCACCACCAGGAGTGGCTCTTCCCATACCAGTGCACTGATCATGCTGGACGAGAGACGCGCAAGCTTGCGCTAGCGCTAAATCTCACCCAGCTGGTCCAGGGGGCAACGAGGGTGCCAGATGTTGATTCGCACACAGCCAATTGCTTGGACCTTCTGCTGACAACAGATCCAGACCGATACTCAGTGTCGATATCTTCACCTTTGGGTAGTTCCGACCACTGTCTGGTGAAGTCTGTATCCGTCTACTCCCCGCCCGATCCCAGCCCAAGAGGGTATCGGCGGGTATGGCGGTACATGTCAGCAGATTGGGATGGGATGCGATCTTTTTTCGCATGCTATCCTTGGCAGCCCACTTGCTTCTCTTTGGACGATCCATCGTCGTGCGCTGACGCCGTGACTGATGTGTTGCGTCGGGGGATGGAGTATTATATTCCATTTTCTGACGTAGCAATGTCTAACGTCGACAGACCATGGTTTGGAGCCGAGGGTAACCACGCCAACGCGGTCAAACACAAGGCCTACCAGGTATGGGTTGACGCTCGAACGCGCAAGGCAAATGACGTGAGTCAGAAGAAGAGAGCCTTCAACAGGGTTGCCAAGTCCTGCAAAAAGGTGATGCGAAGAGCACGGTTTGACCACATTAGCAGAATCGGGAACAAACTTGCTTCATACCCAGCGGGTAGCAAAGCGTTTTGGTACCTGGCTAAGTCGGTCGAATCAAATTTCTGTCGCCCCTCACTACCACCACTGCTGAAACCTGACGGGTCACTAGCCCACTCCGCTGAGGAGAAGGCAAACTTGTTTGCCTCCCTCTTTGCGGAATCTTTGCATCTGAATTCTGATGGCGCGCAGCCTCCTCCTTCTTCTGATGGATGTGTGACGAGTATGTCGAACATTCGCATCCATCAAAAGGACGTCCGTAGGGTGCTGCGTAGCCTTGATGTGAACAAAGCGAGTGGCCCCGATGGTATACCAGCAATTGTACTTAAAACCTGTGCGCCTGAATTGTCTCCGATCTTGACGCGCCTGTATCGCCTATCGATAGAGACTGGAAAAGTGCCGAAGGCTTGGAAGCAAGCCAACGTACAGCCCGTGCCCAAGAAGGGCAGTCGAGCTGACCCTGCCAACTACAGACCCATATCTGTAACGTCCATCCTCTGTAAGAGTATGGAACGTGTGCTCAACGGGAAGCTCCTGGCATACCTAGAAGCAAACGACATCCTCAGTGACCGCCAATACGGCTTCCGCCGATATCGGTCCACTGGGGATCTTCTAGCGTATGCCATTCACATCTGGAGTGAGGCCATCGAGAGACACGGGGAAGCGCTAGCCGTCTCCCTCGACATCTCGAAGGCTTTCGACAGGGTCTGGCACGAAAGCCTTATTGGTAAGCTTCCTTCCTTCGGTCTGCCTAGTGGTCTGTGTGATTGGATTGCGGACTTCCTGAGGAATCGATCCATCCGAGTGGTTATCGACGGCTGCTTGTCCGGTCAGTTAGATATCAACGCCGGCGTCCCTCAGGGGTCAGTGCTCTAGGCAACATTATTTTTGCTGCACATTAATGATCTGCTAAAACCCGGAACCTTTGGGTACGCAGACGACAGCACTGTTGCTGAGAGATACGTGTCCGACGCGCGGGCTACTGGGCCTCAGATTCGGTCTCTCCGGGAGGCCATGGTTGAACGCTTGAACTTGTCCTTGGAGGCAGTATCCGAATGGGGCGATGCCAATCTGGTCAAGTTCAATGCCGCAAAAACACAGGCGTGTCTTTTCTCCGCGAAAAAGAGCCAATTTCACCCGGCTCCTTCTTTCCGAGGTGTAACCATACCGTTAACGGACCATCTTGAGCTTCTTGGCGTAACGTTGACATCGACACTTAATTTTGGCCCATACATTGAGGCAAAGGCTCAACTGGCTGCTAAAAAGTTGGGGATCCTTGCGAAGGTGAGACGATACTTCACGCCGGAACAGCTGCTTAAGTTGTATCAAGCGCAAGTTCGATCTTGCATGGAGTACTGCTCTCACCTCTGGGATGGATCTGCCAAATACCAGCTTGATGCACTTGAGTCGATTGACAGACGGGCCAAAAGGCTTATTGGCAACGATGCACTGGTCGCCTCAAAGCTCCAGAGCCTCGAACATCGTCGCCGAGTTGCCAGCCTGTCGGTTTTTTATCGGTTACACTTCGGGGAGTGTGCGACGGAACGGCACAATTTGATTCCGCCTAGCCCTTTCCATCATCGGACTACAAGACGTACGGCCATGCGCCATCGGTACATGGTGGACATCCCTCCCATACGCACAAAGCGTTTTGCTAATACTTTCATTGTGCGCACAGCTAAGGAGTGGAACTCCCTTCCGGGGTCTTTGTTCCCTGATAGCTACAACCTTGGGGTCTTTAAGTCAAGAGTGAATAGGTTTCTTCTAGGCAAGCGTGCTTCACCGTAGACCTCATCATCGCTTAACATCAGGCGAGATAGTGGTCAAACGCGAGCCTATAAAATATAAAAAAAAAAAAAAAAAAAATCAAGGACTACCTACAGGACAAGATATAGATAGAGACCCACAGTAAGAGTAATTAATTGACATTGAATAATATGACATTAAAAATAGTGTGACATGCTTAAATTTGACAGCTCTTTAATTTATTTGATTGTTAAGTTAAGACATGTAATTTAATCATCTGACATTTTTTTATTTTTTTTCACTTTTGACATTTGTAGTATCTTGAATTTATTTTATTTTATTTTGTTTTATTTTTTGAGTGTAATTATTTTGTAATGTTATTTTAATAATTATTTAATAAATTTGGCAATAATATAAATATTTGCACACATTATTAGGTAATGATACAGTGTACTTTATTATATCTATTTGTAACATCTGTTTGAACCTACCTGTATTATGCAAATAAACAATTGATTTGATTTGATTTGATTTGATTCTAACTCGGTGTCTCTCCTGTGTTCGCAGTTCAAAGTGGAAATTATTATTATATGATCAACTTTGGATCATACAATTAAACTCAATTAAAAAATTTATCAATCAAATTAAATTAAATGAAATACATTTAAATTTAATTATACATTATCTTACACTAAATCAAAACAATATCTTAAATTCTTAAATGTACAGATTCCCATTTTCTTTTGTTTTTAGTGTTTTTGTGTTATTTACCCTTATTGGAGCTGGAAAGGATTGGTCGATATCCCCCACGGTGATCAGCCGGCTTGGGGGGGTGTAATCGTTTTGCCGTATTGTTAAATGTTTTTCGTTCGTTTGTTCTGATCTCCTGTTTTCCGTTGCTATTATTTATTATTTGAGATTTGTTCCTGTACATTCGTTCAAAGGTATTTATTTTATAATATTTTTTTCCGGGCGTTTCCAGTTTCATTAATTATCTTTGGTGAGGCAGAGTCTTCTCTCTTACTTTTAGCTCGTTACCCACCTGCTTCGGCCTTTACCACCATTTTGTCATATTTTATAAATATTATACGCTCCTTTCTTCGTTCTTATGAGTTATCTCCTCTTTTCTAAAACCTATTTACTGAAGTCTTCCTTAAACGTTAATATTTTTTGGTAGCTTTTTCTCATTTCGCAAAATTTCATCTCTCTTCCATGCGTTGAGCATATTAACTAAAACCGGGCGTACTTTTCCTTTTTGATTGCCAATTCAAAATTTTATTAATATCATGTCTATTAATTTTTATGCCAGAATTAGTTAAATTTATCGATACTATGCCTGCAATGTTAATATTTTCAGTTGACTTCTCGAAGCCGTAAAATATCAAATTGTTCTCCTTTTTCCGAGTGACATTTTATCTTCTCACTTAAATTTTCGCCTTAATCTTTTAGATATGATACATTTTCATCAATAATTGGTTTTAGTTTTTCATCCATTATTTGTTTTAGTTTTGAAAATAGTAATTGTATTTGCTCATCCATTTCGAATTTATTTGGAAAGTATTGGCAAATTTTTGTTTTTAGAGATGCCTACACTAATATAATTTTGGTAACTTATTTGAAGATGTATCTTATCTTATCTTATCTTTTGGAGTGGCCGAGAAATAACTCGGACACTTCGGCCCATTGGGATCTATTGTGGTCCACCCCAATCTCGTTGAAAACTCTATTCATGAGTTTTACAACGAGACTATATGAGATATGAGCCTATAATCTTCTGGTTTTGGATATCCAACCCCTAGGATACTCATTTGCTTACCTGCCAGTGCATCACCTGTGCACAAAAGTTGCTCCATGCGTTCCGTATGTTCCCCACACAACCTGCACATGGGTGTCGCGGTTAGACCCATCTTCGTGACAATTTCATTGGTTCTAAAGTGCCCTGTAAAGGCCCCAAGCAGGTAGCGGATTTCCCCCCTGCTCATATTCCAAATGCATTCCCGTGCTTTGTACGTAGATATAGCCCAGGAATTTCTTGGAGTGTTGAAGACCGGTAATAGACAGTCAATCTGTTCGTTGTCTGTGATCTGCAAACTCCCTAAATGTGGTTTTTACGAGACACGTCGAAATGCCTACACATGGTTCTGGACCCACAAAATCATTTGCTGAGCCCTCTCTTGCCAGTTCATCTGCCACTTCATTACCATGGATTCCTTTGTGCCCAGGGACCGACATCAGTCTTAATCTGTTATGCTTCCCAAGCCTGTTTAGGGTCTGGATAGCATCCAGAATAAGTCTGAAGTCCACTTTGTAGGATGCCATGGCTTTGATTGCAGCCTGACTGTCACCAAGAATATATATATGGATTTACCTCTGGTTCCTCTATATATATTCTCTTGAGCACAGGTTATTATTGCATACGTTTCTGCTTGGAATACAGTTACCATCTTCTCTAAGCTTTTGCTACATTTCTAACCTTTTGTGTATATTCCCGCTCCTGTACCAGATTCCATTTTGGATCCATCAGTTACCACACCAGATTATCTTGTTCTGGTGGATCGAGTCCCTTCGTCTATTGCTCTATTGTTGGGGTTTGGACCTTGAAAGACCTGTCAAACACGAAAATAGTTTGCATTTTATCGTATAACATTCTTGTTACCCGATCCAGGTCTTCATTTCCATCGATTTTTGTACGGTTAGTCTTTGGCTTAGAGGCATCCCATAGTCCAGCAACAGCAAGACGACGTAATGTCTTCCTTGCCTCGAGTTCAACCATCATATGCTTAGGAGGGGTATTCAGGTATCTCTCAATCGCTGCCGTAGGTGTTGTCCTGAAAGCACCTGTGATTAAGAGTCACACTCTTCTTTGTAACCTGGTGAGCGGCGCTTTGCACTAGGCAAGTTCTGTTCTTGGCCACCACACTATGCTGCCGTATGTGATAATAAGTATTATCACTGTCCGGTTCAGCCACCGTATCATTTTGGGCTTTAGCCCCCAAGTTTTACCGTAGGTGGAACGACACATGCCGAACACTCGAAGGGCCTTTTTCGTAATATTTTCCACATGAGTTTTCCACCTGAGTTCTTTATCAAGCGTTACACCCAGAACTTCGGTGGTTATTGAGGGAGGTCTCTCCTAGGTTTCCTAGTTTTCTCTTTCTCGTGAATGGAATAATTACTGCTTTGCTTGGATTGATAGAGAGGTAGTTCTTAGTACAGCATTCCTCTGTCATCCTCAATGCCTGTTGTAATAATCCAGAGACTATGTTATATTTACCATTATAGCTGTGTCATTTGCATAGCCTACTGTGTAGAATGGTCCGGTATTGAGTTTGGTAAGTAGCAAGTCTCCGAGTTGAAAGTTAACTGTTCTGTTTTAGTAGATTATGACAAAGTTATTTGAACTTAATTAATGTTTTGGGCAAAACACGCGTGATTTTTATCACTTAATCTGCACTTATAGTCATTACTTTTCGTTTTACTTGTACAGTTTGTAGCGCCCCTGCTGACGTGATAAGTTTGTTTATTTACATTAACGCAGGCGCTACATTAATACGACGACGGCACAGGACGCCAGTCGTTCGTCCGCACTCATACTGTTAAGTTAGGTTTTATAATAGTTTAGAGTAAATTTAATTATGTAATTGTTGTAAGTGTTATGAGAGAACAATATATTACGGTTTCATTTTATCGTGAATTGTTATTTCATTTGACCACCAGAACACACGCAAACTAGTATCCTAAATTGGTGACCCCGACGTGATTGTTTTTTGGGCCACAGTGTACTAACTTTTGTGACTATTTGTGTGCGAACAGTGACTTTTAAATTCGGTGATAATGACCACTGGTGAGCCGGACGTACCCCATATTCCATCTACGGACATTATGGCAGTAACACTGTTGTTCGCGACGAAGCGACACATAGCTTATAGTTTATATACTCGCCTATATACCATTGAAATACTTAAGTTATTATAAGTAAGCAATGTATGTAATAGCATAGGTAAATAAAAAAAATATTTTTTTTCGATTAGGGGTCCCCTAAAAAGCGGGAGCGCAAGTAGAGCGGGGTGCGATCTACTCACGCACCGAGTCATATTATTTACCTTACACACATTAATCTGTTAGGAAACACAATCTAGGTGTTCTAACTTAGATACCCTAAGCCTATGACTGAAAAATAATACATAACAACAGTACATAGCTAGGGATAATAGAGTTTCACCCTGGAACACTAGATACACGCACATTTTCTCTCAAGTAAGTTGTAAGACAACTTGTTACAAGCCATTTAGCGCTTCTAAGTAACCTAGACTTCTGCCTAGGCCATCAAAATAGATAGTACTCACATAGTTCTAGTACATAACAGCCACTTACTTGGGACAATGTGCTTGTATGCACAAAACATAAGGTTTTCGGGCGCATGTCCGCGGGCTCATCCGCTTTCAGGTACGTTCTGTACCTGAAAGATTATAGATTTGCTTTCTGGAGCAATACCTTCGGGATCTGGTGGGCAGGCGCCAGGATTCTTTCATTAGCGTTAGGCTCTCTCCACCTTTTTTTTTTTTATGGGTCGGAAATCATCCAATGACTTCTCCCGCTCTGGGTGAAGCGGGAGGGCGTGTCAGACTTTTACTGACTAAAACCCACACGTGTTCCTTCAGTTGCTTGTGCCAGGGCCGCGGTAACTCTCTTTCAAATTTATCCGCGACCCTGACAGGCATCGGCCCTAGCGGACCCCGTCAACTTTTGCTGACATCTCTTTGAGGCGCGCGTGGAACACTACGCGCCGTCGACTCGGGCCTGGTCCTTATCGGACGGCGAGCTACCCATTACTCGCCGTGTCCGGTGAAGACCTGCGTCAGGCGGAAGGTGAGGACGCCGTGGCGCCTCTCTAGCCACTCCTCAAAGAGGGGCCTTATCGCCGCAATCGTGGCGTGCCCAGCACTGGGTTGCGATAGTCGCTCTCTCCATGACGCCATGAGATCCTGCCGGAGCTCTGTCCGCCGTGCCACGATTTGTCGCGGCAACGGAGTTTCGCCCCGGCGTTTCGCCTCCTCGCGCCACTCCCAAATGTGCGCGAGGACTTTTGCCTCCAGATCCCATGGCGGCAATCCGGCAAGGAGGCTCGCCGCCTCACCGCAGACCGTGCGGTATCCCCGGACCAGCCGGATGGCCATGACCCTTTGGGACGCGTTCAACCAGCGGGATGGTCGCCATCTCAAGGAACGCGCCCACACCGGTGCGCCATAAAGGGCCATGGACCGCACGACCCCCGCATAGAGCCTCCGGCTGGAGGCGTTTGGACCCCCTAGATTGGGCAGGAGTCGCTTGAGGGCAGCCCCGGCCCGCTCCAGTCTGGGAGCCAAACGTCGGAAATGCTCCACGAAATTCCAACGGCTGTCGAGGACGAGTCCCAGGTACTTCATCGTCGACCCGACGCCGATGTGAACCCCTCTTACCGTTACTTGGGAGCCCGGCGGTGGTGCGTTCCGAGGACCATGAAAACACATGGCCTCGGACTTGTGCAGGGCCACCTCGAGTCCCAATTGCCGGATCTTCTCAACGACTATCGCAACCCCGCGTGTCGCTAATTCAGCCGCCACCTGGTGCGACCTCCCCTGCGCCAGGACCAGCGTGTCGTCAGCGTAGCAAATGACGCTGACGCCGCTAGGGAGGTCTGCGCGCAGCGCCCAGTCGTACCCGATGTCCCACAGATACGGCCCCAAGACCGATCCCTGTGGGACACCGCACGACATCTCTCGCCGGTTCCAGGCTCTCTCCACCTGGGCTATCATGAAGTTCGTGGGTTTTTCCGGGCCTCGCAAATATTCTCCCTTTCGGCCGCTTTCCGGCACCCAAAACACCTGAAGGGTTTATGGTACACCCATGAAAGTCCCACCATTCGATTCCTTATTTCTTTGCTTCCCTAACCACACTTCAGTAAGGAGCCTAGCTTTGGTGGCTAGGGAGGTAACCCCCTGAATACGTTGCCTGGTCCCGGGACACTCTCATTTTCAGACACTCCAGGGTGAATACTACTTCGAGGGTTGAAGCCACGCCCACCGTAGTACTACCATACGGTAGCCTGTCGTTATGGCTACCGACTGATACTTAGTGGGTGTGGATTCCACAGGTACCCTGAGTACAATCTAACTTTATGTTAGAAATTGATACCTTTCTCTTTTCTCACTCACTTCCAGCTGGCTACACGCCTGAAAACTAAAGATACAGCTATAGAAATACTAGATTTCTATAGCCTAAGAAAAGGGCTTCAAAACCCTCACCATGAAAGTAGTCGAAAAATGTATATTTTAGCATAAAATAGCTCTAAGTTCGGAAAACCGACAGAATTTCCCTTTCAGAACTCCTCGGAGAAAATAGTCAGGGACCTGGTCGAAAGTCCATTGGATGGACCATTTCAGGGCGCATCCAACCATATGGGTCATGCCATGATCCCTATACAGGGAAGGGAGGTTCTGTTGATTTATAGCATAAGTTCATAGTGAAAAAATTTGTAAATAAAAAACTTGTGCGAGCGTGAAATCAGGGTCCTCGTTACGATAAAATTTGGTAGTACGATTGTGCGCAGGCGCGCTGAGCAATTCGGTAGCCAAATTTTTATAAGTAGAATCCACGGAACTTTGTGTCACGAAGACCTTGAAAAAACATCGCAAAACGTTAAGAAGAATAAAGTCTTTTTTTTCCTGGACATCATATCTTCACCCACGAACATCTGGCAGACCTCAAGCAGCTCACAGGGATGAGAATTCTTGAAGACAACTGAACTATAGGTGCAAGGGTGTTAACGCGCTGGTGCAGGAGCCTTACAACCTCCAGATTCCCTATCTACCACCAGCGATCACGTCCACCCCGTACATTTGCTGGTCCGTTCGAGCAAATTTTCAAGAACCAACCCATTCCTGTGAACATATAGGCCAAAGAAAAGCCTAGTTCCGGTGAAGTAAGGAGTCTGATGCCCTGTTCCTGTGAACAGTTCCTGAGAACAGAGAAGTCTGACGTTCTGTGGCCGTGGGCATTCCAATGGATGAAAAATTCTAGTTCCTGAGAACAAAGAAGTCTGACGTCCCGTATACCTTATCAATTGAGGTTACATTCCTGTTTTTTTAACACGTCAGATAATAGACAAACGTAACGTACCGTTCCTGAGAACCTAGTGCCTGGGAAGAAAGAAACCTGATGTCCACGCCTGTGAACATTTCCTGAGAACACTGAAGTCTGATGTCCACTTCCTAAAAACCGTACCCCATAAACAAACTGGGTAAGAAACACATTCCCGTATTTTAATGTGCCGACTGGGGTACGAAACGTTACGTTCCTGTGAAGAGTTCCTGGGAATTAAGAATCCTGACGTCGTAAACTCAAAAAAAAAATAACTCATCTCGTAAACCTTACAAGTGTCAAGGTTAAGATCATATTCCTTAAAGACTATTCAAAAACGTTGCGTATCGTTCCTGTGAACACGTTCCAGGGAAAAAACAAGACTGAAGTCCTACTCGAACCTTGGAAGAGGTTATCCGTTCCCTGATCCACAGGATATAACAGCGGCCGGCCACAGGATTCCGTCCTGCCAACCGCGCCCCGTTTGGACAGCAGCCGACTACCGTCGCGAAGAGACACACGTGGATTGAGCCCCACGTGTGGCAGTGACGTGTCACAGACGCGAAGAAACTTACACGTGGATTGGGCCCCACGTGTGAACTCTTTTCCAGGGTGAAAAAACCCAGATTCTGGGCGGAAACGTCACGTTCCTGGGAAATACTAGCATCCTGAAGAAGCGCCGGCAGAAGAGACACACGTGGATTGGAGCCCACGTGTGCCTGTGACGTCAAGTGTCACGAAAAAACACGCGCGTGCACTGAGCCCCACGAGTGTGCCCACGTTCCTGGGAGACAACCGCATGCCTGGGAGACAACCGCATTCCTGGGAAATTTCCGCTACTCCGCTGAAGCGATCCAGTGGCGTGAACCTGCGTTTTGGAGGATTACCGTCGTCAAGAGACGTGAAATCAACCTTTCCCTCGTGGCTCGTTCCTGGGAGAGAGCTGCCGTTCCTGGGCTGTGAACCTGAGAAAAAACTAGGTGATTACTGTTCTGGTAACCGCTAAGAGTTATCGCTAAAAAAAACTTATAACAGAAGTTTTCATAGCGTGTTGAGAACTCGTTTCGGAGATAGAACGAAAATTCGTCGTTCATCGAAACCTGAAGAATTATAGCTGAAGGATTATCGCTGAAGCGCTATCCCTGAAAAAAATCACATAGAAGTTTCGAACGTGTGAAGGTGAAGATTTGTTCTATGAACATAGAACGAAAATAATAGTTCCTGAAAAATCCTGAAGGGTTATGACTGAAGCGTTATAACTGAAGGCTTACGAATCGAGTTAGAATTTTGTTTGAAAACAAATTCATTTAGAGCCTGAAGCTTTCAAGCTGGATGCCTGGATACTGGAGTGAACACTAGTGTCAACAGTTGGAGCTGTAGTTCTGTGATTAGTACCAGCTGAAGTGATCATCTTCGGAGGCTGCTGGGCAGGCTGACACTTAGACAACAGTGAGTACAGTGAAAGCTTATAAGTTTCATTGTGTTTAAAGTCTGAAAGTGAACCTAACCCTAAAACAAGATTGGATTTTTCGACTGGCACGAACGGACTGATTTCTGCAGTATTATAGTCGGTGACTAACCTATAGTCTGGAAGCTATCCTGGAGTTAAGAGGATCGGACTAACCCGGAGTTAGGAGTTAACCCGGAGATTAATTTTCGAATATTGAAAAAGGAAGCGAATCCTCTTCAAGCTGACGTCTGGGATCGAACTTAACCCGGAGTTAGGACTTAGCAGTTTTCAAGAAATTCTTTGAACCCTGGACATAGCCGTTTGAAGGCTTGAAAATAGACTTAACCGTTCGCGTTGAAGTCAAGAGTAGGACTTAACCCGTTCCTGCTGAAGTCTAGAATTGGACTTAACCGTTTCAAGTCGACGTTTGGAACTAAAGTCTAGAGTTCCCGTTCGAGCTGAAGTATTGGAACTGAAGTTAACATGCCGATAACTAGATCACAAGACAAGAAAGCCGAGGCATGGACAGTAGGGATGGAGCAACCAACGACAAGCTTACGTCATCAGCTGCCTCCACGCTCGCCTACGACGACTGAAGGGACGGAGGCACTACCGTGGCTACCCGGGGTGACGCCCGTAACGTTCATAGCAGACCTCCGTCGACGACCCGGTCGCATAAGAAAATTTCGAGAGCACGTGAAGACTTATTGAAGATTATGTTGGAACTTGCTAAGTTAGCACTTCAAAAGGCAGAAGAAGAAGCTTCTGAAGCCGAATACATGGATGACAGAGACTCGAATGATGAGTACGTGCGTTCGTGGCTGGAAGAGGCACCGGAGCCTGAGCCATTGAGGGAGGACGACGCCGCCGAAGGTGACAAAAGCAAACGAGATAGGCCCCCGCCTGTGACCGTTGACGTTATAGCGGACTCCCGGACGCAAGAACATCCTATAGCGAAAGAAGTGAAGGTTTCGCTTTAGGTGCCTTGACGGCAAATAGAAGACTATATAGACTCACTCCGTCCCTTCTTAATGGAGCTGACATCCGCTATAGCGTCGCTAGCCGACAGAAAAACTGAGCCATGGACGCCTAACCCTTCGGCGTCGAAGGCTGTCATGACTCTACCGAACTTTGGTGGAGCTCATACCGAATGGCTATCTTTTCGAGCCATATATGAGGCAACCCGTGCCAATTTCAGCGACATTGAAAACACGGCAAGACTCAGAAGGAGCTTGCGTGGTCGCGCACTGGAGACAGTGAGCTCAGAACTCATCGGGAACGCGAAGCCGGATGAAATCATGAGAGAATTGGAGCTACAATATGGACGTCCTGATTCAATCGCCCAGGCCGAAACAGATCGACTTAGAGGGCTGCCACGATGCAGCGAGTCGCCCAAGGACATCTGTACCTTTGCAAGTCGGGTCAGAAGCGGAGTGGTCACTCTGCGTGCACTCAAGAAAGATCATTACTTGATCAATGCTGAGTTAATGCGATTGTTAACCGAAAAGCTGCCCAACTCTCTACGTGTACAGTGGTACAGAACGTACACTGAAAAATATCAGTCGCTGCCAGACTTGTATTGTAGCGATTTTATAACAGAACAAGCTCACTTCTGCAGTGCATTCACCCCGCCTGAGGCCATCAAGGAAACAGACACTCTGGTTGGAAAACGTGTCATGCAACGGACACACACAGCTACCGACAAGCCGGTAAACAAATGTCGAGTCTGTGACAAGGAAGGTCACTAAGCGTCTGACTGCCTCAGGTTCAGAGACGCATCAAGTGACAAGAAATGGGAGCTAGCCAAGAAACATAGCTTGTGCTATCGCTGCCTAAGATTTCGTCGTGAAGGTCACACATGTAACAAGAAGAAGTGCGGCCTCAAGGGATGTACAGCCACGCACCATCGACTTCTTCATCATAATATTAGAAGCCTCAGACAGATAGGTCTAAGAAGCCCACTGTCCCAGAAGCACAAGAAAAAGAGAAGAAGGAATCTAAAGAAACGGTGGCTAGTTCGCGAACTACTTCGAGTCATGCTTTCCTAAAAATGATACCGGTTCGAGTCATTGGACCGGCGGGAGAGGCAGACACTTATGCACTCCTTGACGACAGATCTACCGTTTCGCTGATAGATGAAGCCATCGCCCAGCGAGTGGGAGCAGTGAGACCTATAGACCCTCTGAAGATCGGTGCCATTGGTGACACCATGATCGACACTCCCTCATCGAGACGAATAACAGTCGTTCTCACTAGTCAACAGAAAAATAGGGTGCCCTTCAAGGCGCGCACCATTCCGAAGCTCAACCTGTCACCACAGGCAGTCAGTATGTAGCACGCTGTAAACACCTTCAAGAGTTGACGTCGCAGCTTACTTACCCCACTGGGGTGCCAAAGATCCTCGTTGGCCAAGATAACTGGCACCTGTTACTGGCCAGCGAGATCCGTAGAGGTCCGAGAAACCAACCCATTGCGTCGTTAACAACGATGGTTTGGACATTATACGGCGCGCACACCAGAACACTAGGACAGCAGGTGCACTATGTCAACAGATATCAGACTGTTGACAACAAGCAAGATGCGGATCTGAACGAGCAGCTCCGTGAATTCTTCGCTATCGAATCATTGGTCATCAATCCAGGACGACCGGCTTCTGACCCAGAGAAGAAGGCAGAAGAGATCCTGAACCGTCACACAAGGCAGTTAGGAAACGGGCACATAGAAACCGCCATGCTATGGCGAGATGAAAACATAGAAATGCCCGATAGTTACGAGACAGCCCTCAAAAGGCTAGTCTCTATCGAGAAGAAACTGGACTAAACCCCGCTCTTCGTGTTAAATACACACAGCAGATGGACTCCCTTATTGAAAAGGGATATGCTGAGAAAGCTCCTAAGTCAAGTACTCCAGGAAGAACCTGGTACCTGCCTCATTTCAATGTCTTCAACCCAATGAAGCCAGAGAAACTTCGTATAGTTCATGATGCCGCTGCAAAATCGAGAGGAAAGTCACTCAACGACTTCCTGCTCACTGGACCGGACTTGCTGCAGTCACTGCCCGGCGTCATGATGAGATTTCGTAGACATAACATAGCCATCTTGGGCGATATAGCTGAGATGTTTATGCAAGTCAAGGTACGGAGTCAAGATAGAGATTCACTCCGCTACCTATGGAGAGGCGATAGAAGTGAAGGAGCCCCAGAAGAGTACCGCATGACGTCCATCATATTCGGCGCGGCCAGCTCACCGTGCACCGCCATTTTTGCGAAAAATTGGAACGCAAAAAGGCACATAGAGAAGCATCCAGTAGCAGTGAATGCTATAGTATATAACCATTATATGGACGATTATCTGGACAGCTATAGAACAGTCGAAGAGGCGACAGAAGTCGCGACTATGGTGAAGAAAATACACCCACAGGCGAAGTTTGACCTAAGAAAATGGGTATCAAACAGTTCGCAACTAATAGAAAATATAGATCCGTCGCAAACATACACAGAGGTTGTGAATATCGGAGAAACAGCAGGCACAGAGAAGATACTCGGCCTGATTTGGAGACCTAGTGAGGATACGCTAGGTTTCAACCTAACGCTTGCAAGACTGCCGCAGGGAATTCTAGAAAAGGAGGCCCCAACAAAAAGAGAGGCGCTCAAGATTGTCATGTCATTATATGACCCGCTCGGACTTGCCTCACCTATAACGATTCGAGCTAAACAAATACTTCAAGAAGCTTGGAGGCGAGATGTCGACTGGGATCAGACACTAGATGAAGACCTGGCGACCCAGTGGAAGAACTGGATACAGCACCTGCGACAGCTCAAGGCGATCAGCATACCAAGATGTTAGCCTGGTTATAGCGATCCCACAGAAATACAAATACATGTATTTACCGTTGTACAGATAGAAACAAAAAGCTCTCTGATCCTACTCTCAAGCTAATGAAGGAGAGGCGTGAGATGATCCTGCAGTCTTCCGATGAGGCGTGCAAATACCGGCAGCTCAATAGACAGATCTCTAAATCCTTGAAAAGAGACCTCCGCCGCTTTAACACAGAGCGTATTAAAGACGCGATTCAGCGAAATAAAGGCTCCAAGGTATTTTCAAAGGATCTGGCTATTGGGCAGAGCCAGCTCACGAGACTGAAGACCGACGATGGCAGGATCGTATCCGCTAAACCGGAGCTTCTGAGGGAGATCGAGACATTCTATGGGCAGTTGTACACATCAATGAGCAAGCCCGTTGCGAGTCTAGCAAACGACCCAAGAGCTAGATTGACCCGACACGATACCGAAGATATCCCGGATGTCAGCCTGTATGAGATTAAGATGGCTCTGAAACAGCTTAAAAACAACAAGGCGCCGGGTGATGACGGAATCACGGCTGAACTCCTGAAGGCGGGTAGAAAACCGGTCCTTAAGGCCCTTCAGAAGCTGTTTGATTTTCATACTCGAGGGCAAAACGCCACAGGCATGGTGCAGGGGTGTGGTGGTACTCTTCTTCAAGAAGGGCGACAATGCCCGGCTGAAGAACTATAGGCCCATCTCACTTCTTAGCCATGTCTACAAGTTGTTTTCAAGAGTCATCACGAATCGTCTCGCGCGCAGGTTTGACGATTTCCAGCCTCCCGAACAAGCCGGATTCCAAAAATGCTTTAGCACCGTAGACCATATACATACGCTGCGGCAGGTCATACAGAAGACCGAAGAGTATAACCTGCCTCTCTGTTTAGCGTTTGTGGACTACAGAAAGCCTTCGATTCGATCGAGACTTGGTCTGCAGTCTCTACCAACGGTGCCAGATCGACTACCGGGACATTGAGGTGTTGAAGTGTTTGTACAAAAACGCCACCATGGCAGTCCGTCTTCAAGATCAGACCTCGAAACCAATCCTGCTCCAGCGCGGCGTGAGACAGGGAGACGTCATTTCTCCGAAACTGTTCACTGCTGCGCTGGAGGATGTCTTCAAGGTTCTAGATTGGAAGGCGCTTGGCATAAACGTTAATGGCGAGTACATCACTCACCTTCGGTTTGCCGACGACATAGTGGTCATGGCTGAGACCATGGAGAGCCTCAGTACAATGCTCGATGACCTCAGTAGAGCTTCCGAAAGAGTGGGTCTCAAAATGAACATGGACAAAACCAAGGTCATGATGAATGCCCATGTAACACCCACTCCTATCAAGATCGGAGACTGTTTACTCGAAGTTGTAGATGATTATGTCTACCTGGGACAAACGATCCAGTTGGGTAGATCCAACTTCGAGAAAGAGGTCAACCGGCGAATCCGACTCGGCTGGGCGGCGTTCAGGAAGTTGCGTGGTAACTTCTCGTCTAATTTACCGCAATGTCTCAAGACAAAAGTCTATGACCAGTGTGTGTTGCCAGTGATCACCTATGGGACCGAGACGTGGTCGCTCACAATGGGCCTTATAAGTAAGCTTAAAGTCACCCAAAGGGCAATGGAGAGGGCTATGCTCGGAATTTCCTTGCGTGATCACGTCAGAAATGATGATATCCGCAGGAGAACCAAAGTTACCGTCATAGCCCGAAGAATTGCCAAACTTAAGTGGCAGTGGGCAGGGCACATTGCTCGCAGAACGGAAAAAAAGAAAAGTTCTGGAATGGCGACCGCGAACCGGAAGACGATATGTTGGAAGGCCTCCCACTAGGTGGACCGATGACCTGGTTAAGGTTGCGGGATGGCGCTGGATGCGAGACGCACGGGATTAGTCAATGTGGCGACGCCTGGGGGAGGCCTATGTCCAGCAGTGGACGTCTTTCGGCTGAAATGATGTATTTACCGATGCAAGCGAGATGGCATACGCAGCAGCTGTGTATTGGCGACCCACAGCAGAAGGCACACAGCGTGTCAGCCTAGTCATGGCTAAGGCGAGAGTAGCCCCATTGAAACGACAATCGATACCTCGCCTCGAGCTGCAAGCAGCGGTAATGGGAACCCTACAGCTGTTATACGTGAGCACGACTGCAAACCGTCTCCAAATTTCTCAAGATGGGAGCGGCTATTACGTGCGACTGCAAGTGTCCTACGTTTCATGCATCTCTGTAAACAAAAAACAGAGAGAACGTTCTATAAGAGAACAAAGAAACAGACAGAAGAGGACCCGGCGAAAGAAAAAGAAGACAGCGACTGCAGCCGCTAAACCAACTCTACATAGAGAGCCAGAAGCCCGGAAACAGATTATAGAAGCGAATTTTCTTCAAAAGGCTGAGAAAATATTCGTACAAGTCGCACAGCAGCAATCATTCGCTCAAGAGATAGCTAGATTGCACGAACAGAAAGTAGTGGACAAAAATAGCCCGCTACATTCGCTACAAACAGAAGTAGTAAATGGCCTACTACGTATTAGGAGCCGAATAGCCGCCACTGACGAGATTACAGAAGATGTGAGGCGCCCGCCTATATTACATGGCGACCATCACATAACACAGCTCTATAAAGACTGGACACATCACAGCTTACTACACAGCGGGACGGAGCTCACCATCAACGAGGTGCGGCAGCACTATTGGGTCGTAAGTATGCGACCAACTACCAAGAAAGTACTTTCGAGATGTCTTCAATGTCGTATTCGTAAAGCACAAGCACCCGTGCTTGCGACCGGCGACCACCCAAGGACGCGCCTCGCTCATCATCAGAGACCGTACATACACCGGGTTGGACTATTTCGGCCCGCTATCCGTCACCGTCGGTCGTCAGCACCACAAGAGATACATAGCTTTATTTACGTGTCTCACCACCAGAGCTGTCCACCTCGAGATCGCCGCCAGCCTCAGCACGGACTCCGCTATACTAGCAGAAATCCACTCTGACAACGGTACCAACATGCATGGTGCCGACCAAGAGCTCCGAGAGGCCTTCCGAGAGGAGGCCAGTCGCCGAGGCATCACATGGCGCTTAATCACCCCTTCAGCGCCCTTCATGGGAGGCGCATGGGAGCTCTTTATACTTTACTTACAGAAAAACACCCACATGAAGAGGTGTTGTCCACACTGATTTGTGAGGCAGAGTACACAGTAAATAGCCGACCGTTGACTCATGTATCAGTTGACGGCGACGAGTCCATCACACCGAACCACTTCCTACTTGGTGGCTCAGCCAGACTCCCAACCCCCGGCGTGTTCACCGAGCAAGACGTCGACGGCAAGAAGATGTGGCGCCGGTCACAAATCCTGGCCGACATGTTCTGGCGCTGCTGGGTGCGAGAGTACCTGCCAGAGCTCCAAAACCGGCGGGAGCAGGCAGAGCCACAGCAGCGGGCCTGGCCTGCAGGTGGGCGACCCCGTCTTCATTGCCGACGTCCAACTGCCTCGCAACACGTGGCCGCGAAACCGCATCGAGGCCATCTACCCTGGCCCTGATGGAGAAGTCCGGACCGCTGAGGTGCGCACCACTGGCGGCACTCCAAAGCGTCCGGTGAAGAAGCTCATACCACTACCAAAATGAGCGCAGCAGAGTTCCAGCGGCGAGAGCTGAGCGACGTGTCGCAGAGCGTCGTGGCTATGAGCGCTACCGTCGGTCGTCACTCACCGGCGTGATGCAGCGCCGCGCCGACGTCGCTACGTGTCGTCACTGCACTGCACGGCGGGAGAGATGTTCGCGACGAAGCGACACATAGCTTATAGTTTATATACTCGCCTATATACCATTGAAATACTTAAGTTATTATAAGTAAGCAATGTATGTAATAGCATAGGTAAATAAAAAAATTATCTCTTTTCGATTAGGGGTCCCCTAAAAAGCGGGAGCGCAAGTAGTGCAGGGTGCGATCTACTCACGCACCGAGTCATATTATTTACCTTACACACATTAATCTGTTAGGAAACACAATCTAGGTGTTCTAACTTAGATACCCTAAGCCTATGACTGAAAAATAATACATAACAACAGTACATAGCTAGGGATAATAGAGTTTCACCCTGGAACACTAGATACGCGCACATTTTCTCTCAAGTAAGTTGTAAGACAACTTGTTACAAGCGATTTAGCGCTTCTAAGTAACCTAGACTTCTGCCTAGGCCATGAAAATAGATAGTACTCACATAGTTCTAGTACATAACAGCCACTTACTTGGGACAATGTGCTTGTATGCACAAAACATAAGGTTTTCGGGCGCATGTCCGCGGGCTCGCCCGCTTTCAGGTACGTTCTGTACCTGAAGGATTATAGATTTGCTTTCTGGAGCAATACCTTCGGGATCTGGTGGGCAGGCGCCAGGATTCTTTCATTAGCGTTAGGCCCTCTGACCACCAGGGCTATCATGAAGCTCGTGGGGTTTTCCGGGCCTCGCAAATATTCTCCCTTTCGGCCGCTTTCCGGCACCCAAAACACCAGAAGGGTTTATGGTACACCCATGAAAGTCTCACCATTCAATTCCATATTTCTTTGCCTCCCTAACCACACTTCAGTAAGGAGCCTAGCTCTGGAGGCTAGGGAGGTAACCCCCTGAATACGTTGCCTGGTCCCGGGACACTCTCATTTTCGGACACTCCAGGGTGAATACTACTTCGAGGGTTGAAGCCACGTCCACCGGAGTACTACCATAGGGTAGCCTGTCGTGATGGCTACCGACTGATACTTAGTGGGTGTAGATTCCATAGGTACCCTGAGTACAATCTAACTTTATGTTAGAAATTGATACCTTTCTCTTTTCTCACACACTTCCAGGTGGCTACACGCCTGAAGACTATAGATACAGCTATAGAAATAGATTTTTATAGCCTAAAAAAAGGGCTTCAAAACCCTCACCATGAAAGTAGTGGAAAAATGTATATTTTAGCATAAAATAGCCGTAAGTTCGGAAAACCGACAGAATTTCCCTTCATCACTCATTCTTCCTGGTAGAACTCCTCGGAGAAGATAGTCAGGGACCTGGTCGAAAGTCCATTGGATGGGCCATTTCAGGGCGCATCCAACCATATGGGTCATGCCATGATCCCTACACAGGGAAGGGAGATTCTGTTGATTTGTAGCATAAGTTCATAGTGAAAAAATTTGTAAATAAAAAACTTGTGCGAGCGTGAAATCAGGGTCCTCGTTACGGTAAAGTTTGGTAGTAAAGAGCAATTCGGTAGCCAAATTTGTATTAGTAGAATCCACGGAACTTTGTGTCACGAAGACCTTGAAAAAACATCGCAAAACGTTAAGAAGAATAAAGTCTTTTATTTCCTGGACATCATATCTTCACCCACAAACATCTGGCAGACCTCAAACAGCTCACAGGAACGAGAATTCTTTAAGACAACTGAACTATAGGTGCAAGGGTGTTAACGCACTGGTGCAGGAGCCTTACAACCTCCAGAATCCCTATCTACCACCAGCGATCACGTCCACCCCGTACAACTGTCGTCACGAATTCCCGAATTTTGGGTCGACCAACCGCGCGTATGGTTCATCCGCGTCGAGGCAATTCTCGCTCCACAGAAGATGAGCGATGATGCTAGCTTTGATTTAGTTGTTGCGAATTTGCCTAAGGATGTCATTGTGCAACTATCCGACTTTCTGGCCAAACCTCCAGAGTCGGGCAAATTTCAAGCATCTCTGTTGTTCATTTATAAGCTAACGCGGCACTTATGGTTAACATAAACATTCTCTAATCTCGATACTTCATATGGCTAGCGCGTTGTGCGCTCAAGTAGTAGGTACTTAGAAGTATACTTCGAAGGAAGTAAACGATATTCTAAACACTTTCGAATTATTTGTATAAACAATGACGACATCACACTATATTAAAAGTCTATGTTTTGTAGACTTGCGGGTTAACTATCTAAAAAGAGATAAATAATACGCCGCACTAACAATATAAAATTTAATAGAAGGGTCGCATGTACAAAAGCCGTTTCTTATTTAATCTCTCAACTTCTAAATGGAGGTAGGCGCTAGTACTATCCTGGCCTGGCAGCAGAAGCGGTCACGATGACGTGGAGGGCCGAGGACTAGGTGCCAGCAGGAGGACGTCCCGCAGAGTTGACGATGAAGTGGTTGTCGGCAGGTTCTTCTGACGAAGGTCCCAGGTGGATGAACCAGGACTTTGGACCCCAATACGGGGTTAACACTGAATCTATATTTTTTTTTAATAAACGCACTCGTAGGGGTAAAGATTCAAACTACTTTTTATAAAGTTACACGTAAATGATTCGCTAGTATGTAGAACGATACTATGGAGCGAGTATACGTTTCATCAGACCGTTACTATTCAACGTTACAGTTTCAATAAGTTAGACTGTATTATTTATCCTCTCAATGTCAGGAAGTACCCCCGGTATCGAAATGGAATCAGAAAACGCCGATATTTCTCGGTATTTTTGTGTAGGAACCATGTATGAATGTTATGTTGTTAGAATCGTTATGAAATAAGCTATCAGATTTCACAGCGATTTGCCCAGTTATACCTTGTAATTTATTTTATAAAAATTGTGTAAAGTCATGTAAAGTCATTTTTTTCCCAGTTTTGGGTACTTCGTGCACTGACTTTGACAATAATATACTTTTGGCGGATCCACAGACCATAGGGTTTTTTTTTCCTCATAATTGTCTATTAAAAATCGACTAAAAACCAAAAAGTTATCGAGAATATCCGCCCTACTGACATAAATAATGTAATGGCAAAGTGGTGGGCTTAAATGGTAAAAAGGCCGTCTTTGATATTATTTCCTGAACGGGGAAAGCCTCTGGCCAACGCGTACACCTATCTATAATAGTGACTAAATATCTAAATCCTTGTGGAGATGTTGGTAAAGGACCAACAATATCCGCGTGGATATGCTCGAAACGACCAGACAGTGTGAATTCTCCTATGCCTGACATTACGTGACGACTGACCTTCGACCTCTGACATTGTAGACAGGTTTTAGCCCACAAACACACGGCCAAACAAAATACTTAGAAACCATCTTTCTCGTTGTTCTTACACCCGGATGGCTCAAACTATGCACACTATCAAAAGCAACTTTTCTAAAATGTTCTGTTAAATATGGTCTAATAACGTTTCCAGAAGTTTCACAATCGCACAAAACGTTTTGGGGACACTTTCATTATGCGTACAGCTAAGGAGTGGAATTCCCTGCCGGAGTCTGTATTTCCCGATAGCTACAATCTAGGGGTCTTTAAGTCAAGAGTGAATGGGTTTCTTCTAGGCAAGCGTGCTTCATCGTCGACCTCATCATCGCTTACCATCAGGTGAGATAGTGGTCAAGCGCAAGCCTATAGACAATAAAAAAAAAAAAAAAAAAAAAAAAACAATAAATTGGCTTAATACATTCAGGTAATAACATTTGTTTATACTTGATATTACTGTCGCTGTCCGCATTCTTTAACATGCGCAATAAATACTAGTCTTTCATTTGCGCGTCGGCGAGTGCACTGTAGTCGAGTACAGTCGGACAGAGAATTGTTTCTACTCGCGACAATGTATTCGCTACTATTTTATCAGTACCCTTGATTTGGCGAATATCGTCCGTGAACTCGCTAATAAAAAGTAGTTGACGCGTCCTTCTTGATATTTCATTGTCAACTTTACTTAATTTTGAAAAAGCAGTACATAAAGGTTTGTGGTCTGTATACACTGTCAGAGGGCGACCTTCGAATAATATGCGAAAATATTTAATCAAACTGTAAATGACTAGCAGCTCCCTATCATAGGTTGAATATTTTTGTTCCGTACGGGTTAATTTCTTTGAAAAATAGCCTAACGATTTCCAAACACCGTCTACCTTTTGTTGCAAAACTGAACCCATAGTTATATTAGAAACATCGGTCATTAACGCTAGTGAACAGACATACATACATACTATATAAGTGCACGTGCATAGTTATATATGAGTAAAGTGTCATCTTCATAATTCTCATCCATTTTATTCATTGTTTAAAGTAGTCCAGTTTAACATTTTGAACCGTAAAAAAGCGTCGTATTAAGTGCAACAGTTTATAAGTAGTAAAGGGAAATATAAATTATGTGTAATAAATATTACGTGCTGAGTACTCTATAAATAATACAGTCTATTATAACTTATTGAAACGTAGAGTTTTAATATTGTGTGATGTCGTCATTGCTTATACAAATAATTCGAAAGTGTTTAGAATATCGTTTACTTACTTCGAAGTATACTTCTAAGTACCTACTACTTGAGCGCACAACGCGCTAGCCATATGAAGTATCGAGATTAGAGAATGTTTATGTTAACCATAAGTGCCGCGTTAGCTTATAAATGAACAACAGAGATGCTTGAAAAATGTTATTGTTATTTTTAATTCGAGTACGGCAACTTTTGTTTATATTTGTATTGTTTCAACTTATATTTTTTGACAACTTACGTAATAAATTATAGAGAATAAGTCCCGGAGAATTGTGAATCGTAATTTAAGTTTACTGTTCTATTTTTGGTTTATATCGAAGTTTACTTGTTTTCATTTATTTTTTGGAGAGGAATGATGTAGCGCCCCTGCTGACGTGATAAGTTTGTTTATTTACATTAACGCAGGCGCTACATTAATACGACGACGGCACAGGACGCCAGTCGTTCGTCCGCACTCATACTGTTAAGTTAGGTTTTATAATAGTCTAGAGTAAATTTAGTTATGTAATTGTTGTAAGTGTTATGAGAGAATAATATAGTACGGTTTCATTTTATCTTGAATTTTTATTATATATCACCAGCCCGGCGAGCACGGCCTACTGTGACATGGCCTAAGTCACACTTTTTATCACAGTTTGGGCGATAAAGCCATTTTGTCTGAAATGCTAGCACGGCGGCGTGAGATATTTTCTTGACTTGTGACATAACTTCTTGACATTAATTTGTTTTCTTTTTCGGAAATTTGCCAATTTTATGGCAGTTTCGGTTTAACCTTGGCCATAGAAGCATAGCCCTACGACGCACTATTTCCGAATTATGGGCCTCCGAATTTTATTTTATTTTACATAAAACGCTCTATATCTCGAAAACGGTATGTCCTAGGCAAAAAATAACCAAAATTTAGCCCCCCCTTTGATACCCCCATGCTAGCAGCATCCCAACATGAATTTAAGAAAAAAAAATTTTTTTTTTTACTTTGCTTGTTTTTCGACTTGAACTTGACTTGAATTCTTAACAGAAAATATTTTGGGTCATGACAAGTTATGATAAAATATGTCATGTCTTACAATTTGTCTTAAATACTAGCACGGGACAACCATGTGACATAGTTTCAAGACGCGACATGCCTTTCTTGTGGCTGACTTCATAGTGCGACATAATCTGAATAGACGACCAAATAAAATAATACTTATAAAAGTGTGCCGTTCATACAGATAAAATACTTTTTAATTTTGTTGGGCACAAATTAATATTTGACCCACGACCATAGACTTATGCACACTTTATTTTTCTTTGTTTGTTTGATAACATATTAAGTGTTAATAAAATATTAATAATTACTTAAAAAATATAATAGCTTGGACCCAGTTCCCGATACCGGTGAGCCCCTATTTTTTTATTTTAGTTGTTTTTTGGTGGGTTTATTTAAGAAATAATTTAAAATGTAGAAAGTAAGAAGAATATGGAATATAAGAAAATAATTATAAAAAAGTAATAATCAAAATAAAAATAATAATTAAAAATAGAAATAACAATTATAAAAAAGTAATAAAATAGAATTAATTAATAATCCTGTAACATTTCAATTAATTAATATTTTTTGGGGGGTTTTATTTAAGAAATAATTTAAAATGTAGAAAGTAAGAAGAATATGGAATATAAGAAAATAATTATAAAAAGTAATAATCAAAATAAAAATAATAATTAAAAATAGGAATAGCAATAAAAAATAACAATTATAAAAAAGTAATAAAATATAATTAATTAATAATCCTGTAAAATTTCAATTAATTAATAAGCATTGATCACCACACACACAAAATAAATTTATTGCCATTTGGTGCAGTAATTAGAAGGAAAATATTTTATTTTTCAACTATAAAATTTTATCACCACCTCCGAACGAAAGTGATACATTTTTCTTAATCATCTGTCTAAATGTGAAATTTGTGACAAAATGGGTGCGCCCGTATTAGCAAAGTAAGACCCGATAAGTCCCAAATAAACGTCAGGAAATTTTCTTACGCCGCCGGTACTAATAATTAAGACAAAATGGCTTTATCGTCCAAACTGCTATGAAATGTGTGACTCAAGCCATGTCACAGTAGGCCGTGGTCGCCGGGAAGCAACAAGAAAGGCATGTCGCGCCTTTAAAATAAGTCACATGTTTGACCCGGCTAGCATTTAAGACAAATTGTAAGACATGACATAATTTATCATGTCTTGTCACAAATGTCTTGGGTACGCCCATGCTCGCTCCGCAGAACACACGCAAACTAGTATCCTAAACAGTTCATAGTTGTATTCACGTTTTAAACAGTTTGGTGTACATATTTTCGGAGCACACTTTGCGACGTTATTATAAGTGAATGTTTAAACCGGAAGTTCAATTATTTATTACAACACTTATATTTAAAGGTACCTATGTTGAAGATTGCTACATAGGCACGGCACAGTCAAGGAAATTAATTGTTTATCTCTATAAGATTGAATATCACTAGCATGTCTTAAATCGACGAGATCTAAGTATTCGTCTGACATCCACGCGGCCACAGTAGCAGGCAAAAGCTAGTGTTCCATAAATATCTGCTATAGACCACTTGGTTACTAAAAATACCACCGACTTCCAAAATAAACCATTAGTATGGTTTATTTTGGCAGTCGATGTTAGTTATTTTGCATTTGTATGTGTCAATTGAGAGTGAGACTTATGTATGTGGTGTTAGAACTTAAACGACGCTATGTATTTCCGTTGTATTATAGGATTTGTACTATGAAGGCTCATAGTACATGTCCAATCCAGCCCATAGTAAGATACCTTACATAATACCACCATAATACCTACCTTGTTTGACATTAATAAAACCTAACAATATCATAATCACTATAAATAACATAATATATATTCCCTACTAACATTTGTTGCGGAGTTTACTGGTATGTTTTGGTATTCCACGGTACGTACAAAGTATGTAAGCGCGCTGCAGACAGAGAGGCCACTACGGATAAAGAGTCATTTTGCACGCACACATTGACATTATGATTTTACAGGGATTCTTTTTTCTCATTTCGCAAAATTTCATCTCTCTTCCATGCGTTGAGCATGTTAACTAAAACCGTGCGTGCTTCTCCTTTTTCTTTGCCAATTCTAAATTTTATTAATATCATCTCTATTAATTTGTATGCCAGAATTAGTTAAAGTTATCGATACTATGCCTGCAATGTTAATATTTTCAGTTGACTTCTCGAAGCCGTAAAATATCAAATTGTTCTACTTTTTTCCAAGTGACATTTTATCTTCTCATTTAAATTTTCTCCTTAATCTTTTAGATATGATATATTTTCATCAATAATTGATTTTAGTTTTTCATCCATTTTTTATTTTAGTTTTGAAAATAGTAATGGTATTTGCTCATCCATTTCGAATTTATTTGGAAAGAATAGGCAATTTTTTTTTTCAGCGATGGCAACTCTAGTTTAATTTTTTTTAATATTATTCAGTTAATATTTATTAAAAACTTGTGCCATATTTTTTTTATAATAATATTCTAAACTACAAATCTTTTATTTTAAAAAACACAACATAGGTAATTTTTTTTACTAATATAATAAAATAACCTTTCTTGTTTTAAAAATAGTAGCGTCTATTTTAATTATATACTTACTATATAATTAAAATAGTCGTTACTATAGTTACTATATTGATAGGCTCGCGCTTGACCACTATCTCATCTGATGGTAAGCGATGATGTGGTCGACGATGTAGCACGCTTGCCTAGTAGAAACCTATTCACTCTTGACTTGTAGCTGCTTGTGCTTGTAGGTTGTAGCTATCAGGAAATACAGACTCCGGAAGCGAATTCCACTCGATAGCTGTACGCATAATAAAAGTATTCCCAAAACGTTTGGTGCGTATGTTTGGGATATCTACCATGTGCTGATGACGCATCGTCGTACGTCATACGGAATACTCGGCACACGGGTCCGGCTCATACTTGGCTAATTATTATTGTTCCATTTAGCTTATTGGTTGTTTTGTCGACAACAGGTAGATTAATCTAGACAAGCATCAGTGAGCGATGTACGTTCCTAGCAAATGTACAGTAAGGCCAGTTCACGACGCGACACACGACACTACAAAATGTGGTCACGATTCAGAGCTCCATATATTTTTATGGACCGTTTGTTCATTGCACGACACTGCACTACACGCTACACGATTTTCAAACGGTTTTTCAGCTACGTCGTCGATGCCGCTATGTCGTCACTACTTTTTTGCGGTGACGATTTAGCGGCTGTACAAAACAAACATGAACTTGTTGACGACACGACACACCGCACCGCAAGGCTCACGCGTGGTTCGTCATTCACGCGCGTATAGAACAATACAAGTGCACTGCAGTGTCGTTGCAGAATCGTGTCTAGTGAACAAACGAACGGATGACAGATCGTCTGCAGTGTGTCGTGAGTAAAAATCGTAACCGCAAATTATGTCATGCGGTGCCTCGTGAAAAGTCGACCTAAGGAAGCCTGAAATTACATAAAGATGCTGACGCCCATATAATTTTTCAAGATGGCAAGTTAAAAAAATAAATATCTATGAAAAATAAATTACTCTAAGTTTAAAGGCGAACTTGTACATTATAGCTTTGTTTAAGGAAAAGCTATGAAAATTTTCACCCTTCTAGAACTCATCTCTTCTTCGTCGAACTTGACGCCTTTTCCACATTTATGTTTTTGTCGAGCTAAATGCCTTTTAACATTTTTATTATTTTGGTGGGATCATTATTACACTATTATTAAGTCTTGGGACCCTCCAATCTTCGTCGTATGTGGCGTCATGATCTTTAATTGATATTTGATGCTCTGGCTACTCTCTAAGGCAACTTTCCGCAAACTTTTTGTGTTCACGGTAGACCTAGGAAATCGGAAAATTTTGGAGGTAAACCATAAACGAATAATCAAATTTTACATAATATTAATAAATATTTATTTATTAATCAACAAAACAAAATTTATTAATAATCAACAAACCAACCTTTTTTGGTAATCAACATACCAATATTTATTATTAATCAACAAACCTAAACTTTAAATTGCAGAAAAGGTATGCGAAACATGAGCTTACTAAATTGAGCAAAGGGCTGCTCAATTAAGGCTGGCATATTATAATTTTAGTATCAATACAGTTTCTTTACATTTAGTACAGTATCTTTACATTTAGTATTTAGTATCAATACAGTATCAACCCTAGTGACTTCGGTAAGCCTAAGTAACAATTGTCCAGTACGGCGGGAGAGGTCCTTCTGTATACTTTATATTTTGTGGTCCTACCATGCAATAACCAAGTAACTACCATGGAGCTGAAAGTTAAGCTAACACAAAAATAATCACAAATCGATTCATAAACAAAAAAAAATATGCTCGAATAGATCACCTCAATAACATAGCATACCTAACTGGTGGAAAGTGAACAGTTTACATTTGCGTAACCGTTACCGGCGTGATGTTATGCTTTAAAATTGTGTATTTCATACACATTCATGCGATTGGAGCAGTTCCGGGAGATTTTCCGTCATTTATTGAAGAGTTACGAGTACGAGTTACATTGTAGGTATATCTCCGAAGACCACTTCATGGATATACTCTTAGAAACAATAAAAAAATTAAGATTATTCACAATTGGCTAAAATATCGCTGAACAGACGTACTTACAAAAAAACTGTCGACTTAAGAACTTCCTCCTTTTTGCAGTCGGTTAAAGAACAGATTCATTTGGATGATGTAATAATTGTTT
This sequence comes from Anorthoa munda, assembly GCA_945859665.1. Classification (NCBI taxonomy): domain Eukaryota; kingdom Metazoa; phylum Arthropoda; class Insecta; order Lepidoptera; family Noctuidae; genus Anorthoa; species Anorthoa munda. The sequence goes on from OX243896.1 coordinate 10,347,735, forward strand.
GGTGTTTGTTATTAAATTAGGTCACCGCTTAAGAACACTATTATTTACCTCAAGTCTGAATAAGTTAATTAGTGTTTACCGACCTATTAATAAAATAATTGCATCTTTACGAGCAGACGGCACATGCATGATAAAATATCATCACGCCTGTTTTCCCTGAAGGGTTAGGCAGAGCTGCATCTATCTATAGTACCTACACAAACATTTCAACAGTTATGTTGAAGTCCCAGGTAATTGGAGGCGAACCTATTGTATAATACTGAATTAAATGATTTGTTGGGCCCAGCAGGTGGTCTCTGGCGTGGCGTTGTATAAATCCTCAGAAGAGCAGGTGTATGAGTTATGGGATCGGGTCCTGACTTCATTCACCATCAAGGAGGAGCTCGTAAACTGGACATCATAATTATCATGTTAATCATAGTACCGACCTAACGTTTTTCTTCGAAGTAGTGTTATCCTATTATAAAACGTGATTTCCGTTTCGTGTACCAATCGATAGGTATGCCATATTGACGTGTCGTGTATGTGCAGGTGGACTCACTGTCCTCACAAACGCAGTCCATGTCCGAGGAGGTGAGGAAGATGGTACCTGGCAACGCCACGGGGCAAAGCGGGTTACGTGGACACATGTCGACCGTGATCACGCGGGAGAACTGCACCTTGAACGTCAACTGCACACGCGACCCCGACGTTGACGGCGTGCTGCCTCGCTTGACGCTGGAGAACGTCCCGACGAATGATGCTAAGGCTATAACAGCACCCCAGTTCCAGCCCGACATAATACACTTAGGTACCTACACATCTTTTAATTTTCTGATGGTAGTTTTTATAAAAATTACTTTCCAACAAACTGAGTATTTAGAAACTAAATGTCTGTGTGGAATTCGTACTTCACCCACTGTATATAATAAATAGCCTACAAATTATTCTGATGTATAAGCTTTTTTATTTTTTTTTATTTTGATATATGCTCGCGCTTGACCACCATCTCACCTGATGGTAAGCGATGATGTGGTCCACGATGGAGCACGCTTGCCTAGAAGTAACCTATTCACTCTTGACTTAAAGACCCCTAGATTGTAGCTATCGGGAAACACAGACTCCGGCAGGGAATTCCACTCCTTAGCTGTACGCATAATAAAAGTATTCTCAAAACGTTTAGTGCGTATGGGTGGGATGTCCACCATGTACCTGTGGCGCATCGCCGTACGTCTGGTAGTCCGATGATGAAACGGGCTGGGCGGAATTAGATCATGCAATTCCATCGCACACTCCCCGAAATGTTATCGATAAAAAACCGATAAGCTAGCAACTCGGCAACGATGTTCAAGGCTCTGGAGCTTTGACTTAACCAGTGCCTCATCGCCGATGAGCCTCTTGGCCCCCTTTTCGATCGACTCTAGTGCATCAAGCTGGTATTTGGCAGATCCGTCCCAGAGATGAGAACAGTACTCCATGCATGATCGAACTTGCGCTTGATACAAGCTGAGCAGCTGTTCTGGCGTGAAGTACCTTCTCACCTTCGCAAGGATCCCCAGCTTTTTGGCAGCCAGCTGAGCCTTCGCCTCAATATATGGGCCAAAATTGAGAGTCGATGTCAACGTAACGCCAAGAAGCTCAAGATGGTCAGCTATTGGCACAGTCACATCTCGGAAAGTTGGAGCCGGGTGAAATTGGCCCTTTTTAGCGGAAAAAAGACATGCCTGAGTTTTAGCAGCATTAAACCTGACCAGATTGGCATCGCCCCATTCGGAGACTGCCTGCATGGACAGGTTCAAGCGCTCCACCATGGCTTCCCGGAGAGACTGGATCTGAGGCCCGGTAGCACGAGCGCTGGACAAGTATCTCTCAGCAACAGTGCTGTCGTCTGCATACCCAAAGGTGCTGGGTTTTAGCAGATCGTTAATGTGCAGCAAGAATAAAGTTGCTGAAAGTACCGACCCCTGACCTGGACCCCGGCATTAATATCCAAGTGGTCCGACGAGCAGCCATCGATAACCACTCGAATGGACCGATCTCTCAGGAAATCTGCAATCCAATCACACAGACCACCGGGCAAACCGAATGAAGGAAGCTTAGCAATAAGGCTTTCGTGCCAGACCCTATCAAAAGCCTTCGAGATGTCGAGGGAGACGGCAAGCGCTTCCCCGTGCCTCTCGATGGCCTCACTCCAGATGTGAATGGCATATGCTAAAAGATCCCCAGTAGACCGATTTCGGCGGAAGCCGTATTGGCGGTCACTTAGGATATCGTTTGCTTCTAGGTATGCCAGGAGCTTAATATTGAGTACGCGTTCCATCGCGTTCGATCGCATCGGGGAGTGTGCGGAGGTTACAGATATTGGTCTGTAGTTGGACGGGTCAGCTCGACTGCCCTTCTTGGGCACGGGCTGTACGTTAGCCTGCTTCCAAGCATTCGGCACTTTTCCAGCCTCATACGAAAGGCGGAAGAGGCGTGTCAAGATCGGAGACAGTTCAGGCGCACAGGTTCTAAGAACTCTGAAGAAGAATTGCTGGTATTCCGTCAGGGCCACTAGCCTTGTTCACGTCGAGGTTGCGCAGCACCCTACGTACGTCCTTTTGACGGATACGAATTGCCGACATACTCGTCTCGCATCCATCAGGAGAAGGAGGGGGCTGCGCGTCACCAGGATTCAGACGTGAAGATTCCGCAAAAATACAGGCAAATAAATTTGCCTTCTCCTCAGCTGAGTGGGCCAGCGCAGGATTAAATTGAAAGTTCAAAGTAACTAAACCAGAACCACTTGATTTCTATTGTTTTTGTTTTCTGGTGGGGGTGGGACATGGTGATTTATAATCCAGGCATTCCAAAATACTTTTTTTAAAAGAGTAAGTGTGGAGTTTCTTGTCCGTTATTCATTTCAGAATGGACGGTAGAATCAATTATTATTAATTTTACATTTTTGTCTTTCAAAAGTGCCGCTTGATGGCCTAGTTAAAATAAAGATTTTTTGTCTTTGTCTTATGTCTAGCAGCTCCCAACATATTCTAGACTATGAACATAAGTAACTGTATTTGTGTACCTGTTTTAATATCTGTTTTGTGAGGAGAAATAAACAATTTTATAAGGTCTCATTATTATTACTTAGAAGCACCGCGCATACTGCGCCGCTCCAGCACCACCGTAACCGTGAGCATCCGCCTCTACCCCTTCGGTGTAAGATCGTTCTACACGCTGGTGGTTATAGAATATCCGTACGAGGACATGCTGTATGGGCAGATATTCGGGTTTACCTACGAGGTACACGTGCACTCCTACCTGAAGAATTCGTCATCCGTCGAGGAGTTTATCATCGGCGCGGATAACTGCAACGAAACCATGCACGCCTACTGCAACCATCCGCTCAAGCCCAGCACTAAGTACTTCGTCAAGCTGCGTGTCTACGACGTCACCAGCTTGGAGAGATTCATCGATAGCACCTTCACCGAGGTCCATACAGGTATTCACCACATTAAGACCAACATCCAAGTCTTTTAATCGCTCAACTGACACTAAAATAAATTATGACATATCACATATCAATATGTACTTTCGAACAAGTCGTCAAACTATGTCCTTGCAGCCGAGGCCGAGAAACTGCAATGACAAATGCATTTTCTCGTTGGCTCTACATATATCAAATGACAATTTTTAACACAATTGATAAAATAAATAATATTTTGTAATACAAATATTTAGTAAACAAATTCTTATTTTTAATTGTAAAAATGGCTTTATGGCTCACAGATTTGTCTTGTGCAACCGCGTTTAATTTTTGAAGCTGTCAGACAGTCATAAACCTACTTAAAATATAAAACCATGAATATTTTTTTTGTATTTAGAACACATATAAATATGAATTTGTTGATAAAATGTATACTAATATTATAAATGCGAAAGTAACTCTTCCAGTCTGTCACAACAATTTTTTATGCGGGCGAAGCCGCGGGTAGAAGCTAGTATCTTTATAATTATAGCCCATGTGTTATTCTGGTGTATAAGCTATAAATAATATTACTGCAAAGTTTCATCAGCCGTTTTCGGTATTAATATCATAAATGCGAAAGTAACTCTGTCTGTCTGTCTGTTACCTTTTCACGTTTAAACCGCTGAACCGATTTGGATGAAATTTGGTATGGACATAGTTTGAGATCCTGAAAAGGACATAGGCTACTTGCATAAAACCCGAAGGGGGAGAAATGGGGGATGGGGCGTTAGTTTTGTATGAGACTTCTTAGGGCTTAAACCGATGAACCGATTTAGATGGAATTTGGTATGGGGATAGTTTGAGATCGTGGGAAGATCATAGGCTACATCTTTTTGTATGAAACACGAAGGGGAGAAATAGGAGAGAGGGTTAATTTTGTATGTAATTTCTTAAGTCATAAGTCATAAGTCATTTATTTCGTAACAAAATACATTGTGTCGAAATTACAATAGATAAAACAGTACAATAGATAAAAATTAAATTAAAAACACAAAAAAAAATATCCTCTAATTAACAATAACTTTCAATAACAATAATAATTAATATAATTAATGAACGATTTAATAGAATGTCAAGAATAGAGATTCAATAATAACTACAATTAGAACAAAATTAAAATTAAAAAAAAAATACAAAATATCAATAAGTCAATGAAAAATAAAATAAAATGTCAGAGATATAAAAAAAAAACAATTATAATTATAAAAGAGCAATAAATATGTTAAATCAATATGTCAAATACAAAAAAAAAAAAAAAATGTTATTAATCCTTAATGTTACGTTTACAATTCAGTCAAAGAAAAAAAAAAATAATAATAATGTCAAGGGTAAAAATAAACTGTAAAAATAATAAAATCAATAAAAATAATAAAATCATTATTTGTGTAACAAATACCATAACAAATCCAAAATAATCCATGTTAAATCAAAAAAATATATAAAATAAATACAATGTCAAAGGTAAAATTACAAACAATAGCAAATTTAAATACAACTAAAACAATAATAATAATCCATATTCCATTTCAATTAATTACATTTGTCATCCAGGAACTCATCGACACTGTAATAGCCCTTTCTCAATAAATATGTTTTGAGCTTGTTTTTAAACAAGTTAGCGCTATTTATACTTTTAAATTCTAAGGGTAACTTATTATATAGGAAGACTGATTGATACCTGGGACTGTGATGAACCACTTTTAATTTCGGTTGGATCATGTTAGGTAACTCTTTCCGTCGGGTGTTATCTCTAGCTAATCTTTGCTCATTGGTTTCAAATTTGTGCAGATTCTTGACAAAATTGGATAGCAAAACCAGAATATAGAGGCATGGCACTTATCATGCAACTTCTTCTTATTATGAACCGATTTAGATTAAATTTGGTATGGAGGTTCTTTGAGACCCTGAAAAGGACAAAGGTGCTCTCTATGCTTAAAATCGAAGGGGGGAAATGGGAGGGGTTAGTTTTGTATGAACCTTCTTATTATGGGGATCGATTCACTTAAAATTTTGCGGAAATACTTCCGTAATTGTTGTTGTACTTGTTTTTTTATCAGAGTTTTAAGGTCGATAACATTATCTAGATCAAGGGCAAAACCTTTCCAATCTGTAAACTCATTAACCAGGGTTAAGTGGCTTTCTTTGAGTAGGCTTTTTTGACTCAGCATCAGTATAATTGAAGAGTGGTCTGAGTTCATATTAAAACCTTCTTCCAAACTGAGGTAGTTGGCGGATATATTTTTGCATATGAAAGAATCTATAAGATCCGGTATTTTCTGGTGGTCAGTGGGCCAGTACGTTGATTTACCCGTGCTCATAACTTCTGAATGTGTTACTTTAACTGCACTTAAGAGCTGCTTTCCCTTAGTTGTAGTAAGTCTTGATCCCCAATGCGTGTCAGTATGGCTTTCGCCGGGGACGGTCAACTGGCGATCTTCTTGTGTATGTCACGCACTGCTGGGGCGAAGCCATCGAGAGACACGGCGAAGCACTTGCTGTGCCGCTTGATATCTCGAAGGCCTTTGACAGGGTCTGGCACGCGAGTCTACTCAGTAAGCTTCCTGCGTATGGCATCCCCGCTGGTTTTTGTAGCTGGATATCAGACTTCCTCAGTAAACGGTCGATCCGAGTAGTCATTGACGGCTGCTCCTCTGACCTTATGGCTATTGATGCTGGAGTTCCTCAGGGGTCTGTTCTTTCTGCAACTCTTTTCCTGCTGCACATCAATGACCTACTTCTGCCTGGTATTGTTGGGTACGCAGATGACGGTACTGTTTCAGAGAGATACCTGTCCAGCGCAAAAACCAGCGTGGATGAAGTTCGTTCCTTGAGAGAGGCTATGGTGGAGCGGACAGATTTGACCTTATGCCTTGTCTCCCAGTGGGGTGATGACAATCTGGTCTTCTTTAACGCCACCAAAACACAGGCGTGTCTTTTTACCGCTAAAAGTAGTCTTTTCGATCATACTCCTACTTTTCGGGGTACATCTGTTCCTGTGACTGATCGGCTCGAGCTCCTAGGCATGGAGTTGACATCCAATCTCAACTTCGGCGCCTCCATTGAGTCCAAATTGCGGCCAAAAAACTGGGCATCCTGAATAGAGTAAAGCGATACTTTACGCCTGGACAGCTTTTAACCCTTTACAAAGCGCAAGTCCGATCCTGCATGGAGTATTGCAGCCACCTTTGGGATAGCTCAGCTAAATATCAGCTTGCCGCGCTTGACTCGGTGGAACGCAGACCCAAGAGGCTCATTGGCGACGCTGAACTGGCGGATGCCAAGCTACATAGCTTGGCTCATCGCCGCAAAGTTGCCTGCTTGTCGGTCTTCTACAGACTGTACTTCGGTGAGTGTGCTCAAGAACTCCACGACCTCATCCCACCAACCCCCTTCTACCATCGGACATCTAGACGCACTGCAAGTTACCATCCTTACCTTGTTGCCATTCCACCAATTCGCACCAAGCGCTTCCAGACATCCTTCATAATGCGCACAGCGAATTAATGGAACTCACTACCTGCGTCCGTGTTTCCGAACGCCTTCAACCCGAATCTCTTCAAAGTTAGAGTGAACAGGCTTCTTCTGGGTAAACTCACTCCATCGTCGACACTGTCTCTGTCACCTCTGACCTAGACTAGAGTCAAGAGCATCAGCAGCAGTATTAATCATTTTGGATTATTTAAAACAGCTGTTTTAGTGCTGGATTCTAGTTTTTCTAATCTCTTGTCAAATGAAGTAATACATTTTAAGATCTGATTAATCTCATCCTCTAGATTCAAGGGCTGTGATCTTTGTTTTGCAGCTTCAGCGTAGGATCCAATGATGGTTACTTGCATGGGTTTTGCAGTTGACTGGACACTTGATTTCTATGCCGTTTTATCGAGATTTTGTACGGAAAGAGATTGCTGGGTAGTTGATACCACAAGTTTCTTTTTAATATTTTTATTTTTCATAATTTGTATCTGTTTAGCTACTTCACACCCTCTATAGTTGGCAGGGTGAGGAAGACCACAGTGAACACATTTTGGCTTCTCTTGCGGAGATTTGGTACAGTTGGCTGTATGATGCTTGCCAGTGCATTTTACACACCTTGGCTCTTTTCTGCAGTATTTATAAGTATGCCCATACGCCTGGCATCTCTTGCATTCGGGAGTGAGTTTAGGATTTTTGAGTGGGTGTATTTCAATTTTACACCCTAAAATGTACTTTATGCCATAGATTTTGTTGACATCTTCATCATTATTAAATGATAAAACGTACAAATTGAGTGGTTCTAACTCTTTCAGCTCAATTTGTTGTCTATTTTTTCGATTTTCAGTACTTGTGATGTTAGATCGTCTTTGTTACGATCAGGTTGGCAAGAGGAATGTAATTTCTTCACAACTACTCTAATTGGTCTAGCCTGCTTATTTTCGTACGAATGCCAATGGCGGTCTTTTTCTGTCAAAAGCCTGGCAATTACTCTTATCATATCTAATAAGAGTCTTCTGTTTTGGCGTTCACCTTCACACAATCCGCATTCACAATTTTAGCGGTAAATGATTCAGTTGGTATTGTTTCAGTTAGCGAGTCGTAGAACGTTTGGTAGTTCTTAACTCGGTCTATTATGATTGGCGGCGGTGGGGGCATCTTTTTGACAGAAATCTCTTTCGCATTTTTTTGCCGTTCTTGTTGGGCACTTATTCCGGGATGTTGTTTTGGAGAAAGGGAGGCGTTAAGCTTCCTCTTCTTCCTGCTCTTGGCCCTTATCCACTCAGTCTTTTTAGCGAATTCATACTCGTCTGTGCAATATTCAACGTCACTTTTAGTACGCTGGGCAAATATTGTTCTCTCGCTTTCCTGTTTTTCTAAGGGTTCTTTAGTTTCTTTTTTTTCCTATCACTTGATCCTGCAAGCTATTAATGTGATCATTAAGTTTACGTACCATAAATTGCAGATTTCTTCTGGATGTAACAGTCATACAACCGCATTTCCAGGTCAGTTTTTTATCTTAAATGACTGTGCAGCCTGTGACTGTGCTGTGTGTATTTAGTTGTTAGGGCGAGTTTAACACCTAAACAATAAATTATTGTAAACACTTCATGATTGCCGCACTTGTCATGGCAATGACACCGATAGATCGACGTTGGTACACCGCGGCGACGCGACGGTGTTATGCTGCGTCAGCAAAATACTCTTAACTAGAGCACGCGCGTGCGATCGTACGTCCGTTCACTATTGAAATTAAACAACAAATGATTGAGATCTACATATTTATTTAGATTATCTAATGGGATGAGACTTCGTATTACACAATATGGGCAAAATATAATAGGTGCCAATATATTAACACGAACCTATCATTTCAATTCAAAAGACTCCAGTTTCAATTTCTTTTTATCTTTTATTATAGGCTCGCGCTTGACCACTATCTCACCTGATGGTAAGCGACGATGTGGTCGACGATAATCAAACTTAGTTTTGCTATTACTATTACCAAAGCTCAAGGGTAGCAGGGGTGCATTTGGTAAAGCATGGGGTAACAGGGGTGCATTTGGAAAAGCCATGAGTTACCCATAGCCAGCTACATGTAGCTGCTGATTGTCGCGTATGTCTAGGAGGTGTGTCCATGATTAAAAGCATACATAGTATGTATCCCTTGGCCTAGAATGTTTTCTCCTTAATTTCGATTTTAAGTTAGAAATCAACCAACCTACCAGGTTAAAAAGTAACACATGCATTGACCACTTTGCGCATAATCTTGGCATTAAATGCAAAGCTGATGTAGTTGAATTAGCTTTGTCAGATCACACCTGTCAAATATTGAAGTGTCCCATAGAAAGAACTTTCCGCTTAAATCACTGGTATCTAAAACGACGGGACTTTAGATAATATGAAAAAGTTTAAAAAATGTCTACAAAAGGCGTTTTTTTTCGAGTATGTATCCGATCCGGATAAGGCTTACAACCTATTTCAGGAGACTTTTTCCTTGGTCTATCGTCTGTGTTTCCCATTTAAATTAATAGAAATAAGGCTAAACAAACGACCTCAATGGGTGTCGCGAGGAGTAAGCGCCTGCAGTAAAAAAAAGAGGACGCTTTTGTGGAATTACCGTCTGAATAGAAATGAGGCAAATAAAAGAAAATATAATACTTATACTAATACCTACAAGCAAATAGTTAAATTTACTAAACGTGCTAAAATATATATAAAATAAAATCGGCAGAGAATAAATCAAAAGCGACATGGGAGATCATAAATCTGACAAAACCAAAATTACCTTAAAACACAATCACAAACATTACAAGTGGGAATAAAAAATATAACAGACCCCCGTGAAACAGCTAATATTTTCATTGACAAGATTAATCCTGTTTTAAATACTGGAATAAAAGTAACTTCGAATATATCCAAATCTAACCACTCGATGTTTATGGCATCAAGCCACGAAGACGACATAAAGCAAATTATCAAATCCTTGAGAAATACTAGGAGCGTGGGACATGACGGTATATCCACAGAAACAATAAAATATGTGTCAGAATGTATTAGACCAAGTTAGAACCAAACTAAAGATTGCTGTAGTAAAACCCCTTAACAAAAAAAAACGATCGAGATTAAACGGAGTCATACAGGCCTATTGCACTAGTTCCAATATTTTCAAAGATACTTGAAAAATACTTATACAAACAAATTCATAAATATTTAGTAAAAAAAGACATCTTGACTGACGAACAAAAGGGTTTTAGAAAAAACAAAACAATCAATATAGCCATATATGAGTTCTTGAATAATGTTGTCGCAAATGTTGACCAAAATATACCTGTATGTTATATCTACTGTGATATGACTCAAGCGTTTGACTACGTAGACCACAATATCTTACTTAATAAATTAGAATCATATGGATTAAGAGGAAATATCCTTCGGCTTATCGAGACTTACCTAAAAAATCGAAAGCAATACGTGGAAATTACAAAAGTAGATCCAAAAACTAAGAGCGAAAGGGTCTATCGGTCGCGTGATAGAACAATCACATATAGTGTGCCGCAGGGTAGCGTACTTGGTCCCCCTCTATTTATTCTTTATATAAATGACCTACCAAAAGTGATGCAACATCATATGACGCTATTTGCCGACGATAGCACCGTGACCATTGACTATAAAGATAAACTAAATTATGACAAACAAATTTATGAAAATGACGTAACTATTACTATACAATCAATTATAAAGTGGCTAAATAATAACAATCTGAAAAAAAATATTGACAAGACTTTTTACGTTAATGACATTCACCCAACGCAAAAATTTGACTTTGAATATTCATTACGAAAACAATCAAATAAATCAAGTTAATATATCAAAATTCTTAGGTTTAACTAAAGACCAAAGACTAGATTGGAAGGCACACACGATAGATTCAGCGAAGCGACTTAGCAAATCCTCATATGCTTTATATAAACTTGCGCCAGTCACCGGTACGGACGCTATAGTTACAGCATACCATGGTTTAGCTGGTTCTATTTTAAGATACAATAGGGAACTCATATTTAAAGCCCAAAAAAGGTGCATTAGTGCAATGTTTGGGTTAAAATGTATAGAGTCATGTAAACCTTTCTTTATTAAATGTAAAATACTGAAATTGCCTTGTTTGTACATTTTCGAACTTGCAGTATTTGTGAAAACCAACCCAAATCGATTTCCCAAGCTGTCGGATAGAAATGACCGGAGTCGACGATACGTCAATATGTTGTGTTCGAGACAGTCCAAGGCAGCTCTGGTGCATAATAGTGTTTTTTGTACGGCGCCAACTATTTAATAAAATTTGCAGCGTATGGTTCTATAATAAAAGTGTTGAGTGCTGAGTTGGCGATTCCCCTTATGTAGCTGCGTGTAACATCTCCACCCGCAGATCAGAAACTATTTGAGAACTTCGAGAAAAAATGTTGCTGGAACTTGTCTTCTGGGCGCGCTTCCCTTTTTTTCAGATTTCTCGGAAGTATGTCCCTTGCTGGTGGGCATTTCGGAGCGTTTGCAAAACCATTTGTTGCGATAGCCCAGTATAGCTGTGATAAGTGCGCCTGCACCTAATAATGCGATGTAGAAGGTTGTCGTCGTATGGTATATGACATCTGATTGCAGCTGGTTGAGTTATATCGGCTGGCTCGTCATGACTTGGTTCTTCATGAACTAAGATGAACTAGGGTTAATGCAGCGCCCGGTGTCTCCGTGTCGTAGGGAATGTTCATTAATTTCAAAGGTTGCCCTTGTATTACGTCGTTGTCGTTGATTATAATTAATTCCTTTGTGCGGAGATAACAGTTGATAGGTATAGTAGAGATATAGCTTCCCTGTAGCGAATTGAAGTCTTCTCTCCTACAGACTGATTCCCCTTTCGCTGGATTTGGAAACGATAGGACGTAATGCTGGTCATCTAGTTTTTGCAACGCCTCTTTTTCCAGAAATACTGTACTGAATTGGCAGGAACTCTTGAGGTCTTGATTCGTGATAAGTTCTTGTATGCAGTCAGTTTTTATTCTTATTTGGTGGGTTATTTCCTTTTCACAGAGATACCACTTACTAAACTTCGAGCATTCTGCTTCTATGTACACGAAAGAGTCCCCATTAGTTGCTATAAAGGGATAGGTGGGCTTGACGGTTTTTGTTGGGTACTATACCTTATATAAATCGTAAACGATTTTGGAAATTATAGGAAATCTTAGAATTTTAACCATCTGGTATTCATTGAAATATGATCCGGGCTCAATAATGTCGTAATATTCTCTGGGCTCCAGATTTAATACCTCGTCCTTACTGTATATTTTTCTAACCTATTTACCATAGATCTAAGTGTATCTACATTATATCATAGAATGAACAGTACTTGATGCGTGTATAAGCGCTAACATATTTTCTATTCTAACTAATTCTAATCTTAAGTCTTCTACATTTTCACTTATAATAGATATGAGCTGACCAAACTTTGCATAGGCTATTATATATATACGGTAGGTAGATATATATACGGTAGTAAGCGGGGTCCATTGACCACGCTTGCAAGTTTTATCTCCGATGACTGGGTCTCGCGAAGTACCAGCAATAGTAGAATACTGCAACAAGGTACCTAACCTTAGGGCCTCTTATTAATCTATTTTTGGCTACGGGTCCACGTTTCTTGGACGTATAAACGTGTATAGGTAAATCGGCCAGAATAGTATCTTGAGTATACCGCGGTGCAGTTTTCTGACGGCTTGCAGAAGGGTTCTTAATGAATACCTGTTGTTGAGGAACGTATTCTATTTCGGATTCGCGGTTCTTGTTTCTATTTTCTATCAACACAGTACGATTTGATAAGGAAGTTTCGTTAATAATGTTATAGACTTCCTTCATTTGCGCCCTATGATTATGAACGTACTGTTGTAATGATTGTTGCGTAAAATCTATGTCGAAAATATCGCGTGGGTCAAAGTGTCCAGTTAATAAATCGAATGGTCTGCATCTAGTGAAGCTATGTATTGAAGAATTATAACCAATTATAGCATAAAGCATAAGGTTTACGATAGGCTCATCTTTGTGTTTTAACTTTAATATTCTTATATGTTCAAGGAGAGTTGAATGGAAGCGTTCAATATTACCGTTAGGCGAATGCGGTAAAATGCGGCTATGGTGGTTTATCTTGTGAAGGCCTGTGAATTCTAGGAACAGTTGATTAGTGAATTCCGTTCCGCTGTCAGTCACTAAAGTTAAGGGAATGGTGGGTACAATATTGTAATAATGATTGTAGTACACAAATGCACGTGCCATCTCGGAGATGGTATGCTTGTCCGTATTTGGTAAAAACTTCTATAAATGTAACATACTTTTCATTGTGAACCGTGAATAAATCCATATGGACTATTTCGAATGGTTTTGTTGCCGGGGGTACAATATTAAACTGGGGTCTAATAGGTCTCCGGTCATATTTAGATTGCCCGCAAATAATGCATTCGTTGATGAATTTGGTTATTTGGTCTTTCATTTTGGGCCAGTAATATTTTTTTTAAAGGGCTAAATAACATTCGGTAAGTTCTCAGTGATTTGGTTGTCAAACTGCTTTCAGAAGTACTTAGCGCTCTCGAAATTTTCCGTATTTAATTATAAAACTGCGAAGTTTGTGAAAAAAAAATACTATAGATCTGTGGATAAAGTGTTCGCGCAAGTGTTCTATTGTTATCTAGCGATTAAATTGCTAAATACATCCTAAAACAACATTCAAAACTTTCAACGCAACACATTGAAAAAATACTTCTACCCTCATATATTTTGATAAAGTCATTTTCAAAATATCTGTTCCTGTCACAGACGCTGTTGAAATAGTTAAAAATAACACTCGGTGCAACAATTGTCACAAACAACAAAGGAGTAAATCGTGGACATTGTCAACAATACCCAGCAATGAGATGATGGACATCAACAACAACAATTGAGGTCAGAAACTCTGAACATTACCCAATCAGTTTACTGACATCTCGATCAACGTCAAACAGACATTAGTTTAGCTGTCAGCCTGTTATATCTTATAGGTTATAGGTTGGCATTATCTCTAGTGTGGCCAGCTCAAGATCTTATTTTTACTTCTATTATACGTTCCGTTTTCACAATTCAAACCGTTAACATGGTCAATTTCTAATTTGATGCACGGTAAAATCCTAATGAGTTTATGTTGGCATCAACTTAAATATTTGAAATGTATGTGTTTCTACTGATTGAAAAAATAAATTAAAAAAAAATAAAAAAAAATTGATAAAATGAAGATAGAAATGCGGAAGCAGTCAAGTGTATTAACGGAATCTTTCACAAATAATATAATGGATCGAGTGGATGAAAAACTAACTCCGATTATAAAAGAAAATGAAGAACTAAAACAAAAAAAATGCAATCTAGAGAAAGAGATAGAATATTTAAAGAGAGAAAAAAAGTAATAAAATAATTATTTTTGGATTGGAGGAGAGGGAAAAGTCCACATCGGAGCTATTTGAGAGCGTAAAGGAGAACTTTGAAGGCGACTCAAATATGACTATAGAAGAAAAAGAAGTGAACAAATTATACCGCTTAGGGCAAAACAAGGTCGCGAACAAACCGAGACCTGTGCTATGTTCTTTTATAAACGGGTGGAAAAAGAATGAAATAATGAAGAATAAAAAGAGTTTTAAGAGAATCTACGTTTCGGAAGACTACTCGAAGGAAGTTTTAGCGAAAAGGAAAGCTTTGCAACCACAACTAATAGAAGAGAGGAAAAAGGGGAACATAGCCTTTCTGAAACACGATAAACTAATAGTCAAAGAACCTAACTCTGACAAAAGAAAAGGGAACTCTCTACTTCACCACAGTCGGGTTCAATAACTCAACCCAAAATCTAAATTCTATCAAAGCTAGGCCAAACGCCTTCGATGTAATGAGATCCCGATCAAAACCTTCAACAACAAACCCTACATACAAAAAACAATAGCAATTAACAACCAACCAATGGAAAACCTGCACCCCAAGCCGGCCGGTCACCGTGGGGGAAGACGACCGCTACCCTCCAAATGTTTCACTTAAACATCGAGCATCTACATATCCTAATAAACCTCATCAAAAGGACGAAATATTACACATTGCAACATACAATACGCTCTCCCTAAGAACTAACGAAAGCCTCACCGAACTGTTATTAGCACTAGAAAACATTAAATGGTCGGTGATCGGATTGAGCGAAGTTCGACGCCTAAGAGAGAGCATAGAAGATCATGGAAATTATATTTTCTACTTCAAGGGCGATACAACAGGCCAATATGGAATTGGATTTAAATTGGGACAAACCCACCGCACTATTCCCAAACCACTGCAACTCCTGAAAGCCAGAATCAACAGTGGCGACCACCAGAAAAGCGCCGAGGCAATGAAGCTCGACGAAGTCCCGGAGAATGAATTTAACTGTCTGTGTGTCTGTTGTTTGACTGTCTGTCTGTCTGTGTCTGTCTGTGTTGAATGGAATTGGATTTTTGATAAATAAAGAACTAAGACAATACATCGATGAATTCATAGGCGTATCCAAACGCATCGCAATTCTCAACTTAAAATTACCGCCCAACAACAAAATGTGGTCAATTGTGCAAGTTTACTCACCAACCGAACAGTCTAGCACCACAGAAATCGATGTCTTCTACGCAATGTTAACAAACGAAATAAAAGATCATGCACATAATAACTTAATAATGATGGGAGATTTCAATGCCAGAACAGGATCCAGAAGCGAAGGAGAGGATACCATACTGGGTCCGTACTGCTCAGGAAAGAGGACAAGAAATGGTAGAAAACTTGTACAAAAGGCATATGAGAACAGCCTGAAAATATTTAATAGTCTATACAAAATTCGCGACACCAATAGATGGACATGGATATCGCCAGACGGTCGTTACAAAAACGAGATAGACTATATTCTCACTAATAAAAGTAAAGAATTTCAAGACTGCAGCGTTATAAACAATCTCAATTTTAACAGCAATCACAGAATGGTTAGAGCTAAACTACAATTCAACTCTTTTATGAAAACCAGACCGTTTAGAGTAAAGCAGACCAATACTATAACACTGGAGATTACTGAGAAACTGAAAGAGAAACTAAATCTTTTTACAAGGGACACAATAGATCTAAAAACACAAACCAAGTATAACTACTTTGAAGAGCTTATGACCACGAACAAAAACAGCAAACCAAGGAGTGGAATAAATAAGACGGTGTGGTTATCAAATGCAACCAAAGAACTACTAAAAGATAGAGCTGAGCTCATAGCAAGTACTGAAAAGACAAAAAGTACGAGAATGGAAATAGCTAAGAAAAGTATTAAGATCAAAAAATTAAGAGAAGAGTATTAAGCCTGCATGAAAAAAGATCGCCAAAGATACAGACTAGGTTTACTTGAAACATGCATTCAAAAAACTGAAGGTATCAAGAGAGTAGCCAAAGAATTAAAATGAAAAATTGATTGGGCACCGATCATTACAGATAGCAACAGCAAAAGAGAGAATAGACGCCCAGGAATCCTTTCAATAGCTACTAAGTTTTTCCGAGACCTGTATACAAAGAAGCAGATCAGTCAAGCTACAGACCTGCCAGCTGGAGACGGAGTCCGAGATATACTACCGGAAGATGTAGATAAAGCTGTTAACACTAATAGAAAAACCCTAAAAAAAGATAAAGCTCCCGGTCCAGACTGCATCAACAACGAATTCCTCATTGAAAACAGAGATCACCTGGTTCCAGTTCTTACACACCTATTCAATGAAATTTTGCTGAACGAGACCAGTGGACAACGTCGACAATAATACTGCTTCACAAAAAAGGGGACAAGAACAACATAAATAACTATAGACCTATAAGTTTAATGTCCAATGTATACAAGGTGTTCGCTAAGGTCATCCTCAATCGATTAACAAAGACGCTTGATGAAAATCAACCGAGAGAGCAAGCAGGATTCAGGAGTGGATTCTCAACTATAGACTACATACACGTTGTAAATAAGATAGAATTTAATATAACATTTTACTGCTGCTTCGTAGATCACAGTAAAGCCTTTGATTCGCTGGAACACGAGGAGATATGGAAAGCGCTTAAAAATCAAAGCATCGAAAGCAAATACATAAGAATCCTGAAAAACATCTACGAAAAAAGCAAAGCCAAGATAAAATTAGAGACAGAGGGCCAGGAGATCTAAATAGAAAGAGGTGTCCGCCATGACGATCCTGTATCGTCTATTCTTTTTACAGCGGTCCTGGAAGAGATATTTCGCCGACTGGATTGGGAGAAGTGTGGAGTGATCGTCAGCGGAGAGAATTTGTCGCACCTGCGATTCGCGGACGACTTGGTAATCCTTTCGCCATCCAAAGATGGATTGCAGGTAATGCTGAATCAGCTAGATAGAGAAAGCTGCAAAGTTGGTCTAGTCATGAACACCCAAAAAACTAAAGCTATGACGAATGGGAAGCAAAAGCCTATCTGCGTCAATAACAACACCATTGACTATGTCAATGAATATGTCTATTTAAGCCAAATCATCTCACCAATAGACCTCACCTCAAAAGAAATAGATCGACGTATAGGAAACGCATGGAAACAATACTGGAGCCTTAAAGAGATAATGAAAAATAGAGAAATGAACATGACCATTAAAAGGAAATTATTTGATACTTGTATTCTACCAGTACTCACTTACGGATGTCAAACATGGGCAACGACTAAAGCCCATAACAGAAAGCTTGAAACGTGCCAAAATGCAATGGAAAAGAGTATGTTGGGGAAGAGATTATCCAATAAAATAAAAACTGCAGATATAAAGAAACACACAACAACAAAGGATGTTACTGTAACTATAAGAAAGCTCAAATGGAAATGGACAGGACATACAATCAGAGGAAAAGAAAAATGGTCAAAAACAATTATGTACTGGTTTACAAGTCACAATATACCCCCAAATGATGATTTAGGGGGTGTTCAAGTTTGTATGGAGAAGTCTGATTTCTTGTGTCAATAAATCAAGTTTATTGACACAAGAAATCAGACTTAACTAACTTAACTTGCCACAAATATTAACCTAAATGAATAATAAAGGGTGTTATTTTTTTTTGTAACTACCCCCAAAAGACGATTTAGGGGTGTTAAAGTTTTTTTGAAGAATCTTATTACTTCAGTTAATAAACTTGAAACTTGACATAAACACCAATCTGAATAAACAATAAAGTTTTTCATTATAAGTTTTCCAAAACTACCCCCAAAAGATGATTTAGGGGATGTAATTCTTTTTTGAAGAATCTTAGATTTTGGGTTAATAAACATGAAACTTGACATGAATACCAACCTCAATAAAGGTTATCATTATTAGTCTTTTGAAACAACCCCCAAATGATGATTAAGGGGGTGTTGAAGTTTGTATGGAGAAATCTGATTTCTTGTCTATATCTATAAAAATGAACATGACCATTAAAAGGAAATTATTTGATACTTGTATTCTACCAGTACTCACTTACGGATGTCAAACATGGGCAACGACTAAAGCCCATAACAGAAAGCTTGAAACGTGCCAAAATGCAATGGAAAAGAGTATGTTGGGGAAGAGATTATCCAATAAAATAAAAACTGCAGATATAAAGAAACACACAACAACAAAGGATGTTACTGTAACTATAAGAAAGCTCAAATGGAAATGGACAGGACATACAATCAGAGGAAAAGAAAAATGGTCAAAAACAATTATGTACTGGTTTACAAGTCACAATATACCCCCAAATGATGATTTAGGGGGTGTTCAAGTTTGTATGGAGAAGTCTGATTTCTTGTGTCAATAAATCAAGTTTATTGACACAAGAAATCAGACTTAACTAACTTAACTTGCCACAAATATTAACCTAAATGAATAATAAAGGGTGTTATTTTTTTTTGTAACTACCCCCAAAAGACGATTTAGGGGTGTTAAAGTTTTTTTGAAGAATCTTATTACTTCAGTTAATAAACTTGAAACTTGACATAAACACCAATCTGAATAAACAATAAAGTTTTTCATTATAAGTTTTCCAAAACTACCCCCAAAAGATGATTTAGGGGATGTAATTCTTTTTTGAAGAATCTTAGATTTTGGGTTAATAAACATGAAACTTGACATGAATACCAACCTCAATAAAGGTTATCATTATTAGTCTTTTGAAACAACCCCCAAATGATGATTAAGGGGGTGTTGAAGTTTGTATGGAGAAATCTGATTTCTTGTCTATATCTATAAAAACGAAAGGTGACTGACTGACTGACTCACTGACTGATCAATCAACGCACAGCCAAAACTGCTAAGCCTAGAAGCATGAAATTTGGCAGAAAGGTTCCTCAAGTGACGTAGACGAAGCACTAAGAAAGGATTTTTGGAAATTCCACCCCTAAGGGGGTAAAAAGGGGGTTGAAAATTTGTATGAAAAATCTAATTCCTGCGACCAAACTTCTTGAAACTTAGCACAAACAATATTCTAAGTAAATGATAAAGATTGACATTATTAATTTTTTGAAACTACCCCCAAATGATGATTTAGGGGGTGTTCAAGTTTGTATGGAGAAATCTGATTTCTTGTGTCAATAAACTTGAAACTTGCCACAAATATTAACCTAAATGAATAATAAAGGGTGTTATTTTTTTTGTAACTACCCCCAAAAGACGATTTAGGGGTGTTAAAGTTTTTTTGAAGAATCTTATTACTTCAGTTAATAAACTTGAAACTTGATATAAATACCATTTTCTTTCATTGTTAGTTTTTCGGAACTACCCCCAAAAGATGATTTAGGGGGTGTTAAAGTTTTTGATAAATCTCACTTCTTGGGTTGATAAATTTGAAAATTGACATAAATACCCATCAGTGAACAATAAAGGTTGTCATTATTAGTTTTACTTATCTATTCCCAAAATACGATTTAGGGGATATTAAAGTGCTTTTGAAGAATCTTATTTCTTGGGTTAATAAATTTGAAACTTGGCACAAATACCAACCTAAATGAACAATAAAGGTTTTCATTATTAGTTTTTCGAAAGTATCCCCAAATGGTGATTTAGGGGGTGTTAGTGTTTTTGATAAATCTCACATCTTGGGTTGATAAATTTGAAAATTGACATAAATACCCATCAGTGAACAATAAAGGTTGTCATTATTAGTTTTACTTATCTATTCCCAAAATACGATTTAGGGGATATTAAAGTGCTTTTGAAGAATCTTATTTCTTGGGTTAATAAATTTGAAACTTGGCACAAATACCAACCTAAGGAAACAATAAAAGTTGTCATTATAAGTGTTTCGAAACTAACTCAAGCTAATAATCTTACTGGTCAGGGTTTCGTTTTTGACGTGGGGTTCTAGGGCAGAGCACTAAGGCGCGATTTTGCGGCAATTCAACCTTTAAGGAGGTGAAAAGAGTCAACATTAGTTTGTATGAAAAATCGAATTCCTTGGGGATGAAGTTAATAATCAAAATGTACATAAAACATTTTTAAATTCTCCCCCCATATAGGGTTAGGGGTGTTATAGTTTTTTGAGAAATCTCACTGCGCAATCTGACTAACATAAACGAAAAATAAAAAGAGAAGAAAAGAGTGAATAGCGTATTTAAGTTGTTCAAAACTCGACCCTCAACTGGGCAAAAAGGGGTAGATAAGTTATTAGGGGAGAATTTTACTTTGTGGCGGTAACCTAAAATTTATTATTGTTAAAGTCAAATAACGAATCGTCCCAATCCAATAAACCCTATATATCTACTTTAATAATAGTTTATTTTTGGTCGCCTTCACTAAGTGCACATAAGAAAATCATTTATAGGATAAACAAAATAACGCGAACGAAGTCGCGGGCAGAGTGCTAGTTTTATATAAAATAACCAACCAATGTACTTATTTATACCTGTCTGAATAGAAGGCTTATATAATTATTATTATATTATATATTATAATTCCTCGATGATGGGTGTGATTACTTTTGCCGTCATGGTAGTGTTGAATTATCTCTTGCTGACTTAGATAATCTTTAACGTTTTCTAATTCTATCTTAGCTAGCACTAAGTTCATAGACGAACTGTTAAATTTGTCTTGTGTTTGTATGTGTTTGGAATACATGGCAAGAGGTGGATTTATTAGGATACCGATCTTTACTTTCGGGTTTACATACTCTTTGAGGGCATTTACTACATCTTGTTCTAACTTAGATGATGATATCTGCTACGTGCGTGTGTGTTTCGAATGGTTTAGTAACTACTGTTTTGCGTTTGACATCTTCTACTATCGTAAAGCATAATTGTCTATGAAATCTGTTAAGGGGTTCGTCTGTGATTGCGACTTCTAGTATGGGATTTTCGTGACTAAGCATTGGACGGTGTATCTGTACGGTGGCAGTGGATGAGTTCGCTGGCATCGGGCTTTCTGATGGGTTAGGAATCAAAGAACATAATTTATCTATTAAAGTGTTAGTATCTTCGTTGTGAATCTCCCCTGAGATTTTATTTTATTTATTTATAAAAAAAAAACGTTGCCCACACTAGGAATTTCTTCCTGTATCGTGGGTGCGTTTACAAATTTAAAAACTCACATACACAACACTCAGAGCCGGAACAACTATCTGTAGGTCATACAAATATTTGTTCCGTGCGGGAATCGAACCCGCGACACGCAGCGCAGCAGTCAATCGCTCAAACACTGCGCCCACCGTCCGCCTTCGTATTAGATTTACCTTTCTTATAGATAACGGTGAAATCGTATTCACTAAGTTTCAACCTCCATCTAGTCAATCGTGAATTAGGTTCTTTAAGGTTCATCATCCACTGAAGAGGATTATGGTCTGTTAGTACTTTAAATTTACGACCAAACAAGTACGGTCTGAAATACTTGGTGGCCCAAACTATGGCAAGGAGTTCTTTTTCTATGGTACTGTAGTTAAAGTTAAGCTCACTTTCATTCAGGGTTCGAGATGCAAACACACAGGTTTGTCCGACCCTACGGGTCCTTGAGATAGAATGGCACCAATAGCAACGTTCGAAGTATCTGTCGTCAGCATGAATTCCTTATCGAATACTACGGGATACTGCATATAGGGTCATTTGTTAAGAGAACCTTGCACTTTTCAAAGCTGTTTATGTACTCGGGGTTTAATACAACTTTCCTGCCTTTTTTTAAACAAGCTGTGAGAGGTTTCGTAATTTTTGCAAAATCTGGGATAAACGAAGATGTCATCAAGATACACTAGGCATATGTCATTCTGGAGTTCTCTGAGGACATTGTCCATAACCGTTTGAAATGTGGATGGTGAATTCTTAAGTCCCATGGGCATTCCTCGTAGAATTCCTGAGGTGTCCTATTTCCCTGCGTAGCCAAAGAAAGGTCTCTACACAATGCTGTTTCAACCCGTTGATCTGAAAAGTTATTGACTAAGGCTGTTCTAATCCCTAGCCAATTGTCAGGTATGCCGTTGGAATTGATGGTACAAGCGGCAGAGCCTGTTATTTTATTTAAGATGCCATTTAATAGGCATAAGTTGTTTAACTCGCTCTCTGGGGTACTTACATACTTAGTTACTATTTGGTCGCATATTCTGACAAACCTAGTCAACACATTTGGGTTCCCATCGAACTCCGAACACTAATTGGCTAAACTAGGTCCGTGCGTCACAAAGTGCTATCTCAGCTCGCCGTTTCCGTCGTTCGTTAAATTTGCAGCGTATGGTTCTATAATAAAAGTATTGAGTGCTGAGTTGGTGATTCCCCTTATGCAGCTGCGTGTAACAAACTAGTATTGTAACATCCCGCACACCGTGTAACTACCTATGTTTACAAATAAAGATTCTTGTTGTTATTCTTAAATAAGGAATGTCAATTAACTATAGATACAATTTATGATAGAATAGTATCTTCAATTTGCAGCAAAACAGAACCTATGAGTCTGTGTTTTGTTTGTTTCCTTTTGTAACTATTTAACCTATACCTGTATTGACTAATGTCTTCAATTAAATAAGTTAATCGTTTTTACGTTAATGCTTCCATATACCAATACAGACTGAGTTTTCCAAGTGGGCGTAGATGGCCAAATCATCACTATGAAGAATCAAGCAAGCAAGTGAAGGGGCCGATTTTGATTAAAACTAAAACTGCAACATTGGATTTTTCTCACCCTGTACGTCGACAACCAGAATTGATAGACAAAATCTATATTAAACCGGGCGAAGGTGCGGGTAACAACTAGTTTACCTATAAAATGTTTCACATAGGTATAAATAATATTGTTAACAGATACTCGTAACTTCCACCCGCGGCTTCAGCCGCGTGAAAAGTGTTTTATTATCCCAATGGATCATTATATCTAGTTTATCGGTATAGAAGATCTATCCAAACTTTCGCATTTAAAATATTAAATAATTTATATGTATAGAGCAGGATAACATATACTGTGAAAATAATAACGCACTAACGCGTGGCCAAAAGTGGTCCGAACAGAAACACCATTGTATCATGCCACCTTTGACTTCTAGATGGTCTGCGCGTTCTGCTTAGCACACCTGACTTCTTGATTGTGAGTATCCGCCTCGAACCCATCGGCGCAAACTCAACCTACACGCTGGTGGTTACCGAAGATCCGTACTACGAAACATCAGCTGTCCTGCCGACGTGGTACCACGTACACAATCTTTCCGTCTGGCCGCCATACGAGGTGCTAGTGCAACGCTACAATGTGAGCTCGTTGACCAACGAGGAGTTCATCATCGGCGCGGACGACTGCCAGAACCACCAGTTCTCCTGCAACGGACGGCTCAAGCCCGGCACCAAGTACTATGTGAAGCTGCGTGTCTACAGCTTCAGGCAGGACAGCTTCACCGACAGTGACTACACCGAGGTCCACACAGGTACCCATCATATTACATCACCACTTGCCATTCTTGCTAACAGTATTATAACTATCATCTATGTTTTAATCGCTCAACTGAAATTAAAAGAAATGATGACATTTCAGATGTTATTAAAACAAATTATAATATCCATGCCAAATGTCGAGATCAACATAGTACGAATACATTTTCATACAAGTGGATTTAGCAATGTTTCTCTTTGTGTGAGGGTATTAAATAAAAGTTTTACATTTTCATGGTAGACGAATAAAGTTTATTGCAAGATGAAGTTCACAGACACAGTAGAGAGAATATAGCACGCAGTATGAAGGAGTGGACAGACAGAGAGCACAATTGAAGTTGTACAGCTTTTAGATAGATTTGTGCCTCGGTCGTCCCACAGAGTCTCGTCCCACATAAAAAATTCCCCACTTGTCCCAATTTGTATGCCTCGCTCGTCCCAAAACTTAATTTTCAATATTTTATTCCCCGCTCGTCCCAATTCGTATGCCTGGCTCGTCCCACATTTTTTTCATATGAGTTAAATTTGATTTAATTGTACAGTCAGCCTAAAAACCTGACTGACCAGAAAGATAAATAACCTCATGTTGCGGAAAATTTGATGAACTAATTCAATCCGAGACTCCACTATAATATAAATTATAAAATTACAAGTTACGCCACCATGACAGTTTTTTTCTGATCAAACTTTAGGTTTAGATTGAAGGCATTAATAAAGTACACATAGCCGACCCTAAGTACAAACCCTGTGCACCCCACTGCTTAGACCACTACTATTATTATTAACCTAGAACAAGTTTTTGAATGTTTATAGCTTCGGTATTTTTGTGCGACCGGATTAGAGCTTGCTCTCTCGCTCTGCTTTCTTTGTATTAATCAATTGACCAATGACGTGGCTTTGCGTTATCAGCGCAATCGGAGCAAATGCGGTTACAAAGTGCATCTGCTAATTTTAAATATGAGGTGTTTACATTAAGCGTGGTGTATTCATAGAGTGAGGTTCAATATTTGTGAAGTTTTAAAGGGTAAGTAATAATTATAATTTTGTCGATTTTTTCATATTTTGTGAAGTCATGATAAATGATTTGACTTATATCACTATTGTGGTAATTATTTACTTTTATATTAGTTGCTGTCTAAGGATTATGGTCTTTTATTATATGCATACTTAAGAGCCATTTCACGTTTTCGCACGAATTTCTAATATTTTGGGCTCCTAAATTACCATATTCTGTAATACCCAGAAGTTATTGAATACACGCAAATAATAGGCTAAGCTTTCATGTTGACGTTTAATGTATCACATTTACTAAAAATTACTTATTTTATCTACAGTAATCAATTTCCCACAACCATTTTATTGAAAAAACGCCACAGAGTTGATTTCAGAGTCGTATTTCTATCAAAAACACTTATAAATTAAATTAAAAAAAATACATAAAGCATTGGACATATATTTTACTCGTCATTTAACGTAACAGATTCTTGAAATGTACCATTAGTTAGTAAAAAAATAAACCATTAGGCCAATTTTTGAGTTTAACATTGCAATTTAATCGTGATTTTTGGTTTAAATACACAGTAATTACAAAAATAAAATTACTCCAACATGAACTACGTTTATTAGAGAACCAATTTCTACAATAATATTGAAAATTCTTGCATTTACTTTGTCAAAATATTGATAAAACTTCAATCGAAATTACAATAAATTACGATACACAAGTGGGCACCGTTTAGTACGGCGCGAGAGCCCATCGAAGCAGGACCTGTGTCATTTTTCCCGCGTCCCGATTATCGAGCGTTCGTAGAGTGAAACCATTATTGTACTGCGACCACATAGTTTTGATTCGCTTTGTATTTTTTCACAAGGTAAAGTTTGGTTTATTATCAAGTATAATGAATGATTTGAATTGTTTGTAGAATAAATATATATTTTTGTTTTATTAGTTTTAGCAATGGGGCGCAAGGATTGTGTATACCGTTGTGTTAAAAAAAGGAAACGTGATAATTCTGCAGCCTTAAAGAAAGCAACAGAAGCGAGGTAAATACCTATTCATTTTTATTTACAATATGCATTTACATAGTAACTAATTATGTATTGATTAAACATTTATTATTACATTTTCATTTTAGAATGAAAAATCGTCTAAAACGCTTGGAGGAGGATAGCACCTTTAGAACAGACGCCGTGCCGGGTACTAGCCATACAAGTGATAAGTCAGAATCGGTAACAGAAGCTGTACGAAACATTTATCAATTCTTGGTTTAAATCAGAAGTTTAGTTGTAAATAATTATATCTTTAATTTTATAGGAGAAAGAACATGATGTTGCATTCGAGCCGGGAGACCTAGACGAATCAATGAAACTTTCGGACTCAGTCGTAAGTATTTTTGTACACACGATATATTTTTTAAATTTGTTTTAAATGTGATTATTCATGAAATTTTACTTTTTTAGGACGATTATATAGTTGATGGCAGAAGGATAATTGATTTTCAATACTTTTGGAGTGAATTAATAAGTATAAGCGAACACAGCGAAAAATTCGGCTGCAAATTGAACTATCTCAAAATATATAAAGAGAAACAGGTGGGCCTCATATCTAAATTTGACATTAAGTGTACGATGTGTGGATCTAGTTTTGTTCTAAAAACGTCGGACAGCAGCACGACTGAAGCAAAACTAGATCTTAATGCTGGGGCGGTATCTGGTTCAATCATTACGGGTATTGGTCTATCAAACCTTAATGAGATCACTGCTTCGATGGATTTGCCAACAATGCCATTTCGTTTATACAGTAAAAAACACGACGCTATTTCTGACATGTGGAAGTCTGCTGCTGAAGAAACTATGGTAAATGCTGCTAAACAGGAAATTGAGGTGGCAAAATCACGAGGCGATATTAATAATGCGGGTATAGCCATGATACCGGTAGAAGCACCGGTAGTTTAAGCTTGAATGTTGTACTGTGTTTTATTTTTATTTTATTTTCTTGTTTTATTGGTAGCTGTGTTGTGTTTGTCTCACTCATCATTTATAATATGTTTTTGGAAGTGGTGACTTTTAATTGGCTGTCAGTCTCACATACTATTTTTTTAATCTGTATATTTTAGCTGTAAGTCGTCCATAGTTGATAAATAAATAAATAAATAAATTAGTTGTTAACCGACAATAATATGTTTTTATGCCAATTGTTATTATATTATTTTACATACGATACCTTCTTGTTTTTCTATTTACCTAGCTTGAAAATTTCATTACACTAAATAAAATGTATGACTTTTTATAAATCACATATAAATCACATTACGGCTCAAGATTGCTTCGTCCGTCTCGTCTCTCGCGTTACACTGTTTACGTTAAGTTTGTGTGAGTAGCTACGCACACATAAACAATGATGCAATATTTTACCTAAACTCGAGCGTAATCATTTTGTGAAATGGCTCTTAACTCTGTGCCTCCTGTGAAAAAGAGTACATCGCTACTTTTTAGGAGACGCAAATAAAATTTTGAAAAATATTTTTTTTCCTGTTTCCTAGGTCCTGTCATGGAGTTCTTTATCTATGGCCCTGTTTCACGAAATCGTCTAGTATTTTTTTTTTAAATGAGTAACCCTTTTTCACATTAACTAGAAATTTGAACAAATAATAATTTGATTTGAGCCCTAATTCACATTAATTTTGTTTACCCATTTTAACAAACTTCAAAAAAAGAGGATGTTCTCGGTTATACTGTATTTTTTAGGTTAACCAATTTTGATAAATCTTCTTTTATGTAAAAGCTGGTGCTTCCCATATGGTCGCATTTTAATTTAGTTAACCTCCTTCATAAAATGAGGATGTTCTCAACTACAAAGTGTTTTCTGGGTGAATCAGTTTTGATGACTCTTTTGATTCGAAAGCTGGTGCTTCCCGTGTAGTCTCATTTCAATTTGGCTCAGTTCTGACAATAGCATGTATGATAAAACCATATTCAACATGTTGAAGTCGGTTTTCAGCTATGATTTTTAATCATTATAGCTATTCACGATTCGTATCTACGAAACGAAACTATTGTACATAGTTTCGTTCGGAATACCTTTCTTAGACAGATGAAAGCTAATTTTTTGCTCTCTTATATTCATTTAAAAACGAAAAGGGTATATTGGACTTGGTACCCCTTTTTACAGGAGGCACAGAACTAATTCACGTTGTATTTGCAGGTGATCAGATATAGAGCCGTGGCTTCTTCATCCTGAAACATGGAGCCAGTGGCTTCATCATCCCGAGCTGATCTTCAGACTGGCTGCAGTCTGGCTTCTACATCCCAAGAGATAACCTTTATTGAATCACAAAGAGGTGTGCCTATTATTTTGTATGCCGGTTACGAATATACGAAAAAGCGAGAGAACAAAAATAGCTCAATCGTCTGGAGATGTGTGAACAGAAGGTGTCATGGAGGAATGGTGACTTCAAATAATAATGTGACGATAATTCTTCGTCATGACATTTGTACGCCCAGCATAGCAAGAAATGACATCAAAGAAGAAATACATCGCTGCAAGCAAGAAGCAAAATCTTCTGAAGGAAAATCGATTCCTTCTGTCTTCAATTCAAGTATAAAAAAATTATTGGACAAAGGTACTGACAAGATAGAAAAATTACCTGAATTATCGAATGTTAAGAACAGCTTGTATAGTGCTCGAAACAAAGCCCAGCAAATAAAGAAAGCTACATTTAAAACGCCGTTTGAAGTAAAAATTCCAGTAAGTTACATGAGTTTTGTTTTATTTGATTATGAGTACAGAAAAACAAGGATATTAGCTTTCGCTGATGTAAATAGTAAAGGACTTCATCAACACGTGAAACATTACCTTGCAGATGGTACATTTAAGTGTGTAGTGAAACCATTCAGACAATTATATGTGATTTACGGTGACCTTGGCAGCACAAGTGAGAAAATTCACGTCGTGCCCTTAATATACATCTTATTAATGGACAAAAAAGAGTTCACATATGAGACTGCGTTTGCTCTTATCAAATCGCAAATTCCAGAATGGCATCCGATTACATTCAGAACTGATTATGAGAAAGCAGCCATGAACGCAATCCGTAACATCTTTCCGGATGTAATATGCAAAGGCTGTTACTTCCATTTTAGTCAAGCACTTTGGAAGAGAGCAAAGGCGTTAAAGTTAAATAAAAAGAGAATGTTCAAAAAGCATATAGCTCTATGCACAGCGTTAGCTTTGCTACCACCTGAACTTAAATGCGATGGATGGCTATATATAATGGAGGATTGTCCGAAAACTCTCAATATTGAGAAATACAATGACTATTTTGTATCGGCATGGCTTGACAACGAATATTATCGAGGCAAATGGGATTTTTGGGGGGATATCTACAGAACAAATAACCCAGTGGAAGGCAGTAACGCTAAATTAAACAGAACATATTCGGGAAAGCTGAACATCATTAGCTTTTTGAATGTGATCAAAAACGACGCTGTTCTTTCTTTAGCTCGCCAAGGTAAACCTCGGCGTGCTGATGATATAGCTCATGACAAATATATATTTGATTCTGTAACGGCAATGTTGAATGGCACTATATCACTGGGCCATTGCCTGGAAAAAATCAGCCCTTTTGTTTATTAATGATATTAATGTGTCTATATTAATGATAAGTTTAAAAATGTTGATTTTTTGGAGATTTAATTGTTAAAATACTACTTTCTCATAAATAGTAGGTTGATTAAAATACTGTGATTGTAATTTGATTGTGATATTAGTTACGTAATAAAGATTTTTAAATATAAATATTGCAATTTATGTTGAAATACCACATTAACATAAATAACATAACGTGGTACTTCTATAAGGTACATATAGGTAAATACAAATGTGTATACGGTCTATAATTATTTGACTGTTACTTATATACAAATGTTGATTTTTTGGAAATTTAATTGTTAAAATACCACTTTTTCATAAATAGGAGGTTAATTAAAATACTGTGATTGTGATTTGATTGTGATATTAGTCACGTAATAAAGGTTTTTCTAAATAAGTAGTTCTAATTATGTTGAAGTATCTCAGATAAATATTACATGTGTAATACATATATATATCTTAACGTGGTACTTCTATAAGATAAATACAAATGTGTATATTGATAGGTGTAACTAATAGTACTGTGATTTGGATTTGATTGTGATACTAAATAATAAAGATTTTCCTAAATTGCAATAGATCTTTTAATTATTAAAATTAAAAACATGCATCGCGGATGCATACCTAGAACTGGAAGTATTTAATATCTTTATGTTATTAGAAAAAACTATTATTTCAATTTATTGGAAGATATAGTACAATATTTTTTGTCAACTGTACTTTGAATTTGCCAGGAATGTGGGACGAGTGGTGACTTTAAAACTCAAGTGGGACGAACGAGGAATTCTTTGGAATGTGGGACAAGATAGTGGGACGACAGAGGCACAAATCTTTAGATAGCGTGATGGTTAGGGTAAGCGCGTCAGCGAAACAAGCAAGTTACTAAGTAGGGAGGAAACACTAGCGAATTGCCCGTGGCGGGTGGAGCGAAATATATCGGGCGCCCGGCCACGGTATTGATATCTATACAGTATTCTATCTTCATATAAACAGTTGAATACGAGTCATACCTACGCGCCTCGAGTTCGGTAAACTCTCGGTACATTTTACAGACGAGAACGCGTCGCAGTGATGAACGAACAGAGTGATGTTGTAACGACTGTAGGTAAGTATTTCAAGGACAGGACCTAGTCACAATACTGTATAGATATCATTACTAGTAGTGTTCAAAGTTGCTATATGTCAATAACTTGCTTAAGCTTTATATTTTAAGTCGTTATTTTATACGCTTTATTATAACGAGCTTTTTAATAAAGCACAAGCGCGGGGCGGGCATGAATAACGCAAGCGCGGTGACTGTTAACTCGCAGCTCCTACCCTAGCGTTGGAATCGTTGGACAGACAGTATGCTTAAAAATATTACATCGAGTTTATGAATTTATTACGATAAAATGCAGCAGTATAAAATAAACAATGAACTTTCCTTCATACTTTCCAGGCTTAGGACTGTCTATAATTTTAGATTAAGTGTTATTATGCAATAAATTTTGTTAGTATGTTAAGCAATTATAGGCGTATTTAAAAGTTCAATCAATCGTCCTTCACAATTTTACTTAGTCAATATTACGTTATTTGTCCTATCACTGCTTACACTTAAAAGCACAAAGCAATGTACCCTTGTGCGCAGTATTCTTGAATATGCAAGCAGTGTATGGAGCCCGTTTTATGCGGTCCACTCACAACGAGTGGCAAGCATACAAAGAGCCTTCACAAGACATCTTGCCTTCTCCTCAAGAGGTTTCTCAATCCTGTTAAGAATTGTATAGCCATCCTCCTTTAATAAATATTTATAATCTTTCAGGTTTCTATCCAGTTTAAGAAGATTGAGGTTATAATCCCCGAATATGATAGCTCTTTTCATCTTTTGTAAGTAGCATGATTAGGTATCTAGGAAGCTTGTTACATTCGTCCGTTCCGGTTTGTAAACAACTCCAATATCCAGACAAAATTTTTCCAGGTGGACCCAAAGGTAATGGTTGTCATCTTCAGTTTTTCCTTCGATGAAGGTTTGCTTCAGAGAATTGTGTACGTAAATGGAAACTCCTCCTCCTCTGGTATTTGTTGGGAATTTTAGTAATGGGTATAGGCTGGTACTTGCAGTCTTTAAGCCTCTTCGTCTGATTTGATCCACGTCTCGGTTAGAACTATGACATGTATAGCATCGCGGAAGGATTCTACAATACATTTAAGTTCATCATGTTTGCCTGGCTTGACAATGCTTCGAGCACTCGTATACAGGAATTTCAGAGATTTAGTAGTAGGGATAATATTATTAAAGTTGTCCGTTATCTGGTAAGTAATGGTATTTTGTGTTTCAACTTCTGGGCTATTTTGTGTTGTCATTGCTGTCACTTTTTCGATTCAACCTGGATAATCTTTGGAACACCTTTTAGGTATTTAATACTTAAGTTTGTCTCGCCATTTCCTGTGCGTTGCTGGAGTTGTTTCCGGAGGTTTTCTAAAAAACTTTGTTGTTGGGGTGTTTGGTCGGGATGTATTTTGATTGATTTATCATTCAGTTTTGATTTATTGCGCAATATATTTTTGTGTTCTTCAAAAAGCGTGAGCACAGGAAGTGGACCTGGCAAAGCCCCGATGGTGCAACTAAAAACGAGATCGACTTCATCATGTCAACCAAGAAGCAAATGTTCAATGATGTCTCTGTGATCAATTCGGTGAAAACCGGGAGCGATCACCGCATGGTAAGAGGCACATTGAACATTAATGTCAAGCTTGAAAGGTCTCGACTGATGAAGTCCACGCTCCGTCCAGCACAGATCCAGGTCCAAAACCCCGAGAGCTTTCAGCTCGAACTCCAGAATCGTTTCGA
The DNA here is from genome assembly GCA_945859665.1 of Anorthoa munda. Taxonomy (NCBI): domain Eukaryota; kingdom Metazoa; phylum Arthropoda; class Insecta; order Lepidoptera; family Noctuidae; genus Anorthoa; species Anorthoa munda. The sequence continues at coordinate 10,380,117 of OX243896.1, forward strand.
GTGCTTAGGGAGCTCCGTGGACGAATACAGCGATGGGTTTGTGGAAGCTGTCCATACGGTCGGGTCTAAGTTTTTCAAGACCCGCCGTACAAATAGGAACAAAAAGCTCTCTGATCCTACTCTCAAGCTAATGAAGGAGAGGCGTGAGATGATCCTGCAGTCTTCAGACGATGCGTTGAAATACCGGCAGCTAAATAGGCGGATCTCAAAGTCCTTGAAAAGCGACCTCCGCCGCTTTAATACTGAGCGTATTAAAGACGCGATTGAGCGGAATAAGGGCTCCAAGGTCTTTGCAAGAGATCTGTCTATTGGGCAGAGCCAGCTCACGAAACTGAAGACCGATGATGGCAGGATCGTTTCCGCCAAACCAGGGCTTCTGAGGGAGATCGAGAGATTCTATGGGCAGCTGTACACGTCAACCAGTAAACTCGTCGCGAATCTAGCGAATGACCCTAGAGTTATATTGACCCGACACTATACCGAAGACATTCCGGACGTCAGCCTGTATGAGATTAGGATGGCTCTGAAACAGCTTAAGAACAACAAGGCACCGGGTGACGACGGAATCACGGCTGAACTCCTGAAGGCGGGTGGAAAACCGGTTCTTAAGACCCTTCAGAAGCTGTTTGATTCCGTCATATTCGAGGGCAAAACGCCACAGGCATGGTGCAGGGGTGTGGTGGTACTCTTCTTCAAGAAGGGCGACAATGCCCGGCTGAAGAACTATAGGCCCATCACACTTCTAAGCCATGTCTACAAGCTGTTTTCAAGAGTCATCACGAATCGTCTCGCGCGCAGGTTTGACGATTTCCAGCCTCCCGAACAAGTCGGATTCCGTAAAGGCTTCAGCACCGTAGACCACATAAATACGCTGCGCCAGGTTATACAGAAGACCGAAGAGTACAACCTGCCTCTCTGCTTAGCGTTTGTGGACTACAAGAAAGCCTTCGATTCGATCGAGACTTGGGCTGTATTGCAGTCTCTCCAACGGTGCCAAATTGACTACCGGTACATCGAAGTGTTGAAGTGTTTATACAAAAACGCCACCATGTCAGTTCGACTTCAGAATCAGACTTCGGAACCAGTCCTTCTGCAGCGAGGTGACAAGGAGACGCCATATCTCCGAAACTGTTTCCTGCTGCACTGGAGGATGTCTTCAAGGTTCTGGACTGGAGAGGGCTAGGCATCAACGTCAATGGCGAGTACATCACTCACCTTCGGTTTGCCGACGATATAGTGGTTATGGCTGAGACCATGGAGGACCTCAGTACAATGTTCAATGATCTCAGTAGAGCTTCCGAAAGAGTGGGTCTTAGGATGAACATGGACAAAACCAAGGTGATGTTGAATGCCCATGTTACACCCACTCCTATCAAGGTCGGAGACTCTACTCTCTCTCTCTGAAGTTGTGGGCGACTATGTCTACCTTGGACAAACGATCCAATTGGGTAGGGCCAGCTTCGAGAAAGAGGTCAACCGTCGAAACCGACTCGGCCGGGCAGCGTTCGGGAAGTTGCGCAGTATCTTCTCGTCCAACTTACCACAGTGTCTCAAGATGAAAGTCTATGACCAGTGTGTGTTGCCAGTGATGACATATGGCTCTGAGACGTGGTCGCTTACAATGGAGGCCTCATCAGAAAGCTTACAGTCACTCAAAGGGTAATGGAGAGGGCTATGCTCGGAGTTTCCTTGCGTGATCGAATCAGAAATGTAGAGATCCGCAAGAGAATCAGGGTTACCGACATAGCCCGAAGAATTGCCAAACTCAAGTGGCAGTGGGCAGGGCACATTGCTCGCAGAACGGATGGCCGATGGGGCAGAAAGGTTCTGGAGTGGCGACCGAGAACCGGAAGACGTTGCGTTGGAAGGCCTCCCACTAGGTGGACCGATGACCTGGTGAAGGTTGCGGGGATCCGCTGGTTGCGAGACGCACGGGACCGGTCAATGTGGCGACGCTTGGGGGAGGCCTATGTCCAGCAGTGGACGTCTTTCGGTTGATATGATGATGATATTTTTGGGTACGTCTTCCGAAGCTTAGTACATCTTAATAGGACGACTTTTTTCAATATTATATTTACCAAGGCGATGAAGTTTAACTGGTTGAGGACAATCTAAGGCAATACTACTTATTGCTTTAATAACTTCTTCCTTGTCATGATCCTGTCTTGAAGCCGCGCTGACGGAATGAAGTTCAGATATGCCAACAATAACTAAGTTCTTGTTTCTTTGACAGCGTTCCTGTATTTCCGACAAGACGTTCTCGCAACAGGTCAGATTTGGAGTAACGTTAGCAATCGCAGTATTCGAGGTAATTTTCAGCTAATAAACGTCAGTCTGAAGTGTATTTATCTTCTGAGTGGTAGCACTGTTGGACATTTTAAGGTTTGTTATTTCGGTTTTTAGGAGTTCTTGCTCTTGGACTAATTTATTAGTGGTCGACTTAATGTCTTTTAACTGTTCATTTATTGATGCAACATCATCTCTTATTTTTATATTCATTTCCTTCTGTTCAGTGATGAAATTTATCAGCACTGTTGAAATATGGTCTTGGAACTTTTGGAATTGCCCTGCCAAGTCATCGTGAGGTTGTTTCCGTTTGCAGTTACGGCTAGTAACGATTTGCAACTTGTCATAATTCAGCTTTGACAGGTCCGGTTGGGAACTTCCCCTAGCTTCATTTCTGCTGCTATCACCACCGTCCATTTTTTTTAAATAAATGAATTGATTGCGTATTAGTTTTTTTTTAAGCTAGTGCGTGTACACAACTTAATAAATCCACAAAGTTATCTCACAATTGTCGTGGTAAACAAAATGTTGATAGTTAACCGTTACTCCAAACTAAGGCCGCCCACCGGGTAGAAACCAATATTTTACAAGAACTGTGGGATTCCAAACTAGTGCCGCCTTCGTCGCTGCGGCGATAACAACATTGGTGTAGGTCAGGTATTTACTTTTTGTAATGGCCGGTAGATTAATATTTGTTACAGTTTTATTTTGTCTCAATTTGTGTTTATCTCACTATTTTTATTGTTGCTTCAGGGTTTATAGCACTTAACTCACTTGTAGTTAAAGTTTTTTGCAGTTATAACCACTTTTAACACTGTATTTCACACTAAGAACAATTATTTTCGAGTAGCAAAAGAATATGCGTCTAGCTTAAGCGAGCCGTCAAAACGTGTCTCAAATCAATTTACATCCAACAAGAAAACTTTAGTACTAAATACGTATCCAACAAGAAAACTTTAGTACTGTGCAACGCTCACTGTCTATGGATTCGGTCAAGAGTTGTAACCATCGAGCTCAGAGATGGCGCTAGCAGTCGCGAGTTGATGAATTTATCTACGATGCGATTGGTCGCCTATGCCGCAACTTCGCGTTTTTTTTGGTATCGGTAAATCCAGAGACGAGTCAAATCTTGTTCGATTTGAACGGACGTAAACTTGCTGTGATAAAACCTATAATCCTGTGTACAAGAAACATTTTAAACTGTTCTGTGGCTAATATTGATAGCGCGGTCGTGCCTTGTGAGTTTAATTTAGTGGATATTGCTGGTGGTTGTGAACTTTCTCTGCTACTCGTTATTTGGACTGTTCGCCGGCGTTTTCACACAACTCTAGAGTCCTGCTCATCCTCGTGGTCTTCTCTCGAGAAGTATTGGAAGCGACACTGGTTCGATGACAAGGTAAGTGAGCGCATTTAATACTGCACTATGGAAATACTGATGTTACTTGTTGGATCCTACCTATAGGTTGACAAAGTTGGGTGGCCAATTTTTATAAGCATTTCCGATAATTAATTTAGTACGCAAGTACAAAAAAGGTGTTGGCTATTTACACGCCACACCGCTACTTTTTGTGATTTGAATTATATAATTTATAGTTATCTCAGGGCGGCAATGTTTTTTTTTTTTATCAATTTTCTACCGCGGACATGTGGCACTCCGCGATCTTTTTATAGTGTTTTTTGTTTGTTTGTTATTTATTCATTAAAGTTACAATTGTCTGACTCCTACGTCGGACATTATTTTTGGGCTTACTTAACTAACTTATGTCTACGTGAGTTCATCCCTCACTAAATACTATATATATATATATATCACACACCGGCATTACAATTTAAGTTTCTATTTACTACTTATATTAATGTTATTAACTATTTGGTTACTTATTTCTATTGATACACTGCTTATGTTATTTACTATTTTGTTTTCTTATATCTATTGGTAGACAGGGTGATGGTTTGGGTATGTGTTTGGGTTGGAGTTTTTGGATGGGACTTGTTAGGTGGAGCTTTGGTGATGTCTACTGACCAGGGACTTCACCAGCGTGAGCAAAGCTTCTATGACGACTACGTCTCGATGCTGCATGGCCGTCTTAAGATTGTAGTTGACGACCGTTTTAGTCGGCGCATCCATCGCCCTCTTAGCAAGGCGGCCTGCGGCGTCATCGGCGTCGTCGGTGTAATAGACGCAACTGACTGTATGTCTGGACACCGCCACTACCGCGTGGGAGATGCTGTCGTGGACCTGAAGCCTCCTGGACTTGGTGTTGATGATGATGACGCTGTCGTAGGTCGACCCCTGAGCCTCGTGTATGGTTAGCAGGCGCGACCCTTCACCGGACCCAAATCCCTGGCTCGCAAGAGAGGCTTTCTCCGCCTGCGTATGAACCAGGAACAGGGTGTTTTGGGCAGTGCTCGGTATTTGCGCCCCTGTGTAACCTTTCACCTTCAGGGAGTGGACCCGCGACAGCGACGACTTGGAGTAGTATATACCGGGGTATATCTCACTCAGTGCAAACGCCACGTCCATTGGATTGCGGTGTGTGCAGAGAAACGCCTGGGTGATGCCAGCCACCAGGTCTGGACGGGTGTACCTAAGCTCGAAAAGGTTCTCTCTGTCCGAAAATGGGAGCTGGTTAACGTCTCCGACGAGGACAAGCTCGCTTGCTCCAGACAACTTTACTGCCATGACTATTGCCCCAAAGTGGTTCATAAGAGCCTCGTCTACCGTAAGACGGTAGCATTTGTCTTGGCTCTTAAAACCGTTTGCTAGGATTGAGGCCATAGTGCGCAGCTTGGTCTTTGCTCGGTCTCCTAAGCGGTGCGCAAGCTTTTCCCTAAGGTCTTTGGCAGCTTCTGTTGTCGTGGTGGCTATCACGTCCATGTCCTCGTCGAAGTGCTTTACCAGCCAGGATGTTGTGATATTGGGTACCGCCCAACTTTCCTGCGATGCCGAGATATCTGGGGTCCTCGAAATGGACTGTGCCATTTCCAGGATCTAATCATCCGGCATGATCTTAGTACATTTGGCGGTAACCACTATCGGGTCGTCATTTGGCACACTGAACTTGAGTTTGCCTGAGCGCTCTGTCTAATCCTTGTCCAGGGCCACAAAACCACTCCTCGCGCTGCCACATACGACCCCGTCATTTCCCCTTTGATGACTTGGGACCGCTGCCCCTGCTTCCTCGAGCAGTATCCTTAACAGACCCTCTGTGTCTCTTTGGAAGGTCTGCAGGATCTTCCTGCATGTCGTAAGATTGACATCTCTGGTCACTCTTACGATTGCTACGTACTCGAGGAACGCGCTTTTTACGTGGTCCGTGGTACCCGACTTTACTGTGAGGGTCGGCGGGCTGACTTGCCCTTTGTCGGTTCGTGTTGGCTTAGGCTTTTGCTGGGTTGGTTCCTTTGGTGTTTTTCTGAGGAACCTCTCCAGTGCTGTCTCGTGCTTGTGAGATGGTAACGCAAGGCTGGTGCTTGGGAGCAGTGCACTGAGGAAAGTGCCAAACGCTTTCAGGCGACTCCTCGACCGGGCCCGGTCCTCCGGGTTTATGGTGTTGCACTGCTTCTTAGCGGCTTTTTCGGCTGCTGCCTTCTGCTGGGCCCTTTCCGATCTGCTTTGAGTGGTGGGGCTTTTTGTGGAGCTCGTCGCGCTGGCTGTTGGTTGTCTGGGGGCTTTGAGGAAACTTAGGGTTTCCCCTATATCCTCGTAGACAACGACCTCATGATGTTCTGAGGCCTTTAGACAGCCAAAGCGGTCTGCGACGTCTCCTCTTTCTCCTCCCACCATCATTGCGTCCACACTTATGGTTCGGGCCGCGGCTGACGTGTAGTCTCCTGCCTCCCCGATCCTCTGAAGCAATGAGCTTGCCTGAGCAAATGGAGTAGCCTCTCCCCACTCGAGTAATGCGATTGTTTTCCCTGTAAATCGCATTAGACGGCATCGGTGAGTGGCCACTTCCACTTGAGGTAGTGCAGCATACTTGCTGCTTTTTATGCTCGTTTTGGTGGTGCTTCCGTTAATCAAGGCGGCAAGGCCCGGTGAAAGATGTATTCGGGCCGTAGCTCGACTTGAGCCTATGCCTAACTTCTCCTGTTCCCTGTTCATGAACAGAGCGACGGCTCGCAGTCTGATGCCAGGGACTCCGTCTTCTCCGCATGCCAGGAATTGTGTGGTAGTCATGCTAGGGGCTGGTTGTAGGCTGGCTGTTGCTGCTACCGTTGATAATGGCCGTTGGTTAGAATGTGTGTACTGTGTGTGTAACTTGTGTATCAGTCAATAGTGTGCTTGTTGTTGCTTGTGTAGTTGTGGTTGTTGTTTGTGTGTTTGTGGTTGTGGTTGTTGTTGTGGTTGTGTGTGTTCGAATGTATGGTCGACATCGCAAGGTTACGTCCGTTTTGTTGGCCCTTGCTGCGATTGTGGTGACTTTGCTCGCGAATGCCAAGAATGGAATCCTAGTAGCCGGTCTCCCCATGATGGTGTGGAATGTGACTGACTAAGTTGGGTTTCGAATTTTACTTCGAGCTCCATTCTGTCTTGGCTGAACCTTGGGCATTCGAAGAGCAAGTGCCAGACTGTCTTTTCGCAACTCGGGTCACAGACGCACGAGGATCTTTGAGATGGAAACGGTGGAGATATGCTGAAAATCCGCCGTGTCCTGTAAGGACTTGTACGTGGACCGGTGTGAGCACTGCGTCTCTGAGTGTTCTTTTTGCCGCTAGGACATCTGGAAAGAACACTTTCGTGACCGATCCTGTACTCGAGGATTCGTACCGGGCTGGCCACTTCCTTATAGTCCCCTCCCGTATCTTTCTCCTCACGAATGAAACGGGGACCTTGCTGTAGTCTGATGTGAGTTTTGTTAGGGCTGCCTCCTTGGCCAGCTCATCCGCTCTCTCATTACAGGCAGTTCCCACATGGGCCTTGAGCCAAAAGAGCCTCACTTCTCTGCCCTCCTCTCTGATTTCACGGACGCTTCTCTTGATTTGGAGTGCCAGGTGGTGCGTGACAGACGGTCTCCTCAACAGATCAAGTGACGATCTTGAGTCACTTAAGATGCTTACGGAGGCCGCTTTGGATTCTCTTGCCATCCTGACAGCTCTGAAGACATCGTACATTTCCGATTGGAAGACTGTGTTGTGAGGCTCCAAGCCGAAGGTGCTGAACCTTGACTCCGTCCCGTTTTCCCACCAAGTTAGGGCAGCTCCGACGTTTTCCTTGTCATCAGTTTCTCAGCTGCGGGGTCCCACGCACTCGCTGCATACATCACGATGGGCTCTATCACCGAGACGTATAGCGTCCTGATTATCTCTCCGTTCAGACCCCAAGTCACCCTCGCCCCACATGCCAACTGCTTGTAGATGTCCGCGGCCTTTCTACAGGTCGCAGACACGTGCGCATTGAAGGTGAGTTTGGAGTCTATCGTGAGACCTAACAGCTTCACATCCTCAACCAGGTTTCGCTGCGTGCCCGACATATGAAGTACCGGAGCGTCGTACTTTCGCTTCCTCGTTAACACCATCGCATTGGTCTTGTGCGCGGCGAAACGTAGCTTATTATGGACGCCCCATTCCGATACTTTGGCAAGCGTGCTGTTGGCCGATTGCTGCAGGGGACCGGCTGTGAAGTCAGAGAAAACCAGGACAACGTCGTCCGCGAAGGCTTGGCAGTATACCCCCATACTAGCCATTTTGTGTAGGAGTGAATCTAGAGTAAGGTTCCAAAACGTCGGTCCGGCAATTGAGCCCTGGACGCATCCTTTCGTGGTTCCCTTCTCGCTAGTCGCTCTAGCGTAGTTGACCCTGATGTTCCGGTCTTCCAGGTATGAGGCGACGAGAGCGTAGATATTTGCTGGACAATTCTTGGCTACCATCTGCTTCTTGAGTGCGGGCCACCACGCGTTGCAAGTTGTGAGCAAGTTGCTGTTGGATAATCCTGGCTACAAGGTTGTGCCTATGCAAGTACTCTTCGTTAGCTAGACGAGAACATCCAGAGATAATGTGGCGGATCGATTCACCCGGGCGGTGGCATGCCCGACAGAAGTCAACCGTGCCATCCTTCATAATAAATCTCCGGTAGTTATTCGTCATGATAACTTCGTCCATAATTGCACAGACAAAACCTTCGGTTTCCCCAAAGTGGTCACCGAAACGCAGCCAGGCTGACTTGACGGACGCTGCTTGGTCTACATCGGACCCATGTAGGGCCCGGAATAAACGTCCGTGAAGCTCCTTACTCTGCCATACTTCCCTGCGGTCGTTAGTGTCAAGCACTACAGGCTTGCGTCAGTTCTCATTCGCTAAGGAGAGCGGGGTGAGTCCTTTGTCCACTGCTACTACGTCTCGATGCATACCCACGTCGTTGTGTAGAAAATATTCCCTGAGATTGCATATCTCGCGGTTGTGGAGGTTTTGGCATTTAAAAAGCCTCGGCCTCCACACTTCCCTGAGATATACAATCTCATGACCGACGATCGTCAGCAGTCAGCAGTGTACGGACCCGCCTATCCAGGGCGTCGAGTTCCGTTTGAGTCCATTTGAGTATGCCAAAAGAGTACATCAATACCGGCATGACCCAACCGTTGAAGGCGCGCACCTTGTTTCCGCCTGAAAGAAGGCGGTTTCAGTTACCTTCAGTAGCTCCATCAGCTGAAGATTGCTGGGGGCAAAGAGCTTCAGATCATCCATGTAAAGGAGGTGAGATATAACCTGACCACCTCTCTTCAATCGATAACCTAGCCCTGAATTCTCCAGCAGCATGCTTAGAGGATTCAGGGCTAGACAAAACCAAAGTGAACTCAAACTATCGCCCTGGAATATACCTCGCTCAATCCTTATAGGTTCGCTATTCCTCTGGATATTTCGACATCCTGGATAGCGAAGGACTGTGCTCCATTGCCCCATACACGACATCAGGAAGGTGCGTAGAACTGTATCTATTTAATACAATTCTAGCACCCTCATGAGCCATTTATATCGCGGGACCCGTTCCTACATCCATTCTGAGAGACCGACATGATCGAGTTATCGTCGACGTGTTTATTAATTTTAACTCTCAAAATGGATGTAAGAACCTTATAGACCGTTGGTAAACATGTAATAGGTCTATAATTTTTGGGTTGCGCGGTGCTACCAGACTTGTGGAGCAGGTGGGTAATTCCTGTTGTAAGGAACTTGGGTAGCGAACCAGACTCCAAGGCTGCCTGGTACTGAGATGCCAAACGAGCGTGCGACCTTTGTAGCCACTTGATCCAGAAGTTGTGCAGCCCGTCCGGCCCTAGAGATTTCCAGTTCGGCAACGGACGGACTGCACGGGCTACATCTTGGGGGCTGATCGTAATAGCCCCCATTTCTTGTATTGGATCACACGCTCGTTCGACCTCCCGAGTCCATTCACCTTCGGTGTGACTGACAGGCACCGACCAGATGCTGCGCCAGAATGAACACATAGCGTCATCATCCGGCTGGCGCGTATCAGTCACACCTTGGTCGGGTCGCTCCCAAGCCCGATAAACCCACCTTTCATTACTTTGGAATGTACGATTCTGGGTGTATCGCTCCACTCTCCGCCTGTACCTACCAATACGGTTTGCCCATGCAAATACATTTTGTTTCAGGAAATCGATGCGCTCTGTGACACGGGATATATATTCTCGGGGACTGACATCAGTCCCCGAAAACGCCCGTCTCACAAAGCGCATCACTCTTGGGCGATTTTTGCCCTCCCTGAAACAAATTAGTTTGCCGATGAGTGCTCTGGCCCCACCAATACGACGTTCGATCCTGCACAGCCAAGCCGGTACTGCTGGTTTCGGTCGTGTAGCTCTCTCATCTACAAATTTGACGTGGGCTACACGTCATGCCGCTACAGCCGCGCAGTACATGATCGAATGTGTATCAGTGAGGTCTTCGCAGTCATCAAAATAATTTGACAACTGCGGGTCCAGAACAGCCACCAGCGCCCTATTTTTGTTATGCATGGGCAATCGAGGTAATCGTGGCCTAAGTTCGGGTGGCATGTAGCGATATTCCCGAATAGCACACTCCAAAGCACTCCTCAATTCCTCATTGCACTGGGTACTTACGTTTGTAACCCTGTCACTACTCTCCTCGTCAGCGTGGTTGGACTGTGGTAGCACCACAGCCTGCGACGATATGGCGGTGACACGGTTACCCATTTCCGTTCGGAGGCGATCAAGTACAGTATCATCCAACATAAGATTACGCTGGATGACACGCACCTGATCCGAAAGTCGTTGGGCAGAAACGTTGACGGCTGGCTCAAGCACCTGAAACAAAGAGAGCATCCGGACACTGTACGCGGTCAGGTTGTTTCCTCCCTCTGTAGCCCCAAAGTATGCGCGCATGACATTTTCATTAATGGATTGTGTCCATTTTATGCGCTGCACACTTCCTCCGGGTGCTGGGACCCTATCAGAGACCGGTAAGCCTCGAGGTCCTAAGCGGTCCGGCGGCCGGCGTACTTCCCGTCGACGCGCAGGTGGTGGTGTCGTCGGCGGAGAGAAATACTCGTCCGTCGAGCTCGACGCAACTGCCACGGCCGGTGTCACAGCACTCACGGTGGGGCTGGTTTCCGGCGGCGGCGAGGCGGAGCTGGGCGACGAGGCCGGAGGTGGTAGGCATGTGATTTTTTCGTGCACATTCATTATAATCATTCATACAAACTTAAATACCACTTTTTACCCATTTAAAGGATGAAATTCAAAAAATCCTTAAAAAAGTATATTTAATTTTTATTTAGAAGCTAATTGCCATATCTCATTCTCATTCATTTCAAATGAAAAACGACAGAGTTTCATACAAACTTTCATCCTCGTTTTAATTCCCTTAGGGGTTGAATTTCGAATTTTCTCCCTTATTCCTTGTCTACATTATAGAGAGAACCTCTGTGCAAAATTTCAGCTTTCTAGGTCCAAGGATTTGGGCTGGGCGTTGATGAGTCAGTCAGTCAGTCAGGACTTTTCTTTTTATTAATATATATAATATATATATAATAATATTATAATAATATATATATAAATAATAATATAGATTATTATAATATTATAAATGCGAAAGTAACTCTGTCTGTCACTCTGTTATTTATTTATTTATTTAAAGCTTCATGCAACATACAGACACATAGGCGGACTTAATGCCTGAGGCATTCTCTACCAGTCAACCAAGGGTGGTGGAGTGATAACATGGCAGGTGCATAAAAATTGAAAAAATTACTGAAGTAAAATTGAATAAAAATAAATATATTGTAGTTAAAATAAACATACATATATATTTACTATAATAAATACCTTTATATATATACATATATAAATTAATAGAAAGGTGATTGAGACGACACTGCTTATGGTGTAAAAAATATTGTCGCAGCTTCCGCTTAAATGCATATTGACTGGTGGCCATCCTGATATCGAGAGGAAGCGCATTTCAGAGAAGAATGGACTGAATATGAAAGGAAGAATGTATAAAATCAGAAGTATGAGAAGGACAGAGCAAGAGAAGATTGTTAGACGAACGCGGATTCCTAGCGTGTGAAGTACACAGATATTGAAAGTGAGAGATGAGATAAGAAGGAGGGGTGGGAGAGTTGAGTAGAGAGAAAAGCGTGGTCAAAGCGCGTAAATTTCGCCTCTGCCGAATGGGCATCCATTTGAGCTGAGATCTACAGCTCGACACATGGTCATATTTCCTCAGGTTGAATATGAACCTGATGCAGTTGTTTAGGAGCCTATCAAGCTTATCCAGGAATACCGCATTCAGGTCAAACGGTAGCACACGTCACCATAATCGATTATAGGGAAGATTAAAGTCTGCACAAGCATAGCCTTCGTTTTTGCAGGCAGAAAGTTTCTCAGACGATACAGGTAACGCAAGGTCCCGTTGACTCTTTGACCTACCTTTTCACGTTTAAACCGCTGAACCGATTTAGATGAAAGTTAGTATGGAGGTAGTTTGAGACCTTGGGAAGGACATAGGCTACATCTTTTTGCATGAAACACGAAGGGGAAGAAATGGGAGAGAGGATTAATTTTGTATGTAACTTCTTATCATGCAACGTCTTCTTATTATGAACCGATTTAGATTAAATTTGGTATGGAGATACTTTGAGATCCTGAAAAGGACAAAGGCTACATTTTGTGCTTAAAAATCGATGGGGTAGAAATGGGAGGGGTCAGTTTTGTATGAAACTTTTTACTATGGGGATCGATTCACTTCAAATTTTGCGGAAATACTTCTGTAACCAATAATTAAAGTGTAGGTATTGTTTTTTTTTTAAATTGGCATTGCAAAGATAAGATGTACATATTTTCTTCATGAAGCAGAATTTTGGCAGATGTTAGTATAAAGATAGTAAACGTTAGTTAAGAAAGGATTTTTGTAAATTCGCATTTACCCCCTGGTAAATGGGGAAAGCGAAACTTTGTATGAAACTTTTTACTGTGGCTTCCGATTTGGTTCAAACTATGCAGGCATGTTTTTGATAACAAATGATTGAGATCTTCATATTTATTTAGATTATCTAATGGGATGAGGCTTTGTATTACACAATATGGGCAAAATATAATAGGTGCCAATATATTAACACGTATGAGAAAAGGGGAAAGCGTGTTCATACGTCGAATCCCAATAATCCCTACTGACCTATCATTTCAATTCAAGAGACTCCAGTTTCTGATCAAATATTTGCTATTAATATTAACAAAGCTCAAGGGTAGCAGGGGTGCATTTTGAAAAGCCATGCTTTACCCACGGCCAGCTACATGTAGCTGCTGATGTTCGCGTATGTCTAGGGCCCAGAATGTTTATGTATTAATTAGCATCAAATGACAACATAGTATATAGCAGCGTCCTAAAATGTTGTACCCATGATTAACGGCATAATTAAGGAATGTCAATTAACTATAGATACAATTCATGATAGAGTGGTATCTTTAATTTTCTGCAAAACAGAACCTATGAGTCTGTAGTTTATTTGTTTCCTTTTGTAACTATTTAACCTAGACCTGTATTGACTAACGTCTTCAATTAAATAAGTTAATTGTTTTTACGTTAATGCTTCCTGAACCTATACAGGCGTTCTCCAAGTGGGCGTGGATTACCAAATCATCACTATGAAGAATATCACAAAACAAGCGAGTCAAGGGGCCGATTTTGATTAAAACTAAAACTGCAACATTGGATTTTTCTCACACTGTATGTCGACAACCAGAATTGATAGACAAAATCTACATTAACGCGGGTGAAGCTGCAGGTAACAGTTAGTATATAATATAATAACATTATTGATAACAGATTAATGTATATTATCAATTTTACTTCAATAATATAATTATTTCAATTTTATTTAATGCACCTGCCATGTTATCTCTCCTGCACCCTTTGTTGACTGGTAGAGAATGCCTCAGGGATGAAATCTGCCTATGTACCTGTATGTTGCATGAAGTATTAATAAATAAAAACTTCAAATAAATAAATTCAAAATATAATACACTGATTGTTTTTGTATTTAGAATACAAATAAATATTATTTTGTTGATAATTTTACCAAAATAATTTAATGATTACAAACACGTTGAAGTTTGAAAATGGTTTTTACGTTGATGTTGAGCCTCAAACGTCAACGAGAAAACCACCTCAAAAGTTGAGACAACCTTATACAAAAATGCTCATTGTTGTCTCAAATTTGTAGTTTAAAGTTATTTGTAACCAAAAAGTAATTCTAAAGATATACTTAAGACTAAAATTGCCGTCCGATGTCTTTCACGACAAGTGCGCTACAATATCTATAACTATCTTGTAAAACCTCACTTGGACTATCTAATAGAAGTATGGGGCACAGCGGCCAAAACCAATTATGAAACGTTGCGAATAGCACAAAATAATTTTATAAATAATGACACTTTTCCATTATGAACACAGTACACAAACACAAAAAATATACAATGCAACTAATTTAATGAATATATCACAGACATTCTTATAAAATACTTGCATCTTAACAAGAAAAATACTTAATAAAAACGTTACAAATACATTTTACAAAGAAACATCAAATACACAAAATTAGGTTCAGAAATGCAAATGACATACAAATATACTCACCACTCACAAACTATAGCAAAAAAATGTGATGTACGAAGGTGCTGCAACTACCAAACAACATTAAAAATGCTAAATCCATGACAATATTTAAGAGACACTTAAAATTGCATATCCTTAAAAACGCGAACGCACCTTAGTACATTACATACCACTTCTAGCTGCGCGCGCTCTGTGTTTGTTTATGTTCTGGCTATATTATTTTTTTTCGATTACCCTTCACTTTTAGAATATTTTTGTTTATCGTAATTTCTTTTTGTCAAAACTGTACAATGTAAAATGTATATCAATTATGTGTATTTAAATTAGTTAATCATTTCTCATGTAAGTGAAATTATTTGTAGTGGGAATAAAGACATCTCAAACCTCAAAATTTAATAGATGGGGGCTGGCTAGCGCCATATCTGCACGAGTACGAAATACACTTCATATCGTGCCTAAAAGCGCCAGGGTAATTTTTACAATACACTTACTCAAAAACTGGCTCTCAGTTTTTGAGTAAGTTTATTGTAAAATTATTTCAATCAAATTTGCAACGTCTGCTTATGTGCAGCGCCGAGGGCCTGGAAACCGGAGCCGCCGGAGCTACTGTATCGCTCCACTACCAAAGTAACCGTGAGATTCTCTTCCGCCTACTACCTTCCCGGTGCCAATTACATGGTGGTGGTGGTCGAAGCCCCGTCCAACGAAGCCAAGTTCATTAACTTGCCGAACGACGTGAAATGGCAGGACGTCTGGCCGCACTATGAGGTGCCGGTGCAGGCCTACAATGTGAACTCGTCGTCTGTCAAGGATTTCGTCATCGGCGCGGAGACTTGCACGGGCCGCCGCCGGCACTACATATGCAACGGACCGCTCAAGCCCGGTACCAAGTACTACGCCAAAATGCGTGTGTACTACCCCATACCCAGAAGAATCAACTTCATCGAGAGCGACTACACCGCGATCTACACAGGTACCCGCTACATTAAATCACCACTTACCAACATTATAATCACTATCACCTAAGTCATTTAATCGATCAACAGAATCTAAAAGAAATTATGACATATCAGATGTACATACAAATTATAATGTCCATGGTCAAATTCGAGAAAATATAGTACATTTTCTCACATGTGGGCGAAAAACTGCTATTACGAATCCTCATATATATCAAACGACGTTTTTCAACACACTTACTCGAAAAACAAAAACTAATAATTTTATAATCATAATATTAAGTATGTTAAGTTAAGTTAAAAAAAATATAGTAAAAATGGCTTTTTGTCTCGCAGACTTTGATTTTTGAAGGAGAGACAAGCTGCCAGTCAGACACTTACTCAAAATATCTGTAACGAAGTCTGAATATTTTTTTTGTATTTAGAACATAAATAAATATGAATTTGTTAGTAATCCATACTTATATTATAACTGCGAAAGTAACTCTGTCTGTCTGTCTGTTATAATATTTTTTAAGCGGACAAAGCCGCGGGCAGAAGCTAGTAGTAAATAATTTGACAAAATATAAAAAACAAGAATTACGTGTATATTGAGTAATACAAGATCACACAATAAATTACAGGATGTTTCTGACGCCATAACGAAAACTTCACGATTTACTGCCACTAAAGCCATTAACAAAATAATTAATGTCATTAATCTCGTTAATGATTGGTTATTTTGTATTTTCGAGCGTGTAATGTATTGTAAATGTCACCGGATTATTTAAAACTCATTGAACTTGAAACTTTATGTTATTTTCTATATCTTTATTTTATAGTTATTTCGGTGCACAGTTGGCGCAGTGGTTTAGCGATTGACTGCTGCGCTGCGTTGCGCGGGTTCGATTCCCGTACGGAACAGATATTTGTATGACCTACAGATAGTTGTTCTGGCTCTGAGTATTTGGGTATGAGAATTTATGTGTGTAAACGCACGCAGGAATACCCAATGCTGTCCCGCATTGGGTATTTCTCCTGTATCTTGGGTGCATTTAAGTTAAAATAGAGAATTGTGACCAGAAATAAAAATACGGGGCTCAATTGCAGATGCAGAGCCAATTTTCGAGAAAGTGTATTAAAAAAAAAATTCAATCAAATTTGTAACGTCTGTTTATGTGCAGCGTCGGACGACTGGAAACCGCAGCCGCCGAGTGTACTACGCCAATCAGCCACCACCGTAACCGTGAGCTTCTCCCGCGACTACTACGGTCCCACAGTTGAGTACTCGCTTGTGGTGGCCGAACAGCCGCGCAACGACACACCAGATGTTTCTAGGCATTGGCACGGCGTGCGCGCGCCGCTCTATGAAGTAACGGTACCGCACAACAATGTGAACTCGTCGTCTGCCAAGGAGTTCGTCATCGGTGCGATGATGAACTGCTCAAGCAAATACGGGCTTCAATATTATTTATGCAACGGACCGCTCAAGCCCGGCACTAAGTACTACATCAAGCTGCGTGTCTACGACAACGCCATGTTGAAGCAAGTCACCGACAGCGCCTACACCGTGGTCTACACGTCAGGTACCCGCCACATCACATTACCACTTGCCAGTATCGTGACTATCATCTAAGTTTATAATCGAAAATAAAAGACAAATTATGTGATTTCAGATGAAAAGACGTCAACTGTCATTATTATAACAATAATTACCGTAACAGCGCTTATCCTGCTGGTGGTTTTTGCAGTAAGGAAACGTTGTTGGTTAAAATACAATGAAATAAGCACACCCAGATTACCAACATGCGAAGTAAGTTTAAATCATAATAATAAATTGTAATACAAATATTTACTTTCGTTGATTTGAGACTGATTAAAAATACATGTTTTTTAATCAAATTTCTCAATAGAGAGTCTATTGAGAAATTGAATAATAAAAACTTTTTACAAAAGTGAAACTGACTTCTGAAGCAAAACACTTTTAAGCGGTAAAAAGACCTACTCTGTTAGTCTCTACCGCCAATGATTCTAGCCCTGCAAATACTTCTTCATGATTCTGGTCTCCTGGTAGTTTGGGTATAAATGTCGGGTCTACCTTTTATAGCAGAACTTTTTATGTCATAATATTATTATGCATAACAACGCATAGCATAAACATCATTTCGCAGAAAATCGTTTGGCATACACTCATTTATCATACATTCAAACTCATAATTTTTTAAGTCAGAATCATCTTTAGGCATAAATTTCATTTTGATAGTCATAAAAAGGCAGAACCATCATATCGCAGAAAGTTCACAGTCAGAATCGTCTTTTGGCATACATTTCATATCTCTGCCCGAGCTCGCCTCGCTGGTGGATTACTGTGTAAAGGAGAAACTTAAGCTAATCATCGCAACAGACTCCAACGCGCATCACACGCTCTGGGGTAATGTCAAAATCAACAACCGAGGTGAGGAAATGCTTGACTTTATTCTCAAGAATAATCTTGTATTACTTAACAAAGGTTTAGAACCTACCTTTGTAAACGCCAGATCACAAACAATAATAGACTTAACATTAGCAACCATAGGCATAGCTGACTCCATTCAGGACTGGTATGTATCCAACGAGATTTCATGCTCAGACCATAGATGGATCCGGTACACCATTAACTTTAACCTACCCAAACCACTACGAGAAGAACTCCTCTAAACACATACCAGTCTAAGTTTCTTAGACTTGTCAAAGCTGAGTTAGGAAAATTACCCACTTTACCAGCTGAAATACCTGTAACTAACTTAGACGAACATGTAAATAACATTACATCCATCCTTTTATCTAGCTATGAACAGTCATGCCTCCTCATCGTACCTAGGCAGGGAGTTAGGCAGTCCTGGTGGTGTCCAGTACTTGAAAAGCACCGTAACAGGCTAAGGAGACTGTTCAACAGAGCTAGGACCACACGGTCGCCAGTAAACTAGGACCAGTATACACATATACGTAGAACCTATAAAAAACTAATACGCCTCAGGGGTAAGACCAGTTGGAGGCGATTTTGCACCAATATTGAAAACAACAACCACAAATTAGGGTTAAAACCTGTCTGGCTCAAGAGACGGAACATTCAATAGGATGCCTGAAAAAACCAGATAACACATACACAATAAACGACGCGGAAACTAGCGAGCTGCTTCTGACCACCCACTTCCCAGGCTACCGGATTGCCACCCAGCAATGTTGGGAACCGCACAGGGAAAGGGACACGAGCAGCTTAGACTGGTAAGTAGCTTTAGAAGTTATAGACAAAGACAAATTAACGTGGGCAATCAACACCTTCTTACCTTTCAAGGCAGCAGGGATAGACGGTATCTTCCCAGCTCTGCTTAGGTGGAGCGGAGACCTACTGGCGGAATACCTCGTTAAAGTTTTTCGAGCCTATCTAGCCCACCGCTATATTCCCTTGAAATGGTGCGAAGTAAAGATCATCTTCATTCCAAAACCGGGTAGGGGCGATTATACCCAGCCCAAATCTTTCAGACCCATAAGCCTCACCTCGTTCTTCTTGAAGACGCTGGAGAGGCTGGGGGATAAGAAGATTAGAAATCAAATTTCGATACTGAACCCTCTACACCCTAACCAACACGCCTACTGCGTGGGCAGATCAACCGAATCAGCACTCCACAGCGTAGTCTCACAGATTGGAAATGCTTTTAAAGTCAAAAACTCAACCCTAGGCGCTTTCATTGACATAGAAGGTGCCTTTGACAAAACGAACTTCACCAGCATCGGGCAGGCACTCGCCAAGCACGGTGTTGCGCCAACGCTTATAGAATGGATAAATAACATGTTAAAACATCGTGCTATTCAATTTACTGTGAACACCACCACACGCGGTGTCGTAAGTAGGGGCTGCCCACAGGGTGGGGTGCTGTCACCACTACTGTGAAATTTAGTTGTAAATGAGCTCATCGCAGAGCTCAACACGTCACACACAAGTCAAAGGCTCACAAGTCTATACTCGGTGGGATACGCAGATGATATAGCGATTTTAATCTCTGGGAAATTTGAAGGCGTCTTATGCGACCTCATGAGAAGAGCTTTCAAGATAATCGAAAGTTGGTGCACTAAGCATGAACTATCGGTCAATCTCTCGAAATCGGAACTAATAATGTTTACAAACAAAAGAGTCCTTGGATCCCATCGGCTCCCTAAATTTTTCGACACAGAACTAACTCTTAAAGACGAAGTCAAGTACTTGAGGGGTGATCCTTGATAGCAAGCTACTCTGGAACAAGCATCTTGACTACAAACTTAACAAAAGCACAAGAAATAACTCCCCTTGACCTATACATACATCAGGCTGATGCATCTGGGTATATGGGGCAAAAACCTCACTAGCCCACACGCTGTTATCCTGGACCGGGCAATTGAGTACCAACCACTCATCGCTGCCCCGTGTAATAGAACACCTAATCAACCTATGTTCAACAAAAAGTATGCTATACAAACTGTAGAGGAAGAAAGGGATCAGTCTGGAGCCAATGAAGTACGCATCTATACAGATGGCTCAAAAACACATAACGGTTCAGGTGCTGGCGTACACTCCCTTGACCTCAACATCAACTTTCACTTATCACTAGGCACACACAGTTCAATCTTCCAATGTGAATTTGTCGCCCTAACACAAGCCGCAGCAGCTGTAAAGCGATTAGGCATCCATAACTATGGAATCAGATTCCTATCCGATAGTCTGGCTGTGCTAAAAGCCCTAGAAAATAAACAAACCAACAGCAAACTTATCTTTGAATGCCACCTTGCCCTGGAGGGTATATCGGCATCTAACCGGATCACCCTCCAGTGGATCAAGGGACATAGTGGTTCATTAGGAAATGATGCCGCGGATGAACTCGCAAGGAGAGGTGCCGAGAAGATAGTGCTAGACCCGTACCCACTTCTCTCCCTCCCTTTCTCACAAATTCGTGCGTGGATCCGCAAAAGATCAACCGAACAGCACAATAAAAGATGGCCACGGGCAACAGACTGTAGGCAGTCGAAATTGGCTTTACCGAATGTAAACCCGCGAATAACCAAAAAACTCCTTAGCCTAACTAGAAATAACCTAAGAATAATCATAGAGACAATTACGGGCCACACCCATCTTAACAAACATCTTTTTAACATAGGCGCCACGGACAGCCCACTTTGCAGGGGCTGTTCCAACGCCGAAGAATCGGCCACCCACGTCATCCTGGACTGCGAGGCCGTGGCTTCCCAACGAAAAGAAATCCTCGGAACAGTGAGGTCGCTCCGCGAAGCCTGTGAAGCCCCCAGGAAGCTTCTGTGCTTTTGGACGGAGCTAGGCAGGCTAATTTAGCCAGAACCCCCACGCACAATGGACCAAATGGGAGTCTAAGTGCGGAAAAGGGAGTCCCTCTTCATTCTTCATTCATTCTTATCCATATTAACTGAAATACTTATCTATCACATTACAGGTAATTCATAGTTAGAGTAATTTTGTATTTTTTACCATAATAAAAGATTGATTTAACACAATTTTTATTTGTTGTAATTCGCTATATGAAGCATGCAAACAAGCATACACCATGCATGCAGCAACCATGCAGCATTCAAACAAGCATACACCATGCATGCAGCAAGCATGCAGCATTCAAACAAGCATACACCATGCATACAGCAAGCATGCAACATCCAACCAAGCATGCAAGTGAGCATGCAGCAAGCATGCAACATGCAAGCAAGAATGCAATTGAGCATGCAGCATGCAACAGGCATAGTTTCTGTCACGGCTCGGCCCTGCGGGGCTCCGGCGGTCCCACGCGAGCTTATCGTCGCAGATGGTTTTTTCAGAAGGTGATAAGCCGAAGCTGCGGTGGTGAGCGTACCACCGCAGCTTCGGCTTATCACCTCAGCCGCGGCGGCGACCGTTATTAAACCACCTACTCCTCAGCTCGCAGGTCGCCTCGCCCCTACGCGCCTACGCGGGCTTAAATTACACTCTAGGGGTAGGGCAGACAAGACTACGTGGAATCGGTTTTGCAGCGATTAGTTTATGTCACGAACTTTTGTAACACAACATACTGACTTTTTAAGACAATATTTCAACTTTAATTTAAGGTTAATAATGCTATTTTATAGAAAAGCCTAATAAAATTATTCCAAATGAATTTCTGCCATCTTCATAATATGCCAAGTGAAATTATGCCAAATAAAATTCTGCCATCTTAAAAGTAAGCCATTGTAAATTCGGGCATAAAAACATTCGGCCAAACAATGATTACATAAAAAAAAATATGCCTTAAGGATATTCGTTTAAAGAACATTATGCCAAGTGTGTTATGCCTAATAAATTTCGGAGTATCAAGATTCTGCCAGATAGAGGGAAACTCATAAATGTCTTATCTAACTGGCATATCTCCACGTTTTAAGTGGTATTTACTTATTTAATGAATTGCTTGCCTAGTTTCTAGTAAAATATCTATTAAGTTCGATTAATTCTTCATATTATTTCCGAGACGGGTGAGTACGACTGTACTTTTTTATTTTTTGTACTCTAAAATAAAATTTGGGCAAATCGCGTAAATAATTTTGGAGTGGTCGATTCGCTCACCGATAAATTAACTTCGGGCGAATCAACACAGAAAAATTAATATTTTTAATAGTGGTCGATTCGCCCGATTGGGGCGAGTTAAATTCGGGCGAATCGTCCTATAACCCATATTTCCTTGTATACAATAATTCCACCACAGTTTGAGACTTGAACCACATGAGTAGATAAACGGAATAGAGACAAAGCTTCCTAAGAACGTGCAAAATCATAACCTAATTTGGTAGGGTTGTCACAATAGGTGGCAACAAAAACAAAACATTTGTTAAATAGTTTTATTATTTATTATGTAGAGAGTAGAGAGCAGTGGTGCCCAGTGGTATCGGCCGCGACTTACAAGTTGTAGGTCGTGGGTTCGAACCGAGGCGGGCGCTTTACTTTGTGTAAACTATTTCATCACCACTGCTCTCAAAAACGGTAAAGGAAAATATCGTGAGGAAACCGGCATCCTAGAACCAAAAATTCGAAGACATGTGACATCCACCAACCCGCACTGGGTCCGCGTGGTGGATAACGGCCCATCCCCTCTCACAGAGACGAGGCCTGTGTCCCAGCAGCCTGATGATGTGATGTGATGTGATTTATTATGTATGATAGAATACTTTACAAATTACTTACTCTAATAATTTTCATTTTATAATTATTGTTTTTTAATAATTTATTGTTTCTTTTAATGGTATGATAAATTCTGAATCTAACATAAAGTTTTTTCAAGTAATCTAACGGGAAACACTCACATGGCATATCAAATTTACAATCTTTTAATACGTTTAAGTATTTCGTTGCCAACATTTACAATATTTATTTCAAGATCGAAATATTCGCAAAACTTTTGCTCGAGCAATTCAACAAATTATCAAAGTACTCTCTTTTTATAAAAAAAGGATCATACAGTTAAATAAAGGTACTTAATTGAAAAAAGATGTGTGGCACTCGGGGACTGCCGCGGTGAAGTTATTGCATAGCGTTTTTACCCGACTGCCGAAGGAGGGTAATGTGTTTATCAGTCTATGTATGTATGTATGTATGTATGTATGTATGTATGTATGTATGTATGTATGTATGTATGTATGTATGTATGTATGTATTTATGTATGTTTGTTCCTATGTGGCGTTCCAGAGAACAAACGCGTTGACCGATTTTGATGATTTATACGTCAATCGATTCGTCTTAACCTTGCGAGTGTCATAGGCTACATTAAAATTGGAAAATAGAAAAATGGCGGCTTTTGGGCGCCATATTGTGGGGGGCAATTTTATTTTTTCTTCCAAACCCATCGTGTGGGATATCAAAATAAAGGGTGTCAAGAGGTGATTTCAAAAATATATAACACTTATATATTTAAATGTATCTAATCCGAAAAAAAATTTAACTAAAAAGTTATAAATAAAAAAAAATATTAAAAAAATCAAAATACCCGACTGCTTAAAAAGCGAACTAAAAAGACGTAAACAAGAAGAAAATCATGCTGTGCAGTCGGAGGATACATATTCGCGAGCTGGCTGACTAAAACCAGATGTATCCTCCGACTGCACAGCATGATTTTCTTCTTGTTTACGTCTTTTTAGTTCGCTTTTTAAGCAGTCGGGTATTTTGATTTTTCTAATATTTTTTTTTATCAACTTATGCAATTATAATTATTTATTTATTTTTTATTTATTCTAAATCTCAATTAAAAAATGTTCATCCATCAGTTGTAAAAACTTCTTTTGCCACGCGAAATTCAACCTCCAAATTACAAAAACACAAATTTCTCGGAAACGGAGCGAGATAGCCCGATTTTGAGGCCGACCTACATATTATACTAGTAAACTAGTATACTGGTAAACTAGTATATGTGCCGAGCCCTCAGGACACCTCCTCCGGAACCTAATTTTATTTTCGGAATTTAATTTTAATTCGATAAAAACTTCTTTGTCAAGCGGAACCGAACCTCCGAACTGGAAAACACGGCACCAAATTCTGAGTGACCCTTATTACCACTGGTATAAGGCCACTTTAAATTGCCACGCAAAAGTGACCCGTATTCATAGGGGCATAAGGTCGATTTCGGAGCAGCTGGAGGTGTCAGGATTATTTTCGGTACGGTGTTTTTTCGTTACGGAATTTCTTGATTCGGTCACCGCGCTCAAAGCCCGCGATAAAAGCTATGCAATAGGTTAAAAGTAATAATCCAATATTTACTTACCTATTGTACTCCTTGGGATAGTTAAAGTATGATATATATTTATTTTTTCTAGTATTATTCATACACACAGTACGATAAACAACCATTATTAATAATAAAATACAACGTTTTTACATTAAAATATTCAAACTTGCAACTAACAAAACAAACAACGTGCATAACACAGACCCTGAGATTGTACACTGGCTGTGCCAACGTAAACCGCAGGCTAATTACGTATCTTTTGCAAGAGCTAAAACGATAGTGATTTTTGAGCAATAATTGCTAATTGCAAACGGAACCCTGAATCGAAAAATAGTTTTCACAGACCCGTTATATTTTTGAATACCCTATCTAACGATACCCCACACCACGACCCAGACGAGAAAAAAAACCGCCCAAGTGCGAGTCGGACTCGCGCACGAAGGGTTCCGTACCATTATCGCAAAAAAACACGTTTGTTGTATGGAAGCCCCTCTTAAATATTTATTTTATTCTGTTTTTAGTATTTGTTGTTATAGCGACAACAGACATACATCATCTGTAAAAAAAATCAACTGTCTAGCTATCACGGTTCATGAGATACAGCCTGGTGACAGACAGACAGATGGACACTGAAGTCCTAGTAATAGGGTCCCGTTTTTATCCTTTGGGTACGGAACCCTAAAAAGATCCCCACTTTACTTGTATAGGAGGTACACAAATTATTTTTGTTTCCTGATATTTTTATTTTATTTTTTTATTTGTGATGGGTTTGCTCTTGACTCTAGTCTAGGTCAGAGTAGCCGAGACAGAGTCGACCATGGAGTGAGCTTACCCAGAAGAAGCCTGTTCACTGATTTTATTTTATCATTTGTCGGCGTAATTAATATATGTATATCCATGCCAAATTATAGCTTTATCTAAGAGACTCTGAGCTTAACTGCGGACGGACAGACGGACATGGCGAAACTGTAAGAGTTCCATGTTGACTACGGAACCCTAAAAAGGATGTTTTCAATTTGATTCATATGTTGTAATATTGTTATTCATTTATGTATTATTGTAAACAGCCCCTGAGCCCTCTAATTACGCAAGTTCAAAGAATGACGCACAAATAAAAAAAAAACATGTCGCACGTACGCTTTGTTTACTTTCATTGCTTGATATGTTCAAAAATCCGCTTGCTCAACAGCGCACGCAATGAATGCTGTTAAGTCATCAAAATGAAAGGGAACATGTGCACTTCGAGCTGTCAAAACAGTTTCGTAATTAGGGTGCAGGCGTGCCCAATTTCATAAGTGTATGTTTGTATGTTTGCCCAAGTATTTCTCAGAAACTTCTTCTTCTTCTTATTCGTTTCGCTCTTGACAGGGCGGTCGTGGTCACGATGAATTTTGTCCGATCGCTGGTGTTCTTGTCACTCGCCTCACGATCTCTCTCCATTTGGCTCTGTTAGATGAAAGTTTAGCGCATTCATTTACTGGACCTCCTATCGCAGATTTAATTTGGTCGGTCCACCTCATCGGTGACCTCCCGCGTGGCCTGTTACCGTCCACTCTGCCCTGCACCACCAGGCGCTCAATGGATTCGTTATTCCGCCTTGTGACATGGCCAAAGAATTTCAGTATGCGAGACTGTACTATTGCTGATAGACGCAGCTTGATGCCGAGATCTTGGAGTATGGAGACGTTAGTGCGGAATTCTGTCCAAGAAATGCCAAGCATTTTTCTCCAACACCACATTTCTAGAGCATCTATCTTTTTCCGTTCCAGTTCTCGTAGTGTCCATGTCGTACAGAAATATGGGGAAAACAAGCGCACGATCTTAGTGGCTTTCGTTATTCTGTGACTCCTCCATATCTTCCTTAACTTATCCATTGCCCCTCTAGCCATCGCCATTCGCCGCTTCACTTCATCCACGCAACTGCCATTGCTTGCAATCATAGCGCCAAGATATATGTAGGACTGAACTACGTCACAGTTGGCAATTTGTGTCACAAGCGACGCGTTGTTGTTGCTACGGTCCACAATCATTATTTGGTCTTGCTCCGGTTGATCTTAAATCCGAATGTAAGACTCACGCACTCCATCTTAAGGAGAAGTTCCTCCATTTGGTCAGCACTAGTCGCAAAACTAGATATTAGGTAATATGCTAGTTTCATCAAAATCCGTTCAGTATTTTTCAAGATATTAAACATACAACGGTACAACCAGCACGAATGTGTAAATTGAGTTATTATGTGTATCAGGTCAATCCTGTACTTAGATATCTTACTATCGCCACGGGAGACGCAAGCCGATCCCCGGCCACCCTAGGCGCGGGCTTGTGGCTGGCGAGTAATGGGTAATCGCCGTCCGATAAGTACCAAGCCCGAGTCGACAGTGCGTGGTGTTCCATGCGTGCCTCAGAGACGTCAGTAAAAACTAATAGGGTCTGCTAGGGCCAATGCCTGTAAGGGTCGCGGATTTTGAAGGAGAGTTACTGCGGCCGTGACACAAGCAATTGAAGGAATATGAGTGGGTTTTAGTCAGTAAAAGTCTGAAAGGCCTTCCGCTTCTCCCAGAGCGGGAGAATTCAATGGTTGATTTCCCATTTCAATAAAAATATTTTTTCTCTCTTAGTAACAGGATACCAAATCTAAAAAGAGAAATAAAACAGTTTCTCTCAAAAAAATTGCCGACTTCCAAAGCAAAACAAAGTGCAAAATAAGTTTTGGAAGTCGGTATCTTTGCTACATCTGGCTTTTTCGTTTATCTCCACCGATTTCCGAAACGGAAGTTATTTTGCACTTCGTAGGGTTTTACTTTGGAAGTCGGATTAGATTTTGTGAAAAAGATTTTTGTATAATGATGACCGTTGGGGAAACCTGATCGACAAACGATTGGGCGCCCACATGAAAATGTCGTTAATGTCTATTGCAATTTTTTAGAGGAACCCCTTCTATCTAAACTTGCTTTTTCGTAAGCAATGTGCGAAGGAAATTGCTGACATAGAAGAAATGAACTACGATGAAGTTGAAGGCCACGAGCATATCTACGAGGATATCGACTACGATACAAGAAAATCTTGTGAAAACATAATTGTACCTGATGTTACTGACTCTGAGATTAACTGGTAAGCTAAATAACACATTT
The DNA here is from genome assembly GCA_945859665.1 of Anorthoa munda. NCBI lineage: Eukaryota > Metazoa > Arthropoda > Insecta > Lepidoptera > Noctuidae > Anorthoa > Anorthoa munda. The sequence goes on from OX243896.1 coordinate 10,407,331, forward strand.
TACCAAAAAAAAATATCATTATTATGTGTACCTTTATTTAACGACAGACCTCACCGAATAGGTAGCCTTTTTCGTAACAATTTATTAACTCATCGAGTTGAATTACAACTTACACGAGTTATTATTAGTATCAGTATCTATCTAATACTGTAATCTGTTTACAGCGCGGCGACGGGAAGCGCTGTTCCTGGTAGCAGCAGTTCACTGAAGTCATCGCTATGAACCTGACCTAGAAATTCAAATAAAAACGATATATACAATTTTAATACTATAAATATGTAAAAGATAAATTGAGAATGGCTCCACATCCTCACTTACAAAGAATTGCAGATCTTAATCAAACCCACATAGTACACGTAGCATGAAGTGGGGTTGTGTGAAGGTACCACGCAAGCCCACTCTATACTTACACTTCACATACATGCATTAAACACACAAAACACACTCTTCACTTTTTCTATTTATTTTTCATTTTATGTGGTATTTTAATTTTAATAATTGTTATGATTTAATTATTACTCTGATTTTAGTTATTATTAAAATTAGTGGTTTGTTTGTTCAAATTAGTTTGTTAAAATACGAGTAGGGTGAAATTTTTTTACATTCGTATCATGATTATTAATCCTCATCTAATTATGTTTTTTGTAAATATAACTGATAATGTATTTGTAAATTTCTCTTTACATTATCCGAATCGGACCTTTCATTTAGAATTTACAAGAGGTTTATGTAAGTTAAAGCACGTTATCCATACTGAAATAAAAAAAAGCGAAAGTAACTCTGTTTGTTATTGATTAGACTTCGTCTGCAGAAACGATTACTTTATCTGATGCTCGTATTTCGCAACCCTAAGATTCTTTGCGTTGAGAAGTAAAATTCATCCATACCACCACAAATCTGAAACCTGCAGAAAACTGGTTTCCATCTCATGAGAAATTAGGTCTGCTGGGTTTTGATCGGTTGGGACGTGTCACCATGTACAGTTACCCGCTTTATCCAAAACTTCAGCAGCGCGGTTGTGTACAAACGGCTGCAATTTGGTAGGAATCATATGAAACCATCCCAACACCATGGTCGAATCAGTCCAACAATAGACCCGACTGATCTTCACTCGGAGTGAGTTCATCACCTTCTCACAGAGACGAGAACCGTATACGACTCCAGTCACAGGATTGTTGTAGGTTTTATGGGAGCCACGCGACTCTTCACCATCAATAAACGAACCAAATACTCACTCTGATCATTGACACTACGAATGTATAGACGCAAGCACCGTATGCGGACTCAGACGCATCTGTGATAACATGGAGTTCTAGCTCCGCATATGGGTTGTAGACTACAATTCGTGGAATACGGAAATGATTTAAAAGAGGCAAAGACTTTATTATAATCGCAATATTCACTAATCCCAATAGGTAATTGCTGATCCCATGATAATTTGTCGAACCACATTTTCTGTAACAATACCTTCATAGTGACAATAATAGGACCCAACAGACCTAAAGGGTCGACCATTCGCGCTTATATTAGGACCGGGCGGTCGAGGACTTAGTAAGACTTATAGGAAGCCCTAATTTATCATCACTGACATACCATCCCAGACCAAGCAATCTGTCAGGCTAATAAGATCCTGACCAGTCATAGGGGGACCAAGGGTGCTATGCACGTGGTCATCTGGTACCCATGTGCTGGTTTGGTCCCTGGGGTGGTCACGGCGTGCAATATGTTCTGGTGCGCCGGTGATGGGGGTACACCCCAGAGGCGGGCCCGGTGACGGACGGCCGCGGCGGTTTCGAGGTAAGTGCTAACGCGTGCCAGTGTTCCCACCATAAGCGGCACAGGATGACACTGTGTAGTTTTAGTGGATTGGAGTCCCACATAACTGCTTTATCACCCCGTGGTAGTGCATTATGCATGAGTATTTTTCTACGCTAAAATAAAATAAAGGATATTTAGACGAATTTTTGTATTTATTTTGTTTATAAACTTATACTACCTACTCCATTTTTAAATTTTGAATCAATATAGTAGCAACCCTATTGACTCCAGCAAGTTTAGGTAACAATTGTCGAGGACGGCGGGAGTGGTCCTTGTGTGTACTTTGTATTTTGTGCTCTAAGTAAAGAAATACATGGCATTGTAAAGAGGTTTTTTCGAAAATCGTACTGGCCACCATTATGCAGAACTCAAAAAAGGTACGATTTCAAAGAATGTGTAACAAAGAACGATGTTTGGTGCTGTGATTTTCAGTGAATTTTATTACAATATTCGTGTTGACAAAACATATCTATGCAATCTCAACGTAAAGCATTACAACTTCCATAAATATACTGAACAAAAATGTTACTCTTGCCTTTTATAACTGGACTAATGTGTCTATCATCAATATTAACTTTTGATTTATATTAATTACAAAATGAATACTTAATTTATGGCAACCTGACTTTTTATTGTCTCGCAGAAGTTGTGAAAAGTAGAGTATGCTCCTCTGGGATAAAGTCTGTTCTCTCAGGAGACTTCTCTAGCCTTCCCTACCCTTAATACGCACTGGGATCAATATGCCTCCCGTGACGTAAATCACTGCTTTATCCCCTTGGTTCATAATTTACTATTACAAACTTACAAATAATCTAAGCTTTCCTCTTTATAATATTAGTGTGGATATCTGTACAAGAGGAGGTCGCAGTATGTTGTTATTAGCAGGCAGGAGCTGCAACTTACTGCAACTTACGAAGCAGCTTCAATTGCCAGAAACGACGGGCCAAATATATCTTGTCATGGTGTTTAACCACGTGGGTTTTTCAGTAGAGCTAAATAATATTGTCACTTAATTTGATATATTTAGCACAATTAGTAAATGTTGTTGTTTTCCTTATTTAAAACAGGAAAATACTCATGTTATTTACAATAACATTTCAACGTGTAATCATTAATTAGACCCAAAATAGGATTTAAAAGGGAACTGTGTTGAAGAAACTGTTGTGACTACTATAATATTACAGCTTTGAACTGCATATTATTTTTGAAAATTAACTTTGAGCAAACCTCTGCTTATAACTTATGCTGTTTATAACAATGGAACAAACAATTTTCTTAATGCCAAAGTTAGAAAGTAAACTAACTGTTATGAAATGGAAACTGTTTCAACTAGAACACTTAAATACCTAGCTACTGCAAACATATAAAAGTATTTTTAGTACGAGTAATATGTAGAGTATTTATGGTCAAAGTAGACATACAATTTATGTAATCTATTAGACATGTTTTCAAACAACATTCATGATTTATTTAGCTAAAACTCTTGACTTGTTGACACCTTATGAGTATCGTGGTTGGAGAAGGAGAGCAAATAATATTTAGGATAATAAGTATCCTATGTGCTAACTATTCCTCAATATAAAATATCTCTGTGCCAAATTCCATCCTGATCCGTTCATGCGTTCTGGCGTGATTGAGTAACAAACATATTTCGCATTTATAATATAATAAGATAATAAATAGGATAAAAATATTGCCGAAAGATTCTGGCTTTTTGTCATTTTGTTTTGACCCCTTAAACGATAGTCACCAATGTACCCCGTCCGAGCAAGTTGTACCTACAACAGCAGCTCACCTGGCTTGCGATCGGTTTCAGATATGTCATGGCAGGGTTACATGCTGAAGTCTCTGCAACTCTATTGTACACATAATAGTCAGCTCGAAGAGGTTAGAGAATCCACAGTTAACACATGAGTGTGCAAGTCTGGAATCAAGCACTCCTGAACGACTGAATAGATTTGTGTGACACTTATGATATGGATAAATTGTGTTTATATACTTTCTTAATTATCACGGGAATACATTTCCTAAGGCGAACCCGCTGGTAGACGCTAGTAATATGAACGAAAAGAAAAACGTTGTCAACAAAACAAATACAATTTATTTATTTGTTAAATTTACATCATCTGGTTTCATTACTCCAATTATTTCAGCATATGTGGATTCTTTATCACGGCTTGCTGTTTGACTGTCTCCTTGCACCAAGCTGAAATCCGCATAGACAAGTGCATTTGTGATAACCTAGAAAAAGAAAACATTTTAATGATTCTTGTTTATAAAGAAAATTTCTCCCATCATTACTGCTTGAAAATGAAGTCAGCTTTGATTCTTTTGTGTTTGTTAGTCTAATCTGCTTGAACGACCTAATCTTCGTATATACTGAATTGTTTTGAAAGCGACTTTCACAGATAGGTTTTATAATTAAGAAGTCCCGTGCGTAGCTAAGACGCGTCAGTGATAAATACTCCACGGATACTTGACTTCGCTTTGTATACTTGTGCGATCATATAGATGAAATAGCACTCCGCCCGTGACTTCGTACTCGTGATATCGTATTTTATTCTACAGATGTCTTTCTTACAAAATTTTGTTCTGAATAATTTTATAACTTCCCATTGACCTATGAACTTGAAATTTGGTGATAATGTTCATTATTACGTATTTTTAATAAAAAATACCCATATACAAACCAAACCCAAAGACAAAGATATTTTGGGTCCGTGGCTTATGGCCCCCAGTGGTCGACGCACCTGTGGCCGACGCCCCCGATTCGATAAATTTTATATTTATATTTTTTTGTGCTTTTTCACTTAGTACAGTAAATGAGAAAAGTGTTTCACCATAATAAAGTATTTTTCCTTGTAAAACAAAACTTATCTATCTAATAGCAGAGAGAATAGATCACCACTTAACCTTATCCTTACACACCTTTTTCCCCATTAAAAGCATATTTATTATGTACAAAAGTATTTACACTTGATTATTTTTAGGCTTAGAAAATTTTAAAACATTTCACATTAATTTGTTACTCTACGAGTACTTTTGTTTTTCAAGCTCGATTATTTTGTTTTATTTTTATTGAAACTAACTGTTATAATTAGTTAAAATTATTCTCATTTGTTTAAGGTTTCATAGTTGATTATGTTTAATTATTATTGTTACAAAGATAAAAAGAACATTTCACTATGTAAAAAGTTAGTTGCTCTGCAGTAATTTTTAAGACTGTCTATAAAGTCACTATCTTATTTTATTACATTTGAGACTGATTATTATAATTAAGTTAAATGATTCTCTTGGTAAGGTGATGAAAATTGTGATTTATATACAATTTTTTTTACTAGATTTCTTATTGAGATAAATAAATAATGTAAAATAACTAAGACTTACATTTTTTAAAAGATACAACCAATATAAAAGCATTTCTTTGTTATAAATATTTACGTATTACGATTTAATATTATACATATACTTACAATCAATATACATTTATTATTTTTGACAACATTTTTGTGGCACTGGGGGCATAAGCCACGGACCCGATATTTTGGGTCCGTGGCTTATGCCCCCAGTGGTCGACGCACCTGTGGCCGACGCCCCCGATTCGATAAATTTTATATTTATATTTTTTTGTGCTTTTTCACTTAGTACAGTAAATGAGAAAAGTGTTTCACCATAATAAAGTATTTTTCCTTGTAAAACAAAACTTATCTATCTAATAGCAGAGAGAATAGATCACCACTTAACCTTATCCTTACACACCTTTTTCCCCATTAAAAGCATATTTATTATGTACAAAAGTATTTACACTTGATTATTTTTAGGCTTAGAAAATTTTAAAACATTTCACATTAATTTGTTACTCTACGAGTACTTTTGTTTTTCAAGCTCGATTATTTTGTTTTATTTTTATTGAAACTAACTGTTATAATTAGTTAAAATTATTCTCATTTGTTTAAGGTTTCATAGTTGATTATGTTTAATTATTATTGTTACAAAGATAAAAAGAACATTTCACTATGTAAAAAGTTAGTTGCTCTGCAGTAATTTTTAAGACTGTCTATAAAGTCACTATCTTATTTTATTACATTTGAGACTGATTATTATAATTAAGTTAAATGATTCTCTTGGTAAGGTGATGAAAATTGTGATTTATATACAATTTTTTTTACTAGATTTCTTATTGAGATAAATAAATAATGTAAAATAACTAAGACTTACATTTTTTAAAAGATACAACCAATATAAAAGCATTTCTTTGTTATAAATATTTACGTATTACGATTTAATATTATACATATACTTACAATCAATATACATTTATTATTTTTGACAACATTTTTGTGGCACTGGGGGCATAAGCCACGGACCCGATATTTTGGGTCCGTGGCTTATGCCCCCAGTGGTCGACGCACCTGTGGCCGACGCCCCCGATTCGATAAATTTTATATTTATATTTTTTTGTGCTTTTTCACTTAGTACAGTAAATGAGAAAAGTGTTTCACCATAATAAAGTATTTTTCCTTGTAAAACAAAACTTATCTATCTAATAGCAGAGAGAATAGATCACCACTTAACCTTATCCTTACACACCTTTTTCCCCATTAAAAGCATATTTATTATGTACAAAAGTATTTACACTTGATTATTTTTAGGCTTAGAAAATTTTAAAACATTTCACATTAATTTGTTACTCTACGAGTACTTTTGTTTTTCAAGCTCGATTATTTTGTTTTATTTTTATTGAAACTAACTGTTATAATTAGTTAAAATTATTCTCATTTGTTTAAGGTTTCATAGTTGATTATGTTTAATTATTATTGTTACAAAGATAAAAAGAACATTTCACTATGTAAAAAGTTAGTTGCTCTGCAGTAATTTTTAAGACTGTCTATAAAGTCACTATCTTATTTTATTACATTTGAGACTGATTATTATAATTAAGTTAAATGATTCTCTTGGTAAGGTGATGAAAATTGTGATTTATATACAATTTTTTTTACTAGATTTCTTATTGAGATAAATAAATAATGTAAAATAACTAAGACTTACATTTTTTAAAAGATACAACCAATATAAAAGCATTTCTTTGTTATAAATATTTACGTATTACGATTTAATATTATACATATACTTACAATCAATATACATTTATTATTTTTGGACAACATTTTTGTGATTGAAAGTACATTTGATCAAGAACTGCTTTTAAAGAAATTAATCGAATCGGGGGCGTCGGCCACAGGTGCGTCGACCACTGGGGGCATAAGCCACGGACCCTTTTTAATAGCGCGGGCCTGAAAAAAATAGAACAAACATAATGCATAACGTTCTCTGTAGGCCTGGTAAAACTGTAGGCTATATGTTATCACGCTAACTACTACGGGGGATAAACAATATCACATTTTGTCTTCTTTTCTACTACTGTTTAGTGCAAGATTGTAATTACTCAAGAAAAAATATTGAAAAATATTTCCTAATGGTCTGACCACTGTATAGGAAATATATTATCACGCTATTTATTATGGAGCAGCAAGCAGTATAGCAATATGTTGATCACGACATGAATTAGAACTGCTAATTTAAACTCATTGACAACGGAGTGTATAGCCTGGTGCTTAAGGTACAAGACTTCCAAGTCGTTCGTCGTGAGTTCGAATTCCAGCATCTGTATTTCTTTTATTCTTTTGCTCTTATTTTTTGTACTAATTGATCTTCAAACAAAAATATAATTGATTGCAAACAATCAGTATAAAACCAAGTATTTTTTTTTCATTTATGCCGTCAAATATTTCTTTCGGAAGGACCTAACTAATTATACAATAATTCACGCCACCCAATGCACAATTTCTACTCCTTAAATTTAAGGTACTAAATATCAATGTGCCAGAGTCTCATAACCGCCAGAGACTGGACGCACGCACCTAAGAAATCTCTGGTTAGGAGACTTATAGTCTCTGGCGCACTGATATTGAATGCTGTGAAAATTAATGTGTGTCAATCCCTAACTACAGCCCAAATTGAACCACCTAAATGTCTTACCTTGGCACGCATTATCGAAAGAGACTTGGAAGTCTCTAAAATATAGACTCAGAACACAAGTCGACCGTAACAAAGATATAAATGAGACATAATCGACAGTCCAGAAATCAAATGTATATGCGGTGTCTCTTCTCCGACAATGGCCCACTTGCCGTCTTTCTTGGCATATCATTTCAAGTCTAGAACGAGCAAAAAGTTTACCAACAAGCTTGATATTAATTATCGCGTTGTTCATTTGACGCACGTTTTTGTTTGGGGTATAGGAAAATTAAGGACTGTTTTGATCAGTTAATTCATGTTCTATAAAATTGAATTAAATCTTGAGAACCTTGAAGTTCGTAATTGAAATTAAAAATGAATTTCTTGGAAAATATTACTTTCCGGCGGACCCGCACACGATCTGAGCCTAATAATGGTTATGAAAACGACATTATGTCTCAAACATTAGACTGTATGACGAGTAGTTTACCTGACATATCCGAAGATGAAGACGTTCAACAATCAAAAATATTAAAAGTTGAAATCGCTAGACTAACATCTCAGCTAAATAGTGCGCATAAAGAGATTGAATTATTATCACTGGAAAACAGTAATTTAAGGAAAATAAATGAAGATTAGAGAAACTATATGTTTAAAAAAATTGTTAACAGTCCAGGAAAAATTAAAGCGAAGACAACATTAATGACGCCTAAAAAAAATATGAAGTCTAAACAAACCCAGACTATTCAGACCACTGAAAAAGACCATTCGTCACCTACGAACACAAATAAAACTAAAAGCACCAGCAGAAACGTAAGCTCATCTAACTTAACTAAAAACGTACGAGCCGAAACAACTCTAGAACAACCTTCCATAAAACACAAAATATGCCTCATAAGCAGTGAAACATCTAACAGGCTATATACAATTGCCGAGAGAACTAATTTAAGTAACTATGAAATCTGTCACTATAGAAAACCCAAGTGCGGATTGCGACAAATTCTTCACGAAATAGAAGGAAAAGCGCAAAACTTTAAAAACTCAGACTTTTGTGTTATTTACATTGGAGAGGAAGACTTTCGGAAAACGCACAACTATTTGGAATTCGTAATGTTTGTTAGAGAAAAGTTAATAGAGTTGAGCCATACTAATTTTATAATTTGTCTACCAACATTTAAATATATGATAGATGCTAACATAATGTATAACAGCCGCGTAGAGACATTCAATAACCTAATTTACTTGGATATACACACATATAATTATGCATATTTACTTGACTCAAATCTGAATCTTTCCTATGACTGTGACACTTACAGCAAACGCTATGGAACCATAAATAACAGTGGATTAAATATAGTTATATCAGATTTACAAGATCTGATTCTTAACATATGCGGCTTGAATGCTACGCACTCAGAGGTAAACTGCCACTCTCAAATCAACAATAGTCAACACGATTTATCGAATGATTCACAACCGTCAATTTCTCAGTTTTTTCGTTAATTACCTTAACATCTTACACCAAAACATAGCTGGTCTAATTAATAAATCAGATACTCTGACAGTAAAATTAGTGGAATTAATTGACATGGGAACTGTAATAGATGTTATTTGTGTTACAGAACATTTCATGCAAATGGGTTTTGAGAATTTAGTGCACATTCCGAATTTTAGTCCAGCTGCTTTCTTTTCTAGAAATACTAAGAGAGGAGGAACAGGTATTTTCGTAAGAGTAGGATTGCAGTTTACAGAAATATCGGCTGTAGCAAAGCAGTCGGTTTCAGGCATCTTTGAGTGCTGCGCTGTAGAAATAATAGCTTATAAACTTATTATTGTTTGTATTTATAGAATCCCAAAATATAACTACGATATATTTTATGATACATTGGAATATATTTTAAATAAAATCTGTCTATCTACAAATAAGAAAATCGTCTTGTGTGGAGATTTTAATATTGATATTTTGAAAAGAAACAAAGTTACACTAGAACTTGAATAATTTCTTATGAAGTACAATTTAAAATTGACGCTTTGTACTCCCACTAGGTTAAAAAGTCAAACCTGTATTGACAATTTTGCTCATAACTATCGGAAAGGATGTAAAGCTGAAGTTATAGATCTGATCCTTTCGGATCATACATCCCAAATTCTAAAAGTACCAGTAATCAAAATCTGCAATTTAAAATTTTGGAAAACAATAAAGCAGGACACATGTACGGAAAACTTAATTACTTTTAAAAGACATCTAAGCTCTCTATCTTTTAAGCGAGTATATGAAGCTAAGGACGCGGATGAAGCATTTAACAATTTCATGGAATATTTTATACTTCTATATAGATTATGTTTTCCGGAAAAAATTATAACCATTAAAACTAGTAAGAAAACGAAATGGATATCACGCGGCATAAAAACTTGTAGTAACAAGCAAAGGCAGTTACTTTGGGCATATCGATTGAATTCAGATTCAAAAATAAATTAGTCCTTAAAAACTATACCAAACTCTATAAGAAAATTATCAACTTAACACAAAAAGCACAGAATAATAATTTCATAAATACCGCTCAAAACAAATCAAAAGCTACCTGGCAAATTATAAACAAATCCAAATTTTGTGTACCATTGGAGCCTGTCATATGCGTGAAAAGAGATAATTTGACGTTTACAGACCCCGTGGACATTGCAAACGAATTTAATGATTATTGTATAACACAATTGAGAATAATGTTAAAGCTGACATCACATTAAATAATACAAATATAAACAATCAAACTTTAAATTCACTGTTCATGCAACCTGTAACAATTGACGATATAATACAAATAATGTGCAGCCTAAAAAACACAAATACTGTTGGATACGATGGAGTTGCCACAAAAGTATTAAAATTTACGAAAGAACTAGTAGCACCTCCATTAGCCCATATAATTGACTTGTGCATAGTTGATGGCATTTTCCCAAACCAGCTCAAAAAAGTAATAATAAAACCCCTGAATAAAAAAGATGATAAAACAGATTTTAAGAATGGTTCTACTTTGCAAAAATTCCAATTATTTCAAAAAATTTCAAAAAGGTAATCTGTAACTCTTTATATGCCCATTTCGAAAATTATAACTTATTTTGCACAGAACAAAAGGGTTTCCGTAAAAACACTACGGTAAATATGGCACTATTTGACTTCCTAGCTAACATCATGCCGTCTGCCGATAAAAGAAAGCCAGTCTGTGCAATTTATACTGACATGACAAAGGCTTTCGACTATGTAGACCAAAAGATTCTGTTGCACAAATTAAATAGTTACGGTATAAGAGGGAACATCTTAAATTTAATAGGATCATACCTGAGTAATAGGCTTCAACGCACGGAAATTGCTAGGATATGTCCTAAAACTAAATTAAAAACTATACATATATCTAAACCAAGACTTGTAAAATATGGCGTCCCACAAGGTAGTGTATTAGGTCCAACACTTTTTTTTTGATATATGTAAATGATCTCCCGAAAGCCACAACCAACAAAATGGTTATTTTTGCAGATGACAGTACAGCTATAATAAAATATACTAATTCAAATGATAATTATAACAATGACATTAATTCTTGCTTAAGTGACATTATACATTGGTTAGATAGTAATAATTTGGTTATAAACTTGAGCAAAACAAAAGTCATGCATTTTTATCAACGCCGTGAAAACCCAAATGTTAGCATTTCCTACGAGGGCTGCGATATTGAAGAAGTTAAAAAGGCTAAGTTCTTAGGCATTACAATTGATAGCCAACTTACATGGAAACCTCATGTTGAAGAACTATGTAAGAAACTTAGCAAATCCGCATATGCTCTTTTTCAATTCTCAAAGAAAGTTAACAGTCTAGCTCTTCTGACCGCGTACCATGGACTGGTTGCCTCTGTTTTGCGATATGTAATTATTTTCTGGGGGCAGTCTACTGATAGGGAGCTGGTATTTAGGCTGCAGAAGCGATGCATCAGGTCAATGTGCGGTCTTAAGACAACTGATAGCTGTGTTCCCTATTTTAAATCGTTATTTTTTTTTACTTTTCCTTGTTTATATATAATGGAAACGTCTTTGTTTGTGAAATGTAATCCTCACCTATTTAAAAAACTATCAGAGGTCAGAAAAAATCCAACACGGACTCAATACATCAATCAATTATGTCAAGTAAAATGTAAAACCGCACTTATGAAAAAAAGTTTTTTTGGTATTGTCCTACTCATATATAATAGAGTACCTAATATTATAAAAAATATGACTACTTTAAAATTTAAAAGGGCGCTTAAAGAACTTTTTATTATGAAAACTTATTACACGATTGACGATTTTCTTAATGATTATTCACTAACTGATTGACATACTGTTACTCTTATTGACATAATTATTATTGTGATCCTCTCATTGACTTATTTTATTTTTTATTGCTGACATTAGAGAATTAAATATATATTGTAATTTTCAATGATCTGCCACTTAATGTTGATATACTTATTATTTTGTGTAAAAAATATACGTATTTTGTGTAATCCTTTGCATGCCCTGTGACGGTAAAATATGGAGAACTTTACTATAAAAACACCTATGTAACTACTCTACCCATGTTTGCAAAGAAATAAATGATTTGATTTGATTTGATTTGAGATTATGCATTTTGAATGGCTGAAATACTAAATTTAAGTTTTTCGTTATGGTGTTGCAGTGACGTCGCTGCAATTATGACGTCATCCAAGAAGGTAAATACGTTATCTATGACTCTGAGTATATGGTCTATAAAACGCTGAAAATTACTCGGGGCGTTCTAAAGAACGGGGTCAGGGGGGGGTCCGAAGGGCATCCTTAACAACTCGTAATTACTTCTTTCAGGAGTAAATGCTGTTTTCTCTAAGTTTTTTGGTTGCATTTCTAGCTGGTGGTAACCCTTTACTAGATCTGAGTGGTATCGGGCACATGCCTATTCTTTCAAGGATAGGATAGGATATATGTTATAGGAAATCTATGAAAGTCAGAAATTGTACACAATTCTTAGGAAATCTATAGAATGGGCTTATTTATGAAATGTAATGCTTACATATCCTAGGATTTGTATGTTATCACTAAATTTTTCAAGGCAAAGTGTTTTATAAAATAATTTATGAATAAATAAATCCAATAATCTTTTTAGGGTTCCGTACCTCAAAAGGAAAAAAATATAAAAAGTTAATTAAAAAAGTCAAAAAACCCGACTGCTTGAAAAGCGAATTAAAAAGACGTAAACAAGGAGAAAATGAAGCTGTGCAGTCGGAGGATACAATATATTCTCGAGGTGGCTGACCAAAACCAGATGTATCCTCCGACTGCGCAGCTTCATTTTCTCCTTGTTTACGTCTTTTTAGTTCGCTTTTCAAGCAGTCGGGTTTTTTGTTTATTTTTATTTTTTTTTTTTTTTTTTTTGAATTAGGTACATTTAAACATATAAGTGTTATATATTTCTTAATTTGTGTGTCCTTTAGATACCCCACATAATGGGCTAGGAAAAAAAAAAAAATTGGCTCCCCACAAAATGGCGCCCAAAATCCGCAATTATCCTATTTTCCAATTTTAATGTAGCCAGTGACACTCGCAGGGTTAAGACGAATCGATTGACATAAGCATCAATATCGGCCAACGCGTTTGGTCTCTAGAACGCCACATAGGAACAAACATACATACATAGACTGATAAACACATTACCCTCCTTCGGCAGTAGAGTCCGTCCGTCCGTGTGTCTGTCAAGACCCATTCTCAGTGTATTGTGCATTATTTTCAATCCTATTATGAAATCCTAAAAAAAATATTGGTCACACATTATAAAGCATTTAATCTTTATAGACTTATTTATAGTAACAATTAAAAATAATAACAACACAATTATTTAAATCAATCTGCCTAGCCTTACTCAGCTATATTGAGGTCGGCTTCCAGTATTACCGGATGCAGATGATTATCAGTGTTTGACATGGAGAGACTGCCTATCTGACCTCCATAACCCAGTAACTCACACACACGATACCTCTTGGAAAGACTGGTATCAGATTTGCTAGCTTCTGACTATCTGAAACGACAAACGGCCTAGCGTACTTTCCAAGGCACGGAGAAATCTCGCTTTGTAAAGATGGTCACCCATCCACGGACTAACCTCGGCAAGCGTTGCTTAGCCTCCTCAATCAGAACACAATCAACGATCACGCGAGTGATTCCACGTGACCCACGCGCCCTCGTTTACCCCGTAACCAGCCGATATCCTGTTTTTAATAGATTTTCTATTGTCGGTTAGGAATTTTATAGAATTCATAGAAAATATGTGAAATAACATTTATTTCATACTTTTCCAGTCGATATTCGAAATTCTATTGTCCTAGCAAAATCTGCCTAGCCTTTTCCCAACTATATTGGGGTCGGCTTCCAGTCTAACCGGATTCAGCTGAGTACTAGTGTTTTACATGGAGCGACTGCCTGTCTGACCTCCACAACCCAGTAATTGCGTAACACGGTACCCTTTGGCAAGACTGGTGTCAGATCTCAAGCTTCTGACTACCCGTAACGACTGTCAAAGATCTTCAAATGACAGCCGGGACCAACGGCTTAACGTGCTTTCCGAGGCACGGAGAAAACTCGGTATGTTGAAATGGTCACCCATCCACGGACCGACCTCGTCAAGCGTTGCTTAACCTTAAAGATCGACCCATGCGGCTGTTATTATTTAGCCACGAGCTCCTCTCTATTGTCCTAGCAATTGTATAGAATTCCTGATTTCATACATTTCCTATATCATACATTTCCTATATAACTTATACAGGATGGGCAAAAAATCATAGATCAAACGAAACAGTTGGGGTTATAAAAGAAGAAACTAACTGAATGACTGACTGATCGAACAACGCACAGCCAAAACTGCTGGGAAGCATGAAATTTGGCAGAAAGGTTCCTCAAGTAACTTAAGTGAGCAATAAGAAAGGACTTATCGAAATTTCCCCCCTAAGGCGTAAAATGAGAGTTGAAATTCTATGAAACATCGATTTTTTTCGGCTAATATTCTTGAAACTTGGCAAAAATTGTAATCTAAGTAAATGAGAAAGATTGTCATAATTAGTTTTTAAATCTACTCCCAAAATACGATTTAGGGGGTGTTCAATTTTGTATGAAAGAATCTTATTTCTATGGTTAATAAACTTGAAACTCGGCATAAATACCAATCAATATAAATATAAAGGTTGTTATTATTATTATTATAGACGTTTGTGAACGGACGCCGTCAGTTGGGATTGGTCATAACTTAACTGCTTCGGATGTTGATGTTTTTCTAGTATCTATTATATAACTGCACAGTACATGTGTGAGTACTTTTAATACTTTATACCTGTAGGTGGTATGGTGTGTAGTGCTATTCTGGATGCATTGTCCTCACATGTATGAATTTAATAATGTATGTACCTAAGTTCCTGAATATTGTAAAAAAAAAACAATTTCTTTTAAAAGAGTAAGTATGGAGTTTCTTGTGCTTTCTTCTCCACTCCACAAGCTACTTTCCGAATGCACGGTAGAATCATTTTTTATGTATGTTCAAAAGTGCTGCTTGGTGACCTAGTTGAAATAAAATATCTTTGATTTATCAATATATTGGTATTTTTTAGTAAAAAGTACGTAATAATGAACATTATCACCAAATTTCAAGTTCATAGGTCAATGGGAAGTTATAAAATTATTCCGAACAAAATTTTGTAAGAAAGACATCTGTAGAATAAAATACGATACCACGAGTACGAAGTCACGGGCGGAGTACTATTTCATCTATATGATCGCACAAGTATACAAAGCGAAGTCAAGTATCCGTGGAGTATTTATCACTGACGCGTCTTAGCTACGCACGGGACTTCTTAATTATAAAACCTATCTGTGAGAGTCGCTTTCAAAACAATTCAGTATATACGAAGATATGGCCGTTCAAGCAGATTAGATTAACAAACACAAAAAAATCAAAGCTGACTTCATTTTCAAGCAGTAATGATGGGAGAAATTTTCTTTATAAACAAGTATCATTAAAATGTTTTCTTTTTCTAGGTTATCACAAATGAACTTGTTTATGCGGATTTCAGCTTGGTGCAAGGAGACAGTCAAACAGCAAGCCGTGATGAAGAATCCACATATGCTGAAATAATTGGAGTAATGAAACCAGCTGATGTAAATTTAACAAAGAAATAAATTGTATCTGTTTTTTTTTTTTTTTTTTAGGGACGGGGTATTTATTTACATAGATAAAAGTATACACAGTGTATAAAATACTTAAATAACTAAAACTACAAACCTATACACTTTAACCAAAAACTACTCACTAACTAAAACAAAAAATATACTTAACTAAAATATGGCGTCGAAAAACTCCTCCACATCGTTCCCCACTGGTAATGTACCCAAAAGGCTGGCAGCATTGCCACGTTGTATGGCAATGCTTATTCTCTGACCAAGGTAAAAGCCAGCCCTTGGGTCACGCGAAGTGTCAACTAGGCGTTTGGAAAGATCTTTAAACAAAGCGTGAGCACTCGGACCCCACGGACCAAGAGTTTCAACCCCAAACGGCTCGAAAATATAACTACCGATTAGGTTATTATATTTCCGCCGCTTGAGGTTCTCTGCAGCCGCAGCGGCAGCGCCAGCACAGCACGATGAACTCGGAAGATGGGATGGCGCAAGAGTATCAACACAAGTAGCGTCCCACACTAAAGGCCTACCCATCTTCCATGGAAACAAAGACATCCCGTCTGGTCTTTTGCCATCGTCGCGTGCCATGGGGTTCTAAAACAGCCGGAACGCCGACGGTGACGAGAGCACGTCGGATGATGTCGTTTAAGTTTCCGTGCCGAGCGAAGCGACCCGCACTTCGGCTGCATGAAAGTCCGTGGTGACCGAGGCTGTTGACAACTTCGCCGCAGTGGCAACGATGTGGAGAACAACAGGGAGCGCCAAGACGTAGGGAAGCAGCGAGGCGGAAAGTAGTGTCGTCAAACAAGGTGCCTATGTTCGACGACGGTAGTGCGTGAAGCCAGAGGCCCGACTCCCACTCACCCACAGCCAGCAGGCGAGCACGCTCGGCAGGAGTGGCAGAAGTGGCAATTAGGTGCTCCAGAACTGCTCTGCAGAGCGGTTCATCCCACCGTCTCTGGGAAGATGGGTAGTCGGGGGGATTACAGTTCGGGCAAGCTAGTCTCCAAGCACCAATAGCCTCGGTGAAACACGGCACATCAAAATTAATCAGTATGGGAGCTAGGATATTCCTGATTAATTTCTCAGTACCGTGGACCGAGGATATAAAAGCCGGTAAACTAATACTTGAAATTTTGCGGACGCCGAGGCCTCCCATACGGATGGGAAGAGTAGCTTGAGCCCAAGCTCGGTCGTCCATGGCCACATTTAAAATTAAAGTTAATGTATGACGGATAATTTGGTCCATTTTTTCTAAAAGAGGAAGGTGCTTCCATAGATGGGAAGCACGAAGGAAATATGATAATTTTGGGCCAAAACAACAAAAGCGAATTATGGTGATGGCCGAATGCATGTTAATTTGGAGCAATCTTTCCGAAATGTTGTTGAAATTTTGAATTTTTTCCTCAATAAAATCGGGAAAGGAATCATCGAAGATTGGGGACCCAAGGAGACGAAGAGAGCTTTTTTCAATAATTTTGATTTCGGGGGCTATATCATTGAATTTTGAAAGTGTCACATGTCTGTCGATACTGTCAGATAAAAATAACTCACATTTGGAAAAATTTAGATCCAGTCCTATAGAATGTAGTTGGTTTTTTAATAATTGCAAGTCATCTAAAACTGTGTCTACATCGCCTCCTAGG
This sequence comes from Anorthoa munda, assembly GCA_945859665.1. Lineage (NCBI taxonomy): Eukaryota > Metazoa > Arthropoda > Insecta > Lepidoptera > Noctuidae > Anorthoa > Anorthoa munda. The sequence goes on from OX243896.1 coordinate 10,425,039, forward strand.
GTTCCATCATCGAGATACCAAACGTTAAATTTTGAATTTAGCTGTCGAATAATTGGGTGAATAGCCAGACTGAAGATCACTGGCCCGAGAGGGTCACCTTGTTGACAGCCAACAGCGGATTCCAGAAGGTGTTCCCGAAAAAGTAATTTAGATGGATGCCTATAACATTGCCAGAGAAAACTAAAAATTTGAGGTATTTCTTTTTTAGCTTCTGTCAGCAAGGTGTCCCTATTAAGTGAATTAAAAGCATTTTTAATATCAACCTTCAGGATGACCTCTCCTTTGCCAGAATTTAGGTAGGTCGATAATGCATGTACGGCAGCCTCACAGCCCCCTTTGGAACCGTAACCAAGCTGCAGGGGCTGAAATTTTTCCGAAACTACCTCACCATAAAATTTACAGCAAATCTTGGCTGCCATACGCCGGTAAGTAGTTCCTACGGCAATGGGACGAATCCCGCCATCCTTCTTGCGCAGGGCACATAAATTGGCCCCATACAACATGTCGATGACGGACTCGTTTATCTTACCGGAGAGCATAAGGTTCATCAGAGCCGTAAACTCCTTCAAAAGCAACTCACCAGCTTCCCCAGCGCCTGAACACATTAGGTCCTTTAAGTGCTGAGGACTCAGGCCGTCGAGGCCGCCAGCAGAGCCACTCCGGAAGGAACACACGGCTCTGATCACCTCTCGACCTGTAATGGTGAGGGTATTAATATCAGGATCGGGGGGGTCGGGAAAAGGAAGACCATCCACTGGGGCAGGGTGTTTGCTCTCCAGAGCTGCAACAGTATCTGGAGAACACGGTGCCACCACATCACTACTAAAAAGAATCCTGGCTGCTCCGCTAATGTCACCTTCCCCTAATTTCGATTCGACCAGATGGGATATACCTCTTGAAGAGGTATATCTCTGTGTCGATAATTTTGAATCCAAATTATGAGCCGAAATGTTACAATTTTCTTTCATTTGTGAAGTTAACGTCTTTTTGATTGCCAAATTCTTTTGAACGTTTAAAATTCTATAAGGGAAGGTGAGAAGTTGTTCCCAAGCACTTTGTGAGTTCTCCCGGACGGCCAGGCGGATGCAACCTGCAAGATGGTGTGCCACTAGGGGTCTAGCGCCGCGGGGAACTCGTTTTAAAACCGGAACAGAATTTTTCAATTTTGAAAGTGTTTTCCAGAACGGGTCAAAAGTGGATGTAGCTTGAGTAGGAGGTGTAGTAACAACAGGGTCTGAAGCAGGTGCATTTTGGAGCTTATGTGCCTTTCCAATATGCACGTTCAAACCCCGCTTACCTTTAAAGAATCGTGCCTGGGTGCACAGAGGACACCTCTCCAGGATGTTTAGTGATGACGAAGGTTGACATGCACTATTATCCACCACATCACTGCTACCACTTAACATATATATTTTTATTGGAAACTGATTCACTTAAATTATATTTACAATTAAAACAAATAAAAAACTAAACAATAAGTAAAAAAGCACTAAAAATGTGTCACAAAGTGACAACTTCTTTCTGTCAAAGCGGCGCAGTCGCGCTGCCGGACTGGGGCGCCGCGAAGTCCAGAAGGCATGCCTACTGCGGTGCCCTGGAGCACGCAGTTGCACGCAGGCTGGCGTCGTCGCCTCGTTAGCTCCGCTTGGTCAGAAGATTTCGAGATTTCATTATTCTTTACTGAGGGTGGATGTAATTTTGAATTTATAAACGTTGCTGTTATTTTCACTTTCAACAGTTTTATTTGTTTATTTTAATGACGAAATGAAGTTTTCACATGTATGTTTATAATAATGAGCACTGAGTTTATAGTAAACACATAATTAATGCACTTTTTGACACTGAATTGTTGAAGGGATTCCAGATTCTATTTCACTTTAGAACTTCGTCGGATATTGATTTTAGGCTTGGATAACACTTTTAGCAGTATTACACAATGCACGCTTTGTTATTATCACTAGTCTGAATGGTTTCTCTGGGTTTATTTATTTTTAAAGTAAAGTTATTACGGAGCTCAATGTTACCGTGGCATAGGGTTGTCAGCTCATAAGCATTGCCATACAACGTGGCAATGCTGCCAGCCTTTTGGGTACATTACCAGTGGGGAACGATGTGGGGGAGTTTTTCGACGCCATATTGTATTTGTTTTGATGACAACGTTTTTCTTTTCATTATTACTAGCTTCTACCAGCGGGTTCACCTTAGGAAATGTATTCCCGTGATAATTAAGAAAGTATATAAACACAATCTATCCATATGATAAGTATCACACAAATCTATTCAGTCGTAGAGGAGTGCTTGAGTCCAGACTTGCACACTCATGTGTTAACTGTGGATTCTCTAACCTCTTCGAGCTGACTATTAAGTGTACAATAGAGTTGCAGAGACTTCAGCATGTAACCCTGCCATGACATATCTGAAACCGCTTGCAAGCCAGGTGAGCTGCTGTTGTAGGTACAACTTGCTCGGACGGGGTACATTGGTGACTATCGTTTAAGGGGTCAAAACAAAATGACAAAAAGCCAGAATCTTTCGGCAATATTTTTATCCTATTTATTATCTTATTATATTATAAATGCGAAATATGTTTGTTACTCAATCACGCCAGAACGCATGAACGGATCAGGATGGAATTTGGCACAGAGATATTTTATATTGAGGAATAGTTAGCACATAGGATACTTATTATCCTTAATATTATTTGCTCTCCTTCTCCAACCACGATACTCATAAGGTGTCAACAAGTCAAGAGTTTTAGCTAAATAAATCATGAATGTTGTTTGAAAACATGTCTAATAGATTACATAAATTGTATGTCTACTTTGACCATAACTACTCTACATATTACTCGTACTAAAAATACTTTTATATGTTTGCAGTAGCTACGCATCTAGGTATTTAAGTGTTCTAGTTGAAACAGTTTCCATTTCATAACAGTTAGTTTACTTTATAACTTTGGCATTAAGAAAATTGTTTGTTCCATTGTTATAAACAGCATGTTATAAGCAGAGGTTTGCTCAAAGTTAATTTTCAAAAATAATATGCAGTTCAAAGCTGTAATATTATAGTAGTCACAACAGTTTCTTCAACACAGTTCCCTTTTAAATCCTATTTTGGGTCTAATTAATGATTACACGTTGAAATGTTATTGTAAATAACATGAGTATTTTCCTGTTTTAAATAAGGAAAACAACAACATTTACTAATTGTGCTAAATATATCAAATTAAGTGACAATATTATTTAGCTCTACTGAAAAACCCACGTGCCATGACAAGATATATTTGGCTTCGCTATAAAACTGTCATATTTTAAATAGGTATGCCCGTCGTTTCTGGCAATTGAAGCTGCTTCGTAAGTTGCAGTAGCATGCTCCTGCCTGCTAATAACAACATACTGCGACCTCCTCTTGTACAGATATCCACACTAATATTATAAAGAGGAAAGCTTAGATTATTTGTAAGTTTGTAATAGTAAATTATGAATCAAGGGGATAAAGCAGTGATTTACGTCACGGGAGGCATATTGATCCCAGAGCATATTAAGGATCTCTAGAGAAGTCTCCTGAGAGAACAGACTTTATCCCAGAGTGGCATACTCTACTTTTCACCACTTCTGCGAGACAATAAAAAGTCAGATTGCCATAAATTAAGTATTCATTTTGTAATTAATATAAATCAAAAGTTAATATTGATGATAGACACATTAGTCCAGTTATAAAAGGCAAGAGTAACATTTTTGTTCATTATATTTATGGAAGTTGTAATGCTTTACGTTGAGATTGCATAGATATGTATTGTAAACACGAATATTGCAATAAAATTCACTGAAAATCACAGTACCAAACATCGTCCTTTGTTACACATTCTTTGAAATCGTGCCTTAGTATAAGTTTACAAACAAAATAAATACAAAAATTCGTCTAAATATCCTTTATTTTATTTTAGCGTGGAAAAATGCTCATGCATAATGCACTACCACGGGGAGATAGAGCAGTATGTGGGACTCCAATCCACTAAAACTACACAGTGTCCTCATGTGCTGCTTATGGTGGGAACACTGGCACGCGTTAGCACTTACCTCGAAACCGCCGCGGCCGTCCGTCACCGGGCCCGCCTCTGGGGTGTACCCCCATCACCGGCGCACCAGAACATATTGCACGCCGTGACCACCCCAGGGACTAAACCGGCACATGGGTACTAGATGACCACGTGCATAGCACCCTTGGTTCCCCTATGACTGGTCAGGATCTTATTAGCCTGACAGTTTGCTTGGTCTGGGATGATAAATTAGGGTTTCCTATAAGTCTTACTAAGTCCTCGACCGCCCGGTCTTAATATAAGCGCGAATGGTCGACCCTTTAGGTATGTTGGGTCCTATTATTGTCACTATGAAGGTATTGTTACAGAAAATGTGGTTCGACAAATTATCATGACATCAGCAATTACCTATTGGGATTAGTGAATATTGCGATTATAATAAAGTCTTTGCCTCATTTAAATCATTTCCGTATTCCACGAATTGTAGTCTACAACCCATATGCGGAGCTAGAACTCCATGTTTTCACAGATGCGTCTGAGTTCGCATACGGTGCTTGCGTCTATACATTCGTAGTGTCAATGATCAGAGTGAGTATTTGGTTCGTTTATTGATGGTGAAGAGTCGCGTGGCTCCCATAAAACCTACAACAATCCCGCGACTGGAGTCGTATTCGGTTATCGTCTCTGTGAGAAGGTGACGAGCTCACTCCGAGTGAAGATCAGTCGGGTTTATTGCTGGACTGATTCGACCATTGCGTTGGGATGGTGTCAGATGATTCCTACCAAACTGCAGCCGTTTTTACGCAACCGCGCTGCTGAAGTTTTGGATAAAGCGGGTAACTGTATATGGTGACACGTACCAACCGATCAAAACCCAGCACACCTAATTTCTCATGAGATGGAAACCAGTTGTCTGCAGGGTTCAGATCTGTGGTTGTATGGATTAATTTTACTTCTCATCGCAAAGAATCTTAGGGTTGCGAAATACTAGCATCAGATAAAGTAATTGTTTCTGCAGACGAAGTCTAATCAATAACAAACAGAGTTACGTTCGCTTTTTTTAATTTCAGTATGGATAACGTGTCTTAACTTACATAAACCTCTTGTAAATTCTAAATGAATGGCTCGATTCGAAAAATGTAAAGAGACATTTACAAATACATTATCAGTTATATTTACAAAAAACATAATTAAAAGAGTATTATAATCATGATACGAATGTCAAAATTTTTCACCCTACTCGTGTTTTATCAAACTAATATGAACAAACAAACCAAAATAAAAATCAATTTTTTTTATTTTACATAGGCCTACATGGGCACTTATAAAACGTCGACAAAAGGCGCACGGTTCGGGTTGGTCGTTTCCTATGGAGAAGAACCGGCAAGAAACTCCATGGTTACTCTTTTAAAAATATGGTTTGTTTTTACAATATTTCCATGTTACAGCATTACTTAAATATGGGAGGACAACGTAGGCCCGACAATAAAACTAAAAATAAAAAGTAAAACGAGATATAAAGTTATCAAATGTTATCAAGCATCTAGGAATCTAGAAGGCCTACAATGTTCACACATTTACAAAACAATCGGTAAAAGCATCTAAGATACAAAGGTAAAAAAAAATAAAAATGTATCATCATCATCATCATCATCATATCAGCCGAAAGACGTCCACTGCTGGACATAGGCCTCCCCCAAGCGTCGCCACATTGACCGGTCCCGTGTGTCTCGCAACCAGCGGATTCCCGCAACCTTCACCAGGTCATCGGTCAAAAATGTATAACAAGACTAAATTAAACATGTGGCACAAATGTAGTTATCAGTGCTGTAACTATTCTTAGCAAAGGGTTATTAAGATGATTGAAAACCATTGTAAAAAGTCCAATTAAAAGAAGAGAAAAAAAATAAAAATGAGATTGAGAATAGTTAGAGACATCCACATATTTGTACCGTTTATAAGTTACCAGGGAAGCCGCATGCGCAGAAGGAGCTAAAATTTTTATCTTCAACGTAGTCCTTGATTTTATAATATGCTTTTTTAATAAGGACACGTTTGATGAAGTTTTTGAACTTTCCATCGGTCAGTTCTATAACTGACTTTGGCAACTTGTTATAGAAGCGTATACTGTTTATAAGAAAAGACTTGCTAGTTTTCGTTAATCTGATTTTGGGTATTACAATTTCGTGCTTACTGTGTGTATTTAAATTATGGAAGTCACTTCTAGTTTTGAAAAGCCCTCGATTTTTGCGTACGTACAAAATACATTCCAAAATATAAAGTGAAGGTAGAGTCAGTATATCGATCTCTTTAAATTTTTCTCTGAGGGACTCGCGAGGACCCATTTTATAGATCGCGCGGATTGCCCTCTTTTGTAAGACGAAAATTGAGTTAACGTCCGCTGCTGATCCCCACAGCAGAATGCCATAAGACATAATACTGTGGAAGTAAGCATAGTATACCAGCCTAGCCGTAGCTACATCGGTAAACTGCTTTATCTTCCTTACTGCATACGCAGCCGAACTTAACCTACCCGAAAGAGTTCTAATGTGCCCCACTGCAATTTAGAATCGATTGTAATCCCCAAGAATACAGTTTCCGTTATAACTTCAAGATTTTTGCCGTCAAGATTTAAATTTTGGTCACGTTGAGGTACATTTGGTAAGGAGAACTTTAGACATTTTGTTTTTTTCGCATTCAGTAAAAGATTGTTAGGTGCAAACCATTTTGAGAGAACAATTAGACTTTCGTTGACATGTAACACATCCGTATCTTTCCTATCTATTTTAAAAATTAGCGAAGTATCATCAGCAAATAAAATTATATCCGATAATTTGGCCATCATAAAAGGGAGATCATTAATGTAAACAAGAAAAAGGAAAGGGCCGATAATTGAACCTTGGGGCACGCCCATCTTGACTAGAGACCCGGAGGAAGTCGCCCCATTTACATTTACTTTTTGCTGTCTGTTTGATAAATATGAAAGCACAAGATCAGCAGCTTGTCCTCGAATTCCGTAGTGTTGTAATTTACAGATCAGTGTGTTGTGATCGACGCAGTCGAATGCTTTTGAGAGATCACAGAAAATGCCAATTGCATCCTGGCACTTCTCCCAAGATTCCAAGATGTGGCTGATGAGTTTCACTCCCGCGTCCGTTGTCGACCTACCTTTCGTGAAACCAAACTGCTGACTATGCAGGATCCCATTTAAATTGAAGTGAGACAACATCTGGTCCAGCATGATTTTTTCATAGATTTTACTCAATGCTGGAAGCATGGATATAGGTCTATAATTAGAGGGATCACTCATACAGCCTGATTTGAAAATTGGTACTACTTTACTTTTTCAAGATTTAAATTTTGGTCACGTTGAGGTACATTTGGTAAGGAGAACTTTAGACATTTTGTTTTTTTCGCATTCAGTAAAAGATTGTTAGGTGCAAACCATTTTGAGAGAACAATTAGACTTTCGGTGACATGTAACACATCCGTATCTTTCCTATCTATTTTAAAAATTAGCGAAGTATCATCAGCAAATAAAATTATATCCGATAATTTGGCCATCATAAAAGGGAGATCATTAATGTAAACAAGAAAAAGGAAAGGGCCGATAATTGAACCTTGGGGCACGCCCATCTTGACTAGAGACCCGGAGGAAGTCGCCCCATTTACATTTACTTTTTGCTGTCTGTTTGATAAATATGAAAGCACAAGATCAGCAGCTTGTCCTCGAATTCCGTAGTGTTGTAATTTACAGATCAGTGTGTTGTGATCGACGCAGTCGAATGCTTTTGAGAGATCACAGAAAATGCCAATTGCATCCTGGCACTTCTCCCAAGATTCCAAGATGTGGCTGATGAGTTTCACTCCCGCGTCCGTTGTCGACCTACCTTTCGTGAAACCAAACTGCTGACTATGCAGGATCCCATTTAAATTGAAGTGAGACAACATCTGGTCCAGCATGATTTTTTCATAGATTTTACTCAATGCTGGAAGCATGGATATAGGTCTATAATTAGAGGGATCACTCATACAGCCTGATTTGAAAATTGGTACTACTTTACTGTGTTTCATTAAGTCAGGAAACGTGCCGCTGTCCAAACATTGATTGAATATGCCTGTTAGGACAAGAGCGATTGAATCAATAATATCTCCAAGAACCCTAACGGAAATCCCCCATAAGTCTTCAGTATTTTTTATATTCAGACTTTTGAACGCGTTTTTAATTGAATCAATACATATTGGTTTAAATTTAAAGGTTGGTACGTCTTTACTAAAGTTTTCTTTAAGAAGAGCTTCAGCTAATTTAGATGAGGAGGGAAGTGACTTCATAACCTCTAACGGAATGTTGGTAAAGAAATTTTCTAATGTCTGAGCGACTTCTTGCTTATCAGAAATGGTTTGATTAGATATTTTCAAAGACAACTCATTCTGATCGCGTTGTTGTGTCTTGCCAGTTTCTCTATTAATTACTTGCCACACAGTTTTTATTTTATTATTAGAAACACTAATTTTGTTAATTATTATTTGAGATTTTGCTTGAGTGCAGACTCTTTTAAATATTTTGGAACAACCACTAATTTAAATAATAACTAAAATCAGAGTAATAATTAAATCAAAACAATTATTAAAATTCCACATAAAATAAAAAATAAATAGAAAAAGTGAAGAGTGTGTTTTGTGTGTTTAATGCATGTATGTGAAGTGTAAGTATAGAGTGGGCTTGTGTGGTACCTTCACACAACCCCACTTCATGCTACGTGTACTATGTGGGGTGCATGTTTAAGGAAGAAACATTTCTAGGGTTTGACTAAGATCTGCAATTCTTCGTAAGTGAGGATGTGGAGCCATACTCAATTTATCTTTTACATATTTATAGTATACAAATTGTAATCGTTTTTAATTTGAATTTCTAGGTCCACAGACAGGAATTTTAAGACAAGCCGATGCTCATAGCGATGACGTCAGTGAACTGCTGCAACCAGGAGCAGCGCTTCCCGTCGCCGCGCTGTAAACAGATTACAGTATTAGATAGATACTGATACTGATAATAACTCGTAAGTTGTAATTCAACTCGATAAGTTAATAAATTGTAATGGAAAAGGCTACTTATTTGATGAAGTCTTTCGCTAAATAAAGAAACACATAATAAAGATATTATTTTTGATAAAATGAGTTAGCTTACCAGTTAATCTCAGAGTCAGTAACAGCAGGTACAATTATGTTTTCGAAAGATTTTCTTTTAGCGTATTCGATTTCCTCGTAGATATGCTCGTGGCCTTCAACTTCATCATAGTTCATTTCTTCTATGTCAGAAATTTCCTTCGCACATTGCTTACGAAAAAGCAAGTTAAGATAGAAGGGGTTCCTCTAAAAAAATGCAAGACACATTAACGAAATTTTAATGTGGGCGCCCAATCGTTTGCCGATCAGGGTTTCCCCAACGGTCATTATTAGTTTTTTTTTCTCTTTTTGGATTTGGTATCTTGTTACTAAGAGTGAGAAAGTTCTATAATAAGATACCCATTTATTTTGAAAAGGGAATTCAAACATTGAATTCTTCTGCTCTGGGTGAAGCGGAAGGCTTTTCAGACTTTTACTGACTAAAACCCACCCGTATTGCTTCAGTTGCTTGTGTCAGGGCCACAGTAACTCTCCTTCAAAATCCGCGACCCATACAGCATATTGACCCTAGCAGACCCCATTAGTTTTTACTGACATATCTGAGGCGCGCATGGAACACCACGCACCGTTGACTCAGGCCTGGTCCTTATCGGACGGCGAATTACCTATTACTCGCCATCCGCAAGCCCGCGCCTAGGGTGGCCGGGGATCGGCTTGCGATTCCCGACGCCCAGGGCGTCTCCCGTGGCGATAGTAAGATCTGGTACAGGATTGACCGGATACCCATAATAACTCAATTTACACATTCGTGCTGGTTGTAACGTAGTTTGTTATCTTGAAAAATACTGAACGAATTTTGATGAAACTAGCATATTACCTTTAATATCTATTTTCTGAGAAATACGTGGGCAAACATACAAATACAAACATACACTTATGAAATTTGGCACGCCTGCACCCTAATTGCGAAACTGTTTTGACAGCTCGAAGTGCACATGTTCTCTTTCATTTTGATGACTCAACAGCATTTATTGCGTGAGCTGTTGAGCAGGTGGATTTTTATTTGATTGATGATTTGAACTTGCGCAATTACCCCTAATTGCGCAAGTTCAAAGAATGACGCATGTACGCTTTGTACTCCCCCTCTAGCCCCCGCTGAGGGGCTGTTTATAATATAAATTAGTGAATTACAATATTACATACATACGGATCAAATTGAAAACATCCCTGTTAGGGATCCGTAGTCAACAAGGAACTATTATAGTTACGCCATGTCGGTCTGTACGTCCGTCCGTCTGCAGCTTAGCTCAAAGACTCTTATAAATAATAATCACGCCGATAGAGTGATAAAATAAAATCAGGAAAAAAAATATATTTCTTTATCTCCTATACATGTAAAGTGGGGATGTTTTTTTCTCGTCTATCCAGTGGTGTTGGTATCTTTAGGTAGTCTGTTCAAAAATATTACAGGTCTGTGAAAACTATTTTTCAATTCAGAGATCCGTTTGCGAAAAATTAAACTTTAAATTGCTAATTTTTGTTAGTCAAGTGGCGCCCCCCCTGCCAGCTAAATGGTTGCTTTTGGATATGTGACAACAGTTTTCGGCAAAGTTAATTTTGTCCCTTCGTTAGAGCAATGTTCGGTGCTTTTGTTGTTAATAATGTTACCTATTTATTTTGGTGAATGTAGCTGTTTATACGGAACACTCTGTGCGAGCGTCAGACTTGCACTTGGCCGGTTTTATTTAATATTTGATACTAGCTTCGGCGAAACAAAAATATAAAAAACCCTAGATTTCAAATTAATAATAATGTATTTCAATTAAATCATTAAACCACGGCGAGACGACCTAGAAACATTTTATTATTAGTGGTAGGTACTTATTTTATCACTATATTTTAATTATATTATATTTTTTCATCAATATTACCTACTACCTACTTGTCTATAGGACGAAACATTAAAACCGCCATGTTAAAGTTTCCTTTCAAACGCGTCAAACAAAACTTTCAGACGGCCTTATCTTTACTATCTAAATCCATGATTATGAACCTTATTTATTAAAATCTTTGAGCTGTTTAGTGCCTAATCAACAGATTCTAAATACAAACAAACATATTTATTAAAACAAAATTAAGTCTATACATTCATGATTTCAAAGTGAAAGGTGTGCAAAGTACGTTGCGCAGAAAAACGTAACGCTTTTGAGTTAACGCTTGTATGATTACACTCTTCATAAAATTTCCAATAGAAGGAAATCGATTCTTAAGGAGTAAACTCCAAAAGTATTTTGACCATATGATTAGTTTTTAAGTCTTGATTAGCAGCATGCACACCGGTAGCAACCGCGCTCTGTGATTAACATATCATTCATTCAAATTCTCCATAGAAAATTGATATTGATGTATGTCCGAGACGTTTCATTAAAATCTATAGAAAATATGGATATTCTCTATGATAAAATATTATTTATTCATTTTGAATACATATAGATCCAATTGTTAGTAGTTACTTAAACATTTAAGATACATGTTAGTAAATTAATATCGGTTTGACAGATTAGCAATATTTTTACTGACTTCAAAAAAAAGGTGCAAACATACATACAAACATACACTTATGAAATTTGGCACACGTGTTTTAGAAGCCCATACAGAGTAACTTAATATGTGAATATGCAATTCGTACAATATTATATACATACGTGTCGAATTATATTGTCGAATTATATTGTCGAATTAAATTTATTAAATGTATGTTTGTTTGTATGTTTTTTATGTACACGGCGTAAACTCTCTAGGGTCTAAAATGACAATGGGCGTTCCTCAAGGCTCTATATTGGGTCCATTCCTCTTTTTAGTTTACATAAACGATTTGCCCCAATTATTACAAAATCAACCGAAGATCGTGTTATTTGCTGATGACACATCTTTGATATTTAAAATAGATCGGCGGTCACAAAATCTTGATGATGTGAATAAGTCTATTCATCAGGTCCAAACTTGGTTCACGGCAAACAATTTGGTACTAAATGAAAAAAAAAACAAATGTATTAGATTCACATTGCCGAATGTCAATAGTAGCGAATGCGACATCATATTGAATGGGGAAAAGCTGGACTATGTAAATCAAACAATTTTCCTGGGAATCACTCTGGACGATAAATTGCAATGGGGGCCTCACATAACATCTCTTGCGGGTCGGCTGAGCTCGGCCGCGTATGCTGTTAGAAAGCTAGGACAGTTGACGGATGTGGAGACCGTGCGTTTGGTCTATTTTAGTTACTTTCACAGCATTATGTCATACGGTATTTTACTGTGGGGTCGGGCGGCTGACATTGAATCAATATTTATATTGCAAAAGAGAGCTGTGAGAGCCATTTATAAGTTAAGTCATCGAGAATCGCTATTTAAAAAGATTAATATTATGACAGTTTCTTGCCAATTCATTTATGAAAATATTATGTATGTAAGGAAAAATTTAAATCTCTTTAGTAAAATTAGTGATAGACACAATTGTAATACTAGAAATAAAGATAAGTTAGATCAGCCATCTTATAGATTAGCGAAAGTACACACATCTTTCATGGGGTACTGTGTTAAATTCTATAACAAAATACCTTGTGAGATATTAAAACTTAATAAAATAAAATTTAAAACGATAATTAAAAGCACACTTTGTAAACAAGCATATTACAAATTAGATGATTATATTCAAGATAAGAATGCTTGGAAACATGCTGGTCCTGCTCCGTAGGGCAATCTTTTGTGTAGAAACTATCAAAATGGTTAATTTGCGTACGGTATATTCATAATTATTATAGTAACGCTTTATTTTTATTTATTTTGTTCTCTATTTGTTTAAAAAATTGACTCGCACACTGTTCCATTGTTGTTGAATTAGGTAATTTACCTATGTTTGCAATATTTGTAAGTATGTGAGAACCATGTCCCTATTTATCAAGTGAAGGAATTTACCTGTTAGTGCTTGTAATACTTTATACTTAGTACTTGTTTTTATATTTAGTATAGTAGTGCTGGGTGCATCGTTCTCACGTATAATAATTTATTAATGCATGTACTATTTATGTTTATATTGTAAAAAGCCTTTATTTTTTAAAAGAGTAAGTATGGAGTTTCTTGTGCATTCTTCTCCATATCAACCTACTTTTCCGAATGCACGGTAGAATAATTTTTTTATAACATGTAAATTTTTTAACGTTCAAAAGTGCCGCATAATGGCCTAGTTGAAATAAATACATTTGATTTGATTTGATTTGAAATCGGCTCAGCAGTTTCAAGATATATATTATATATCTTTAGAACATACGACCGAACTCCTTAGCGACAATCAGCACGAATGCGTAAATTATGTAATTTATTTTATTTTTTTTATTTTTTTATTTCTCACCACAATAAACGTTACAGACAATGTTACACTAACGGTACATGATATTAATTTATTAATTAATTTGTCTGTCTGGGTATTTTGTCAATCCTTTAGGTACCTTACTTTAGAACTTCATCATCCGCCTAGCCTTTTCCCCAATTATGTTGGGGTCGGCTTCCAGTCTAACCGGATTCAGCTGAGCACCAGTGTTTTACATGGAGCGACTGCCTATCTGACCTCTACAACCCAGTAACTTAGTAATATTATACCCCTTGGCAAGACTGGTGTCAGATCACAGGCTTCTGACTACCCGTAACGACTGTCAAAGATCGTAAGATCTATCTTACTATAGAACTTGCAATTTTTTTTGTCGTTGGGTACTAAAACTAAAAACAAATAAATAAAACCTCTTTTACAAAAAATAAACCGACTTCTTAAGCATAACACTAAAAAAAGCAAAAATAACTTTCCGTTTCGGTATTGAAAACGATAAAAACAAGAGGTACCAAAGACACCGACTGCCGAAGCTACAGTTATTTTTGCTTTTTTTAGAGTTTTGCTTTAGAAGTCGAATTACATTTTGTATTTTTTTTATTATTTATTGAGACAATTGATTAAAAACTTGCTAATTGGTCTCTAATTAACGAAAGTAAATATTTATATGATAATTTATTATTTTGATTTAAACTTACTTCACATGTTGGTAATCGGGGTGTGCTTGGTTCATTGTATTTTAACCAACAACGTTTCCTTACTCCAAAAATCACCAGCAGGATCAGCGCCGTCACGGAAATCATTGTTATAATAATGACAGTATAATTAGTATTAGCATCTGAAATCACATAATTTTTCTTTTAGTTTCGATTACATACTGAGATGATAGTTACGATACTGGGAAGTGATGATGAGATGTGGCGAATACCTGTGTAGACCTCGGTGTAGGCGCTGTCGGTGTAGGCGCTGTGGGGGAAGGTGATGCCGAAGCGGGCCCAAAACGTGGTGATATCGTGGGCATGCAGCTTGACGTAGTACTTGGTGCCGGGCTTGAGTGGTCCGTTGCAAAAGTTCGGGTCGTCCAGGCAGTTCTCCACGCCGATGACGAACTCCTTGACGAACGACGAGTTTTTCTCGGAGGGCATCAATACGAAGTAGGGCGTCCAGACGTCCAGCGCCTGCACGTCATACCACGTCGGCATGCGACTTAATGTGTGGTTGCACTCGTCGCGCGGGTCTTCGGCCACCACCAGAAAGTAAAGAAGCATGGGATCGTTGTAGAAGCTAGAGAAGCTCACGGTTATGCTGGTGGCTGAGTGGCGCAGTACGCTCGGCGGCGGCATCGGCACGGCGCTCGGCGCTACACTTAAGCAAACGTTACATTTTTAAGGTTCCGTACCCAAAGGGTAAAAATGGGACCCTATTACTAAGACTCCACGATCCGCCTGTCTGCCTGTCTGTCCGTCTGTCACCAGGCTGTATCTCATGAACCATGATGGCTAGACAGTTGCAATTATCACAGATGATGTATTTCTGTTGCCGCTATAACAAAAAATACTAAAAACAGAATAAAATAAGTATTTCAGTGGGGCTCCCATACAACAAATGTGTTTTTTTTGCCTTTTGTTGCGATAATGGTACGGAACCATTCGTGTGCGAGTCCGACTCGCACTTGACAAGGGTATTAACACAGATCATAGAAACAACAGTTGTTTCTATGATCTGTGGTTATTTCCTTACTCGAAAACGTTTAAAAAAAGTAGAAACAACAATACCATAGGAACACAATATGTGCGCGTGAAGTTCGAGGATTTAACATGATTAAAAAACATAACCCCTTCCTTGCAGCCGGATAAAAAGACCTAATAAAAAAATATACGGTTGAATTAAGAAACCTCCTCCTTTTTTGAAGTCGGTTAAAAATTACATAACGTTTACTTTTTTTGAGATTTATGCCATTAACTTTGGCGACTTTATACAAGAACTACCTTTGGTTTTTTTTGATGATTCTTAGTTTTTTAATCGCTCAACTGAAACTAAAAGAAATGATGATATTTTAGATGTTCATAAAAATTATTATATCCATTGCCAATGACAAAATCAATAATAAATAAATACATTTTCAAACAAGTGGACTAACTTAGTCATTGCAGCCGAGAGTGCAAGGTCGAGAAACTGCAATAACAAATGCTCGAACACATTATATCAAACTAGCTGTTCCCCGCGGCTTCGCTCCCGTGCACCACCCTACAGGACCCGTTTTCGGGATTAATAGCCTATGTCACTCAGGAATAATGTAGCAATCTATTGGTGAAAGATTATTTAAATCGGTCCAGTAGTTTCGGAGCCTATTCGGTATAAACAAAAAAATCTTTCCTCTTTATAATATTGGTATAGATGACGTTATTCAACACATTTGAAAAATAAATAATATATGTAATTATAAACATACTATTTAATAGAAAATATTGTAAAATGGCTTTATGGCTCGCAATTTTTTTCTAGCGCGGCGTGTCTGATTTTTTAAGGAGAGATAAGCCTTGTACTCAAAATATAAAACCCTGAATATTTTTTTGTATTTAGAGCACAAATAAATATGAATTTCTTGATAATTCATACTAATATTAAAATGCTAAAGTAACTCTGTCTATCTTACACAACACTTTTTACGCGGTCTAAGCCGCGGTCAGAAGCTAGTAGTAAATAATTTAACAAAATAGAAATAAAACAAAGAAACACGTGCATTTGGCACAATACAAGTTCACACAACAATAATATACTCGTACAGACTGTGTGTCTGACGTCTTAACGAATACTTCACGGAAAGGCTGCTATATACTGGAAATAATGCTTTTTACAAAATAAATAAAGTTATTAATCTCGTTAATGATAGGTTACAGAAATCGTTATTTTCGAGCGTTTAATGTATTGTAAATGTCACCGAATAATTTCATTTTTTTTCGCGCTTGACCTCTATCTCACCTGATGTTAAGCGATGATGTGGTCAACGGTGAAGTACGCGTGCCTAGAAGTAACCTATTCACTCTTGACTTAAAGACCCCTACATTGTAGCTATCGGGAAACACAGACTCCGGCAGGGAATGCCACTTCTTAGCTGTACGCATAATGAAAGTATTTCCAAAACATTTAGCGTGTATGGGTGGAATGTCAACCATGTACCGATGGCGCATCGCCGTCCGTCTTGTAGTCTGATGATGAAACGGGCTTGGCGGAATTAGATCATGCAATTCCATCGCACACTCCCCGAAATGCACCCGATTAAAAACCGACAAGCTGGCAACTCGGCGACGAAGTCCAGGGCTCTGACTTAGGCTTTGACGCCTTTTGACGCCGTTTGACGAAAAAATAAATACACGTGATATCTTACTGATATTTCATGATTTTTGCTAAACTACCTCCCCTCCCCCCTTTCAAGCCTCACGTGATTAATGTACGGCCCCCTATTCGAATAAAGTTAATTTTAGCCAAATAACGCGAATATTCTCACAAATACGCCAAGTGTTGCGCCGACATAATATAGAACTTAAGTATGGTATTTAAAATCCTTATAAAACATGCTAAGACAAGTAGCAGTCGCAATCATAAAACGTGCGAGTAGGACCGGAATATAGTGACATCTCGCTCACACATTTTATGACCGCGCTTACCCCAACCATTGGCATTTCGCATAATATTTCAACACAGTGGTTATATCGTTAGAACATTCGTAAATTCTATATTACGTCAACAATCAATATTGCAAATTATTTTTATTTATACTTAATTTTATTCAGGTAACAACACGCCCTCCTCTGCGAGTATGTCGGACATTCGTATCCATCAAAAGGACGTCCGTAGGGTGCTGAGCAGCCTCGACGTGAACAAGGCTAGCGGCCCTGATGGAATTCTAGCAATTTTTCTTAGAACCTGTGCGCCTGAACTGTCTCCGATCTTGACACGCCTATTCCGCCTCATAAGAAGGCTGGAAAAGTGCCGAATGCTTGGGCGAAGAAGGGCAGTCGAGCTGACCCGGCCAACTACAGACCCATATCTGTAACCTCGATACTCTGTAAAAGTATGGAACGTGTACTCAATATCAAGCTCCTGGCATGCCTACAAGCAAACGATATCCTTAGTGACCGCCAATACGGCTTCCGCCGAAATCGGTCTACTGGGGATCTTCTTGCGTATGCCTTTACATCTGGAGTGAGGCCATTGAGAGGCATGGGGAAGCGCTTGCCGTCTCCCTCAACATCTCGAAGGCTTTTGATAGGGTCTGGCTCGAAAGGCTTATTGGTAAGCTTCCTTTATTCGGTATGTTTGGTGTGTGATTGGATTGCAGACTTCCTGAGAGATCGTTCCATTCGAGTGGTTATTGATGGCTGCTCGTCGGACCAATTGGATATGAATGCCAGGGCCCCTCAGGGGTCTCAGCAACTTTATTCTTGCTTCACATTAACGATCTGCTAAAACCCAAACCCAACGCCAGTACTGTAGCTGAGAGATACTTGTCCAACGCTCGAGCTACCGGGCCGCAGATCCAGTCTCTTCGGGAGGCCATGGTGTAGCACTTGAACCTGTCCTTGCAGGCAGTCAACGAATGAGGCTAATCTGGTCAGGTTTAATGCTGCTAAAACCCAGGCGTGTCTTTTTTCCGCTAAAAAGAGCCAATTTCACCCGACTCCAACTTCCCGAGATGTGACCGTGCCAATAACTGACCATCTTGAGCTTCTTGGCGTTACGTTGACATCGACTCTCAATTTTGACCCATACATTGAGGCAAAGGCTCAGCTGGCTGCCAAAAAACTGGGGAACCTTGAAAAGGTTAAAAGGTACTATCATGGTCAAAATTGCAGTAATAACTTCACGAAACTATAGCATAGCCAATCATTTCCACTTACGGCCTTCTTCTATAGACACATAACACTCATACACAGATCTGTATGTACTCTTTCAAATCTTTCACGATTCAAGCAGCTCGGTTGTGGAATGTATTACCTATTGAAGTGAGACGTGCTCAAACACTGCCAACGTTCAAGAAAATGGTGAAGGAGCAGAGGTGGTGGTGAGCATTACCTTTCACTATAATTTTTATTCTTCTCCTTTCCCTGTTATATATTTGATATGTATTAGTATATTATGTAATATTGTATGTATGTATTGTATGTTATTAAGTCTAATTAATATTATTTTTATATTTTGTACACTGACAGCCCTAAATTCTTCTCCTATCTTTCAGTCCATCCAAAGGTTGTCTGTAAGAGATTGCCTAGTGCGATAAGACCGCCCATTGTACACTTGTATATTTGAACATATTTATGTTCTGTATATTTTTTGTGGTGTACAATAAAGTATATAATAAATAATAATAATGAACCAATGAGAACGCGACATGACCACAACGTCAAACTATTTATTAAAAACACAAAACATGTGGGTGGTGGTGTTTCAAATCCATCCTCATCTTTAGATATTATAATAAAAACCGGCCAAGTGCGAGTCGGACTCGCGCACGATGGGTTCCGTACCATTATCGCAAAAAACAGCAAAAAAATCACGTTTGTTGTATGGGAGCCCCACTTAAATATTTATTTTATTCTGTTTTATTTGTTGTTATAGCGGCAACAGAAATACATAACCTGTGAAAATTTCAACTGTCTAACTATCACGGTTCATGAGATACAGCCTGGTGACAGACAGATAGACAGACAGACGGACCGCGAAGTCTCAGTAATAGGGTCCCGTTTTTACCCTTTGGTTACGGAACCCTAATAAAACAAACGTTTATCTAAATTTTATAACATTGTGGGTAGATTTCAAACAAAATACCCTCACGTTTTGGCGCCAACATCGATCGCACTTACTCCCGTATATTGCTATTTATCACGAATCCTAGATAGCGCGGTAAATAATCATTTAACTTTAAGTTAGTTCTATTAGAATGAGGTATTTAATTTCAAAGTCAAACTTAAGTGTCCAACTGGCCTAGCGGTTAACTCTGCTAGATAAACCACATAAAGCCTGGTTCGAAGCCCGTATCTCATAAAAATAATATTATTTTATTTTCTTTATTTATTATTCTATACACATTTTATAAAATTTTAAATATTATTTTTAACTTAAAAAATAATCAAATTATGTATTATATAATAACCAAATTATTATTATTAAAATTTAATAAACTATTTCTTCATTTAAATTAAATGCCTTAATATTAATAAAGATTTAAATCTTAACTATATTTTTAATGTAATCTCATAAATGATAGAAAAACATTAAATAGCATAATAATTTTGTTATCCTTTTAATAATATTATGTTCGTCGCTGCATTAATTACTTTATATTATGACCTAATGTATTCAGTTGTCCGGAAGATTTGCGTTTAAGTGTTTAGTTAATTGGATCTTGAGTACAATATGAATTGCTTGAAGAAATACTTAGTACGACGTTGTTGGTTGGTGAACTTCATTCAGAGCGTTTGAGGTATTATAATAGCGGTGTTTATTTGAATATCATAATGCAAGCAAATATAAGTTTAAAAAATAGGGCAAACATGGGTGGGTGCCTTGCCTAAGAATAGGCTAAATACAATCACAAATTTCTGATGCAACCGGATTGTGTGTAAGTTATTTAAAAAAAATATTTTAAATGTGGTGCGTGATATTTTTTTGTCAAGTAAGCAAATAAATCACTTTTTTGAAATGTTTAATAATTGTTTTTTAGGGTTCCGTACCCAAAGGGTAAAAACGGGACCCTATTACTGAGACTCCGCGGTCCGTCTGTCCGTCTGTCCGTCTGTCCGTCTGTCCGTCTGTCCGTCTGTCCGTCTGTCCGTCTGTCCGTCTGTCCGTCTGTCCGTCTGTCCGTCTGTCCGTCTGTCCGTCTGTCCGTCTGTCCGTCTGTCCGTCTGTCCGTCTGTCCGTCTGTCCGTCTGTCCGTCTGTCCGTCTGTCCGTCTGTCCGTCTGTCCGTCTGTCCGTCTGTCCGTCTGTCCGTCTGTCCGTCTGTCCGTCTGTCCGTCTGTCCGTCTGTCCGTCTGTCCGTCTGTCCGTCTGTCCGTCTGTCCGTCTGTCCGTCTGTCCGTCTGTCCGTCTGTCCGTCTGTCCGTCTGTCCGTCTGTCCGTCTGTCCGTCTGTCTGTCTGTCTGTCTGTCTGTCTGTCTGTCTGTCTGTCTGTCTTTCTGTCTGTCTGTCTGCCACCAGGCTATATCTCATGTACCGTGACAGTTGAAATTTTCACAGATGATGTATTTCTGTTGCCGCTATAACAACAAATACTAAAAACAGAATAAAATAAATATTTAAGTGGGGCTCCCATACAACAAACATGATTTTTGTGCCGTTTTTTTGCGATAATGGTACGGAACCCTTCGTGCGCGAGTCCAACTCGCACACGGCCGGCCACTCGCTGGCCGGTTTTTTTATTTTTAGAGGAGAACTGTGAATCGTTACATAACGAAGTTTGAGGAAGAAGGAAGTCTCAAGAGTCGTGCATGAAGTGGCAGACCACCGCTTATAAGTCAGTCTCAATGAAATATTATGGGGAATGAATATAAAAAGAATGGTTTTATACCAACTAGGCTAGTGAATTCGAGACGTCATTGCGCACTCCATGACGAAGGAAATAAGTGACTTAATTTAGTATTTTAAATCATTGTTTGAAATCTTTTAACTTAGACCAAAGGTGGTGGTCACGGGAATGTGTTGAATTCGTTTCTTAACTAGCCGACAACGAACCATTTGTTTTTCTTTTACCCTCACTGGGATAATAAATAAATAAAATAAAAATCTTTATTTATACAAAAACCTTCAACAATGCTTATATACTAGGTCGCATGAATTTCAGTGAAAAAGGTCATACAGATAGAGTAAACCCTGACACCTAAACTAGGGGATCCTGTGACTTAGGAGTCAGTGTTCTGCTGTCACTAGGATACCAAAACCTTTTACAAATAGTGTGTTATGTCGGTATACAAAATCATGGCAAAGAATAGGTTTGAAAGTACAATGCAATTATATCAAGAAAAATTTAACTAGGAGTAAGGGAATCTATTGAACGGAGTTGTGATGTGAGTGTGCAAAATATGACAAGTAATTGTGTGTGTGTCGTGGAGGTGTGTATGTGAGTGAGTGTGTGTATGAGGGATTGTAAGTGTACGTAAGGGTGTGTTTGTATATATTCGCATGTATATGTATTATAAGTATTAGTATTTTTATGTATCATGCTGAAATTATTGAGATTGTGATTGATAAAAATTGGTAGAATAAGTTTTGTACGGCTACTGTTGGAGGTGGAGTATTTCTTCTGTACGAACGTAGTCCTGATCCTGAAGCCAGCTTTGTACCTGAGCCCTGACTTCATGGTGATTTAGCCCAGTTAGTTGAATAATTTTAGCAATGTTTCCGTAAATTAAAGAGCTCTCAACGTAGAACTGGCGCCTGTTGAATGTGGTCTTGTGGCTTATTGTTGGAAATATCATTTTTGCTTTGCGCTTAATTTTATCTGGTGTTGGAATTTGTTTATGCTTCCTAAGCGCGGCTCAGAGGACAAAAAGCTGTCTCACCGTAACCAACTTACAGTTCGCATACAAATCAATAGTGGGAAATCTATATGGTTTACCAAGCATAACCTTGAGCACAGCTCTCTGTGCCCTCTCCACTTCGATGAACTTGGTTTTAGCAGCCCCCCCCAAACCGGGATGCAGTAAGTGATAACGGACTGACAAAGTGCTAGGTAAACCATTTTCAGTACATGTTTGTCTGCGCAGAATCTCAGAGATTTCAAAATGTAGATGAGTCTTCTAACTTTTGAAGTGATATTGTCTATTTGGTTGTACCATTTCAGTCCATCATCAATCACTACACCCAAGTACTTCGTTTGGTTGACGCGAGTAAGCGCCGCGCATGAGCAGTGGCTGTGATCAGAACATGTGTGTGCAATAATTTCAAATTCCGGTGGTGCTTTGTTCCTATAATTAATAGAAAACGGAATGAAGTTGGTTTTAGCCACGTTAAGCGTGAGAAGGTTTTCTCGCAACCTTCCAACTTTCTTTAAGGATTGTTCCGCAGCACGCTTGACCTCGCTCCACGTATTACCATAAACGACAATCGCTGTATCATCAGCGTACGTATAGATCTGTGATTTATATAAGGACAGCATGCATAGATCATTTATGTAGATTTGAAAAAGTGTGGGTCCTATCACGCTACCCTGTGGGACGCCGTATGTGACTGTTTCTTCATCACTTAGGCATGAGTCGATTTTAACAGCCATCTTCCTGTTTTGTAGATAATCCCTGAAGAATTCGAGAGGCTTATCACGAATACCTATACACTCCAATTTGTAGAGAAGGGTGGGAACAGAGACTGTGTCAAAAGCCTTTTTCAAATCTAGGAAAATACTAGCGCATTTTTGCTTTTCATCTAGTTTTTGTGATACAAATTGGGTAAGATCAATAACTGCGTCTTCAGTGGAGACTCCTCTTTTGAACCCATATTGGTTGGATGCTACAATGTTGTACTTGTTCAGGTAGTTTACTAGGCGACTATTTATCAACTTCTCCATTACTTTAGAGAGAGCCGAGAGTACCGAAATAGGTCTATAATTGTTGACACAATCTCTGGTCCCGCACTTATGAATCGGGTGAACCAGGGCCCTCTTGAATGGTTGTGGGAATACTCCTTTTCCTATGGAGATGTTAATAATGTGGGTTATTAGAGGCACAAGAGTATTCCGACAAACTCTCAGAAGGATTGTCGGTATTCCGTCCCAGCCTGTAGCACTATCGTGTCTCAGACCCATGATGGTGGACTCCACCTCAGATTCAGCCAACTCAAGAAATACAAAGGAATTTACGGAGGTGTTTCGTTTAGCGGGCAGTTGTGAAGTTCCAGGTATTTTTGTAGCTAGGTCGGCGCCAATTGTGGCAAAGAAGTTACATACACTATTAATTGCTGCCTTTGGATCAGGTTTGGTGTTCAGCAGTTCAGTAGGTGATGGACATTTATTTTTTGTATTGGTGATGTCTTTTATTTTATTCCATAGTGTTTTGGGATTATGTTTAGCTTTTTATAATTCGTATTTATCATGTAGTGTTTTGAGTTTTCTAAGAAGGCTGTTACAATGGTTTCGATACCGTTTATACGTAATTTGTAGGATTGGATTATCAGGTGTCTTCTTTGCCTTATTATGTAATCTGTCGCGGTGGCGGATACATCTTAGTAGACCAGGGGTGATCCACGGCTTTAAGTTTCTGTTTTTCTTAGTGACTTGAATTATTTTTGTGTTCACATTAATAATATTTTGGATGGTGGTTATTAGAGCAGTGGAGGCTAAGTTAGGGTCGTCTGTATTCATAACTAGGGAAAAATCTTGTCGTTCTATATCTGCTTTGACACTGGGGTAGTCTATCTTAGGCATTCTGTATGCAGGTACTGTTGACTTTACTGGGTTTTTGTCATCGATTTTTACAAGCAACGGAAGGTGGTCGGTGATGTGACAATCCAGTATAAGTACAGTAGTAGTTTTTAGGGTTCCGTACCCAAAGGGTAAAAACGGGACCCTATTACTGAGACTTCGCTGTCCGTCTGTCTGTCTGTCTGTCTGTCTGTCTGTCTGTCTGTCTGTCTGTCTGTCTGTCTGTATGTCTGTCTGTCTGTCTGTCTGTCTGTCTGTCTGTCTGTCTGTCTGTCTATCACCAGGCTGTATCTCATGAACCGTGATAGTTAGACAGTTGAAATTTTCACAGATGATGTATTCCTGTTGCCGCTATAACAACAAATACTAAAAACAGTATGAAATTAATATTTAAAGGGGGCTCACATACAACAAACGTGTTATTTTTGCCGTTTTTTGCTCGATATTATTCGACTTGACCACCAATCAGGCACTACTAAGGAGATCGAATCGAACACACGTCCACACTCAACGACTGCGACGAGTATAATACTTCTTAAATGATTGCATATTGTTGTAATGTTAGTGACAACTTGTCTTTATGTGTATAAAGATATTTAAACCGATCTAAAAACCAATTTATTATGTAAAAAAAGTTTTAATTGTGTTACAATATTATTATTTATTACTATTGAATTTATTGTTTTTTGTTTAATCATCTTACTTATTTGTTACATTTTGAAATATTTTATTAAGTTTGAGGAAGAAGGAAGTCTCAAGAGTCGTGCATGAAGTGGTAGACCACCGCTTATAAGTCAGTCTCAATGAAATATTATGGTGAATGAATATAAAAACAATGGTTTTATACCAACTAGGCGTTTTGCTAGTAATGTTAGTTTTTTTTTTTTTTATTGTTTTAATTATTAACGGTAATCTATGTAAACATCATTGTATCATATTATTTAAATCAATGGTTGGTTGGTTTTGAGACAGGGGATGCCCTGGTAATAGTAAATATTGCAATTGTATTGTTGAGGTTAAGCTTCAATCCTCTTTTCCTAGAGAAAACGAAATAATTAAGCTATAGCCTCAATAATAATAGTTATCATATTATTATTCAAAAATTAAAACTTATCTATATTTATTAAATCAATAAATTACTTTAATTTCAACATGTTTTCTTTTTTAATGGTTGGGTATAAACAATATTAACAAAGGATGCATAAAAAGCTTTTGTTTTTATTTTATAGCTTTTCTAAGATGCATTTCTTTCGTGTAACTTACTAGTAACTATTTGTTACCATGAGTATAGGTTACCAAAAATACAAAAAGAAACTTTGTGCAGCCGAGATTTGAACTCGCGTCTACTACGATCCCGCTTTAGAGTTGCACTCTCTCCCAAGTCTGCTACGAGTTACGATCACTAGTAAGACGAATTTTAGACTCAGTTTTGAACCGGCTCGACACGGACTTTTATAGTTATGTATAAGTGAAACGAGTAAGTATATATTTTTATCTTTGTGTGGCGTTGACCACGCCCAATCACCGCGTAGTTAGACTGTACGATTTCTATTGTTTGCGTTGAAACATCACGCACACACTTATATGCACAGAACCGTACAGGTGACTATAAACATTGTGGTCTGACTGCAATTTTGACCCTCGACTGTACTTCATGCCAGAACAGCTGCTCAGCTTGTCGATCGAAAAGCGGGCCAAGAGGCTAATCGACAATGATGCACTGGTTAAGACAAAGCCCAAGTCAGAAGTCTGTTCAGGGCACATCGTCGCCGAGTTGCCAGCTTGTCGGTTTTTAATCGGAAGCATTTCGGGGAGAGTGCGATGGAATTGCATGATTTAATTCCACCAAGCGCGTTTCATCATCGGACTACAAGACGTACGGCGATGCGCTATCGGTACATGGTTGTCATCCCACCCATACACACTAAATGTTTTGGAAATACTTTCATTATGCGTACAGCTAAGGAGTGGAATTCCCTGCCAGAGTCTGTGTTTCCCGATAGCTACAATCTAGGGGTCGGAATCTTTTTTTTTTTTTATTGTTCCATAAACACAGTGTTACAAATTATATTTTTCCACCAGATATTGATGCAAAGACTATGCAATACAAAGTAGTGATTAACTTTTAGTGGAAAAGATCACCTGTTTCCTGTACTAGTTATAGAAAACTGTATCACAGGAGACAGGGCCTTCCGTTTACAATGAGACAGCGTATTGGCAGTACATGTATGCCGTGTTTGTTGGAAATAGCTAATTATTTATTAAAAGGAATACATGCGAAAGTAGGAACAAGTTGGTAATTAAAAGAAAGTAACTGTAGGTGTGGGTGTATTGTGTAGGCGTCCTGTGTATATGTGTTGAGTGATGTATGATGTGTATGTGTGCGTGTGTGTGTGTGTGTGTGTGTTTGTGTGTCTGTGCGTGTGTTTGTGATTGCTCGTGAGTGTGCAGATTTCACTGTAGAACTATATCGGTTGGACAAGAAGGCTTTCAGTGTCACTATATGAGAGTTTCAACAGCCAATCACGCAACAGTAGTTTGCACTTTGAGAACGAATGCTCGTAAATGTTGAGTTGTTTGTTTGCTTTGTTATAAAGACGAGGACCGAGTACATAGAAATGTCGACTAGCAAGAGTCGTCCTATGGCGTACGGTGGGACATACATGGCTCTTGCGTCGTTTGCCACTCATGAGCCCTGCGACATACGTGAGAGAAGAGTGTTGGCGCAAAATTGATTGAAGGACAAAGAGCTGTCTCACAAATAGGAGTTTACATTCGCTATGTAACAAAGATGTAGGGTACATGCGTGGTTTCTTGTTTATAACTTTTAAGACAGCTCTCTGTGCTCTCTCAACTTTTAGAAACGCCGTGGCATAAGCACCCCACGCCGAAATACAGTACACAAGAAGGGACTGTGCCAGAGCATAATAAACCGCTGTAAGCGAACCACTCTGCAAAGTCGATCGAAGCCTTTTAAAGGTAAATATGAGTCTGCGGACACGCCCTGTCAATACCTTTAAATGCGTATGCCAATTCAAGGTGGAGTCAAGGAACACACCAAGGTACTTGACATTACTTGCCCTCTCTATGCATTGGCAATTGCAGGTCTGTGTGTTTGTGTCAAGACAACTATGGGCCCTGAGGGAGAGCAAATTACTTGAGGATAGGGATTGAGTGGACGGTGAGAAAGCGAGATAATTCGTTTTAGCGATATTCAAAGTGAGCAAGTTAGCATTCAACCACGTCATAATAATTCTGAGAGCATTCTCCGCATCAATGTGAGCATCCTCCCAGGTTTTGCCAAATACAAGCACAGCGGTGTCGTCCGCATAGGCAAATATTTTACAATTGTTTATGTTGAGTTGACAAAGTTCGTTTGCGTAAATAAGAAAGAGTGTGGGACCAAGTACACTACCCTGGGGCACCCCGAAGCCACTGAGATCAATGTAATCACTTTGAGAGGTTTGTATCTTCACACATTGGCGTCGTCCTGTAAGGTAGTCTTTGAATATGGTCTTTAAGTCAAGAGTGAATAGGTTACTTCTAGGCACGCGTGCTTCACCGTCGACCACATCATCGCTTACCATCAGGTGAGATAGAGGTAAAGCGAGAGCCGAATCGAAAAAAAAAAATGTAATTATTCGGTGACATTTACAATACATTAAACGCTCGAAAATAACGATTTCTGTAACCTATCATTAACGAGATTTATGACTTTAATTATTTTGTTAAAAGCATTACATCCAGTATATAGCAGCCTTTCCGTGAAGTTTTCGTTATGGCGTCAGACACACAGTCTGTACGAGTATATTATTGTTGTGTGAACTTGTATTGTGCCAAATGCACGTGTTTCTTTGTTTTATTTCTATTTTGTTAAATTATTTACTACTAGCGACCGCGGCTTAGAGCGCGTAAAAAGTGTTGTGTAAGATAGACAGACAGAGTTACTTTAGCATTTATAATATTAGTATGAATTATCAACAAATTCATATTTATTTGTGCTCCAAATACAAAAAAAAAATTGGGTTTTTATATTTTGAGTACAAGGCTCTCCTTAAAAAATCGGAAACGGCGCACTAAAAAAAATTGCGAGTCATTTTTACAATATTTTTCTATTAAATAGTATGTTTATAATTATATTATTTATTTCAAATGTGTTGAATAACGTCATCTATACCAATATTATAAAGAGGGAAGATTTTTTTGTTTATACCGAATAGGCTCCGAAACTACTGGACCGATTTAAAAAAATCTTTCACCAATAGATTGCTACATTATTCCTGAGTGACATAGGCGCACATATTTTTTAATCCCGAAAACGGGTCCTATAGGGTGGTCCACGGGAGCGAAGCCGCGGGGAACAGCTAGTTTGGTATAATGTGTTCGGGCATTTGTTATTGCAGTTTCTCGACCTCGGTTGCAATGACTAAGTTAGTCCACTTGTATGAAAATTTATTATATTGATTTTGTCATTGGCAATGGATATATAACAATTTTTATGAACATCTAAAATATCATAATTTCTTTTAGTTTCAGTTGAGCGATTAAAAAACTAAGAATCATCTAAATTTTTTAGTCAAGATACTGTTGGCAAGTGGTGATGTAATATGGCGGGTACCTACCTGTGAAAATCTCAGTGTAGTTGCTTTCGTACATCTTGAGCGGCCGGGGCGCCAGGTCGTAGATCCTCAGCGTGACATAGTACTTGGTGCCGGGATTAAGCGATTCGATGGTGAACTCCTTGACGGACGGCGAGTCATTTATGTGGTCTGGCAGCTTTACCCTGTATATCAACAACTCCCGCGGGTCTTCTGGCATAGGCTGGACTTTCGCAACAATAAGCTCGTACGAAACTTTGGGACCGTAGTACTCGAAAAAGAAGCTCACGGTTGCGTTGGTAGTGGAGCGGCGCAGAAACCTTGGTGGCTCCGGTATCCAGTCATTCGGCGCTGCACATAAGCGGACGTTGCAATATTTTTACAGTACACTTATTCGGAAACTGGCTCCTACCCCGCCACTTCTAGGCACGATACGAGTTCTATTTCGTACTAGTGCAGATATGGCGGTAGCCAGCTCCCATCTATTAAATTTTTACAATAATATCTTTAGAATTACTTTTTTGGTCACAAATAAATATAAACTAACATAACATGTCGTGTCCAGGCTGTCTCTTTCCATTCTGGGTTGCCTGAAAGAGATCGCAGTACACGATAAGGCAGCCTGTTGTATGTTATTTTATTTTAAGTTTTCCGTATGTATTATTTTTTTATCTTGGTGTACAATAAAGTACATATAAGTAAATAAATAAACCTTAGTTTTTTACCTTACCTTAGTTTTCTTAGTTTTATTTGAGACAACCTGAAACAAAAATGTTCATTGTACTAATACAATGAACATTTTTGTTTCAGGTTGTCTCATAATTTGACAGTTTTCGCCCATTTAACCATTTTCAAATTCCAATCGTTTCGTTATGGCGTCAGAAACAATTAGACAATTATATTGTAGTGTGAACTTGTGTGCCTTTTATTGTGCCACACGTATTTTTTTTTATTTATATTTCATCAAATTATTTAGGTATGATCAACAAATTAACATCTATCTATGTTCTAAATGCAAAAACATTCAGTGTATTAATATTAGGCTGTCGTACACACACACACACACACATCATCAGCCTATTAATGTTCCCACTGCTGGGACACAGGCCTCTTCTCTGTGAGAGGGAATGGGCTGTCGTACAGCTTGTACTAAATTACTCATGCAATGTCATAGTTTCTTTTAGTTTCAATTGAGCGATTATTAACTTGGATGATAGTTATGATACTGTTGGCAAGTGGTGATGTAACGTGGCGGTTACCTGTGTACACCTCGGTGTAGGCGCTGTCGGTGAAGTTGTCCAACTTCCTATTAGCGTAGACACGCAGCTTGACGTAGTAAATGGTGCCGAGCTTGAGCGGTCCGTTGCAGTAGAGGGGGCCGCTCTTGCATTTCTCCGCGCCGATGACGAACTGCCTGACGGACGACGAGCTCCCATTGTAGCGCTGCACCAGTACCTCGTAGGGCGGCCAGACGTCCAGCGCGTAAACGTCGTACCACGTCGGCAGGTCATCTAACGTGTCGTTGCGCAGGTCTTCGGCAACCACCAGCATGTAGATCGGTTCTACGCCGAAGGGTTCTAGGCGGATGCTCACAGTCACTGTGTTGGCGGAGCTATACAGTACGCGCAGACCATCTATAAGTCAATGGTGGCATGATACAATGGTATTTTTGTTCGGACCACTTCGGATATTAAAACACTTTTCACGCGGGTGAAGCCGCGGGCGGAATTTATTACTCCTTACTAATATTTTAAATGCAAAAGTGTGTCACTTTCACGACTAAAGTACTGAACCGATTTAGATGAAATTTTGTATAGAGATAGATGGTACCCTGGAGATGAATATTATTGGCTACTTTGTATCTCGCGACTTCTTTTGCATCCGCGATAACCGACATTCACACGGATTGAGTCGCGGGCAAAAGCTAGTTATATAATATAATTATATGAAAATTAGTATAGGTATGCTAGTATTATATTATCTGTGGTATGGGCAAACGTTTGTTACTCTTTCAATCGAAAACTTTTGAACGGATTTTAATGAAACTTTGCAGTAATATAACTTACATCAAAATAACACATAGGCTGTAAATTATAAAGATACTAGCTTCTGCCCGCGGCTTCGCCCGTGTAAATTGTGTTGTGCAGACAGACAGAGTTATTTTCGCATTTATAATATTAGTATGTATTAACAACAAATTCATATTATTTATTTGTGTTCTCAATACATATAATAACATCCAGAGTTATTGCCTTTCCTTCAAAAATCGAAGACGCCGCACAGAAAAAAATAACCTGTGAGTCATAAATCCTCTATTACAATAATTAATTTGTTTACTATTGTGATATAACATTGTATAAAATATTTTTTTTTCAGCAAGTGTTTTGAAAAACGTTATTTAATAATTATGTAAGCATTAGCCATTGCAGTTTCTCGTATTTATATTGATATCTGAAATGCAATTTGATCTGATTCAGTTCAGTGATTAAATAATTTATATATTAGTCACGATACTGTTAGCAAGTGGTAATGTGACGTGGTGGGTACCTGTGTAGATCTCGGTGTAGGCGCTGTCGATAAAGCCCTCCAACCCGATGGCGTCGTAGACACGCAACTTGACGTAGTACTTGGTGCCGGGCTTGAGCGGTCCGTTGCAGTGGTAGCGGCTGCTCGCGTTGCAGTTCTCCGCACCTATGATGAACTCCTCGACGAGCGACGAGTTCTTCCGGTTATTGTGCACTTGTACCTGGTAGGCCGGCCAGGAGTGCAGCGCGTGGACTTTGTACCACGACGACAGGGGTGTTGACTTGTTGTCGCGCGGCTCTTTGGCCACCACCAGCGTGTAGAACGATTTTATGCCCAATGACACGAGGCGGATGCTCACGGTTACGGTGGTGTTGGTGTGGTACAGTTGGCGTGGTGCTTCTAAGTCAATATGCTTCAGTGTCTGCGCTGTCGCCCCCGCGCCTATCTCCTCACCTCTGTCCAACAAGTCGTCCGATACACGGCTTGTTCCGTTTGCTAATGCCGAAAATGATTATAGGTTATTAATAAATTGATGGCATTTGTAAATATAAGTAGCTTTAATAAAAACTTTAAAAAAAAGATATCAAACGACTTCCCGCAAATGCTTTTAATAATTATTTTATTGATTCGACTAACACTGTGAAATTTAATAATTTAAATGATAATGACGAGCCTAATAAAACCAAGACCTTACCCAATTCCATGTTTCTTGGTCCAATGACTGAAGACGAGATACAAAAAGAATTAATAGCTTTAAATAACACTAACTCAGAAGGTTACGATGGAATTAGTACAAAAGTAATTAAAACTTGCAGTACAGAAATGATTCCTATATTGACTTATTTAATTAATTTATCATTTTCATCTGGAACCTTTCCTGATGCCCTAAAATTATCAGTCGTTAAACCTCTATACAAAAAAAAACGATAGAAAAAATTATCGCCCAATAACTCTTATACCCATAATATCTAAATTATTTGAAAAATATATGCATAAGACACTTTCCGACTTCTGTAGCAAATACAACATCATAAAAACAGTATGGATTTCAAAAGCACAAGTCAACAACTCTAGCAATTGCTGATCTTTTAAGATATATTCATAATTTCCTAAATAAAAATTATTTAACGACAGGACTATTCTTCGACCTGTCACAAGCTTTCGACTTTGTGGCACATAATATCTTGTTGAAAAAACTAGAAAATAATGGAATAAGAGGTTTAGCACTACAGTGGATCGCGTCTTATTTAAGCAACCGAAAGCAATACGTTGTTATTAATAAAGTAAATGAAAATCTATTAACCTCGTATTCTTCTAACTATAGAGTTAAAAACTGCGGCGTCCGCCAAGGGAGTGTATTGGGACCCTTATTGTTTCTATTATACATAAATGACTTACCACTAGTGACTAAACATAAATGTGTATTATTTGCAGATGACATTTCAATTATTGTGACATCTGACAAAAAGTATAAAACGAAATCTGATCATGAGATGGACATTAATAATACTATTGACGACATTATAAAATGGTTACAGACAAATAATTTAAAAATCAATTTAGATAAATCTTAAATTCAATTTTTCAATTTAAAAATCAATTTAGATAAATTATATGCAGTTTAATAAATCAAAACATACTAAACATAATTTCAAACTTAATATTGACAGGCTAAAAGAAGGTTCACAAAATAAATTCTTAGGAGTACTCATAGATCAAGATCTGAATTGGAAAGTACATCTGGATAATTTGTGCGGTAGGATTAATAAGTTTGTTTATGCTCTCAGACAAATAAAAAATATAACCAACATAAAAACAGCAATTACTGCATATCACGCCTATATAGAATCCATGTTACGATATGGGCTTATTTTTTGGGGTAACAGCACGGATAGACGCAGAGCATTTATTGCGCAAAAGATATGCATCCGAGCCATTTGTGGTATCCGTCCTGACGAGTCATGTAAACCTTTCTTTAAAAAGCTAGGTATATTACCTCTTCCGTCACTCTACATTTACGAAATATGTAATTATGTTTATAATAATAAGGGATTGTTTAAAAAAGCCTATCAAATTAACTCTCGAACTAGAGATCCATGCAGACTTGTATTGCAGGATACTCCTAAATCAGCCAAGTATGCTAAAAGTTTCCTAGTCATGTGTATTCGCATTTATAATAGAATTCCAAAAGAAATTAAATTGTTATATAATATTAACCCATTCAAAAACAGATTATTGAAATGGCTGAAAGAACATATGTTTTATGACATTAAAGATATTTTTTAACAATAAATTTAAAATAATCTTTTGACATTGCGGATAATGCTCAGATTAATTATTATATTATTGTATTGACCTTATCTGTGACATTGAACAGCAATTAACTAATACTTATTTATTTTGCATGCAATTGATACATATCCTGTATAGCTAAACATGTGGACTTTATATTAATAACTGACTGTAACAACTTTATACCATGTTTAAGGCAAATAAAGACTTATCTTATCTTATCTCCAAAACAAAAAACTACAAAGCAAAAAATTACTTAATTGCCCGAATTCAGTGACTTTGGTAACTATTATTTTCGTTTTTCGACACCAACTTCGAAAAAATTAGTTATTTTTCGTTTTGTAGTGTTTTGATTTGGAAGTCGGATAGCTTTTTTTTTAAAGACTTCTTTCACTCTTAGTTTTTGTAAAGTACATACAGCAGCAAAGAATCCTCACCCCTAGAAATGTATCAAAAGTGACATTTACGAGTATGGACAGGAGGATAAACTACGATATTTAGGGCCAGTTTCTGAAGTCGACGTCACATCTCAAATCAGCTGACAATTTGTCACAAATTAACCAGCCGTCAGTTGTCAGTGAGTTTCTCAACACTTCATCATCGAGAAATTACGTAATCGCTTGTTACATTAAATAATCGACATTAATTTATTTCGGTTGGCTACCCTAGCTGGTATTCATTCACTACTATAACGTAACTTGTAACTTTAAATAGTATTTTATCTTGAGAGGCTGGATTGGTGTAGCCGCCAAGTTAAGCAAACCTTACCAAAGTCGATTTTTGGATGGGTAACCACTATTTTTTTGGTTTGCTTGTTTTTGGATAGGTGACCACACACAGGTTAAGCAACACTTACCAAGGTTATTCTTTGGATGGGTGACCGCTTTTTTTTGGTTCGTTTGTTTTGGATGGCTGACCCCGCCAGGGTAAGCAACACTTACCAAGGTCACTCTTGGGATGGGTGACCACTTTTTTTGGGTTCGCTTGTTTTTGGATGGGTGACCTTGTTAGATGTTGTTTAACCTAACGGGGTGACTTTAGGATGGGTGATCAAAATTTTTGTGGCGATGGTCACCCATCCAAAGACTGACCTTGGTTAGTGTTGCTTACCCTGGCGGAGTCACCTATCCATAAACAAGCGATCCAAAAAAAAGTGGTCACCCATCCAAAGACTGACCTTGTTTAGTGTTGCTTACCCTGGCGGAGTCACCTATCCATAAACAAGCGATCCAAAAATGGAATTTTCTTCCAGCAAACCTTTGAGTGATAGAGATCATAATAGAGGGCAGTAATCCAGTGTACAATATATAAACCTATATAGTAAGATGAAACTAGTACTAGTTATTATAAATAGCAATAATAATAAATAATAATACATAAAAGACCTACCTACGATTATAAAGACAAATACATATATAATATATATATATATATAATTCATTGCGTTGAAAGGAAATGCTCCTTAATTTTCCTCTTGAAGACATCGAGAGAAGAGCTACCGCGTATGGAGTGTGGAAGAGAGTTCCAGAGATGCACTGCAGTAACAGAGAAGGAGCCATCGTAGCGGCTAGAAGTGTGACGCGGAGTACGAAGGAGAAGCGAAAAAACCGTGCGACATGGTTTACCCCTCGGGATGAGGTACTCAAACCGTTCGCGAAGGTATTGAGGAGAAGTAGGATTGTGCAGGATAGTATAGAGAAGGGAGATTTTTTGTTTTATAAAAATATTTAAAAATGTAACCAATAAGAAAAAAATAAATAAAGGCATAATAAATAATACTACGTAAGGTTGTCTTGAAAAGATCGCTTTTAGCGATAAGGCCGCCCATTGTGTCACCCAGTGTAATGTTTTCTTTTTCTACACTTTCTGTTACTTATATGGTGTACATAATAAAGAGTATTCTATTCTATTCTACGTATATAAGTGAATCTTCTTTATTTTGAAAGACCGCCTTTTAAGCACCTTGTACAGTGCAAAGCACGCACAAATTTGACATCATTGTGTCAGCACTTTACTCGCTACGCGCGGTCTATACTTTAGTACACAATTATCACTCAAATCGCGTGCACTCATTATCATTCAATTCGTCATAACAGTGTGATTAAACTGTGAGCACGGAAGTACAGCTCCTGTGACTACGACCGGTGGATAGAGTAACATCCGTCTGCTGCAACTCAACGACTGAAAATCTATCATACAACAACAATCATGAGCGCCAGCATGGAAAACATTTTGGCCAATCAAGATCGAATCATTCAAGCCATGGAGCAGCAACTGCGGAATTTCAAGAAGGATTCTGCGGACCGCAAAACTCCGGCTAACATCAAAAAACGTTTGCAAATCCTGGATTCATACTGGAGGGAGTTTCAAGAAAATCATGCTCAATTGTGTGAGTTTGAAGATCGTGGGTATACCTACTTTTCGGAAAACATGTACGAAAAAGCAAGAATTTTCTACAATGAAGCTCAGGAAATCATTCAAAATTACAAACCGTCTACTAGTACGGGTCAAGGGGATAAGTTGCCTAGCGCTTCATCAATGCGTATATCAGATACTCGCATTCAAGAAGCTGCGGATGAGCAACAGCAAACGGACATGTT
Organism: Anorthoa munda; assembly: GCA_945859665.1. Classification (NCBI taxonomy): domain Eukaryota; kingdom Metazoa; phylum Arthropoda; class Insecta; order Lepidoptera; family Noctuidae; genus Anorthoa; species Anorthoa munda. The sequence continues at coordinate 10,461,018 of OX243896.1, forward strand.
GTCAGTTGGTCCAGATCAACCAAATATCAAGCCAACTGGCACCCCATCCACATCATTGTTCAAGAAGATTGTCTCTCGAGGTAATGCCAGTAAATTAGAAGAAATGCTCCGCAAGCAGAAGAGTAACTTCAAGGCTTTATCACGAGCAATCAGGAGCGTGGATATAGAGAGCCTCACCGAAAAATGGGAATTCGAAGATGTGCTCAGAACCATTCAAGCAAAATGGTCAACCATAGATTCCCTGCACTGGGAAATTGATAGTGAGATGTACTCAGAAGATGAGGAGTATGAACAGGAATATAGCAACTACGAAAAACGGTACGTTGACATCAAAAAGTTGGTCAATAGCAAAATGTATTCCGTTTCATATCGGGAAAATTTTACACCGAAAATAGATATTCCTACCTTCTCAGGGAACTATCACAAATGGATATCATTCAAGGACTTATTCCAAGAGGCTGTCCATAACAACAAAAGCATCCCAAGCACCCAGAAGATGCAGTTATTAAAAGGTAAGCTGAAAGGCGAAGCAGAAAGGATCATTCAACATCTCAACATCAGTTCCGAAAATTACCAAATCTGCTGGGACATATTGAATCACAGGTATAACAATGACAGGCTAATTTTCACCTCACACATGAACATACTCCTGTCATTACCTACAATGCAAAACCAAGTCGACACACAGATCAAGATCATGTTCGACACTATCAATGAATGCATGAACGCCTTGAAAAATCTTGGTATAGATGTAGCCGCCATGGGACCAATGGTTGTGCATTTACTAACACTGAAGCTGGATACTCAGACGCTTAGTGAACACACTCAATCATTAGAAAATCCAAGAGCCTTGCCTGTTCTAGCAGACTTTCTGAAATTTTTAGAGAACAAATATACTGCTCTCGAGTCAACACGGCGAAAACATTATTCATCCAAATCAACCTCGTCGTCATCTCCGAGTAGAAGCAAGGATTCAGGACATCAATTCAGCAAAAATAATCAATCAAAATCGAATAATTTAAACAACAAAAACGATTCTAACAAATCGTTTTTGCGTAGTTCAGCTATAAAAAGTTGTGCAACGAAAACACAATATTGCCCACTATGCAAAGACGACAGCCACGGACTTTTCTACTGCAAGCCATTTTTAGAATCGGGGTCAGCAGAAAAGAGAAACACATTGCAAAGGTTCAACTTGTGTAAAAATTGCCTGGTTGATCACAAAAATAAATCATGCCGTTCTGAATCAAGATGCAGGGTGTGTAATGGAACTCATAACACCGTACTACACGATGCCCTACAGACAAACGCAGTGTCCAGCAACATGGATATGTCACCGTCTACGTTATGTGAAGACTACACACAAAGCAATGTGACACATGTTTCCAAGGAATCTGTTGTTGAAATTCTGCTAGCCACAGCACTTGTCCGTGTACAAGGAGCTAATGGGGAATATCACACAATGAGGGCTCTCATAGATCAAGGCTCTCAAGCCTCCCTCATCACTGAGAACGCAGCTCAAATACTGAAGCTGCCGCGCCGAGCATGCAAAGGCGTCATAGTTGGAGTCAGTGCCAATCAAACCAACTGTAAGGGAGTTATCAGTCTTGTAGCGTCATCAGTACACTCGAATTATATATTCCAAACAGAAGTTGTTATTATGAAGAAATTAATTAACAACTTGCCAAACCACAGTTTTGCAAAACCATCTTGGGAATATCTTCAAAACATTCAACTAGCAGATCCAGATTTCAACGTTTGTCGTCCTATCGATTTATTGTTGGGAGCAGAAGTTTACTCGGAAATCATCATGTCTGGCATAATCAAGGAAAACTCATCTCTGCCAATAGCACAACAGACTCAACTTGGCTGGATTTTGAGCGGCAATGTCAAGTCCTATCAATGCAACGTTATCATGAACAATATACAAGACATACAAAGGTTTTGGAGCATTGAAGATGTCACCGAACCCGATACTAATATGTCCTCTGAGGATCATCAATGCCTTCAACAATATCAATCGGAAACAGTAAGACGAGATGATGGTAGATACGTGGTTAGACTGCCACTGAAGCCAGATATCAAAGAAAAATTGGGAGAATCAAAACAAAGAGCCGTAGCACAATTTTATCAACTGGAAAGAAAGTTTTCAAGTAATAAAAATATTTCCGAAGATTACAAAACATTCATCAACGAATATATCAAATTGGGTCACATGCGCAAGTGCGCACAGAAAATTCTGCCGGATTGCATTTTACCTCACCTATGCGTTTTACGCCCGGACTCGGCAACAACATCGCTGCGAGTTGTATTTAACGCATCAGCGAAAACTTCGACGGGCTACAGTCTCAATGATTTAATGTACAGCGGTCCTAATTTACAACAGGATTTGTTTACATTGATTCTGAGTTGGAGACAGTATGAATATGCAATCACAGCCGACATCGAGAAAATGTTCCGACAGATCTTATGTAATGAAAAGGACCTTCAGTATCAGAAAATCGTCTGGCGTGACTCACCTACCCAATTGCTTAGAGAATATGAGTTGACTACAGTCACCTATGGCACCAAAGCAGCTCCATTCCTGGCCATGATGACGTTGAAACGGTTAGCAGAAGACGAACGTTCAAGATACCCTACAGCATCAGCGGTACTTGAACAATGCTTCTACATGGATGATCTTCTGGCAGGACACCACAGTATAGAGGAAGCCAAACAACTCAAGGAAGACCTAATTAATTTACTGAAGTCTGGTGGATTTAATTTGCGAAAATGGTCATCAAATAACATTAACATACAAGAATCAATATCAGACAAGGAACAAGCATTCGAATTCAGGCATCAAGAATCAACCAAAACTTTGGGACTGCGCTGGCACCCCCGGGACGATCAATTCAAGTTCCAGATTAAGATAGACACATCATCATTGACACCATCCACCAAAAGATCATTATTATCTGACATTTCAAAGATATTTGATCCGCTCGGCTGGCTGTCTCCAGTATCCACCAAACTGAAACTTTTGTTCCAAAAAGTTTGGTCGTTGAATCTTCAATGGGATGACGCAGTACCTACAAACATCAATGAAGAATGGCTTAAAATAAAAAAGGAGTTACCACAAATCGAACATATTAATGTGCCAAGATGGCTTCAAACTACAAAAAATGCAAACATAGAGTTGCATGGGTTTTGTGACTCATCAGAAAAGGCATATGCATGCGTAATTTATGGCAGAATTATCAATCAGGAAAAGGCGGAGTGTCAACCCCCTGTGGTCATAGTAGCAGGGAAATCAAAGCTCGTGCCTGTCAACAAATCAGTATCTCTGCCTAGATTGGAGCTTTGCGCTGCGCACTTGTTGTCAAAACTGATGAAAGTTGTCCAGAACTGTTTATCAACCCATAACCTACGAATATACGGTTGGTCCGATTCGACAGCAGTACTAGGTTGGCTCAATGGTGAACCGAATCGCTGGAAACCATTCGTGGCTAACAGAGTAGCACAAATAACGGAGATAATACCAACAAAAAGCTGGCGATATGTGAAATCGGCCGAAAATCCAGCTGATTGCGCGAGCCGAGGATTATCAGCGAATCAACTACATCATCATCCTCTTTGGTGGCACGGACCAACCTGGCTATCAACATTCAAAGTAAACCACAATCAAGACATACCAACTTACATTACATATGAAGAAATCAGGAAGTCAATAAAAAGTAATGTAGTTCAACAAAATGAAGATATTATTTTAAAATTATTGAGCAGATTCAGCAACTTCGACCGAGCAGCGCGTGTTCTTGCTTGGACTTTGCGCGCCATATCTCGCAATCAACACAAACCGAAGTATCTGACTGTCAGCGAAATAAAAATCGCTAAACATCTGTTTATCAAACAAGTACAGCTGACGGTATTTAAGGAAGAGGTATTTAGTCTCCGAGATCAGAAGCAAATAGACGCGAAGAGCAAATTGCTAAAGCTGAACCCGTTTTTGGATCAAGACGGCCTACTGAGAGTCGGTGGCAGATTGAACAACGCGAAAATGAGTCAGAACATGAAGCATCCTCTCATCGTTCCCAACAACACACACCTCAGTGACTTATTGATCGAACAAGGACATCAGATGACACTCCATGGGGGAGCGAGAGTTACTCAAGCATGGCTGCGTCAACAATATTGGATTCTGGGAGAAAACCGAGCTATCAAGAAGCGCTTACGAAACTGCGTCAAGTGCCGAAAACACGACCCAATCAAACACGAACAACTCATGGGCAACCTTCCTTTTGCACGCAGCAATCCAACACGACCATTTTATCATACAGGGGTTGATTTTACTGGGTTTGTCGACGTCAAAGCAAGCAAGGGCCGAGGTATCAAAACCACAAAAGGGTACATCGCCGTGTTCGTTTGTATGGCCACCAAGGCTGTACACATCGAGCTAGTATCGGACCTGACCTCATCATCGTTCTTAGCAGCTTTGCGGAGGATGGCAGCTCGGAGAGGCACCCCAGGCCATGTCTATAGTGACAATGGCACGAACTTTGTTGGAGCGAGTAGAATACTCAACGAAGAGTTCGTGAATATCAAAAACACTTTGGATGACAGTTTTTTCGAGGCTATTACCAGTATGGAGATTAACTGGCATTTTAATGCCCCTTCCTGGCCTAGTGCCGGAGGCCTCTGGGAAGCCGCCGTCAAGAGTTTGAAGTACCATCTCAAGCGGGTCATAGGAGATCAGAAGTTGACGTTTGAAGAATATTCGACGTTACTCGCTCAAATAGAAGCATGTTTGAATAGCCGACCATTGTGCGCACTCAGCGAAGATCCCGAGGATTTAGACTGTCTCACACCGTCTCACTTTTTGGCCAGTGGTCCGACACTAACTATCATCGAGACAGAGAGAGACTTGCGAACAAGATGGCAGCTCACACAAAAAATATTTGATGATCTGTGGAAGAGATGGCGAGCTGAGTACCTGTGCCAACTATCAGCTCGCAGTAAGTGGCACAAACCTCATCAGAATTTGAAGATCAATGACATCGTCATCATTCACGACATTAATCTTCCCCCGGGAAAATGGCCCATGGGCAGAGTTATTGAACTTCATCCAGGGAAAGACGGATACGTCAGAGTAGTGACTCTACGGACGAAAAATGGTTCACTCAAGAGACCAATTACGAAATTATCCGTCTTGCCGATCAACGACAATAATCAAAGCCACGATACAGAAAAGGAAAACAAAGAAGGTCAAGCAACAAACAATAAATATTCCAAGCCAACCTCATCAAAATTGTGCAACTTCATAATAATTACAACACTCGTACTTCTGATGTTTATTTGCTCAGGAACGTGCGAACACAAAATTTCCAAAGTTGCAGAAAATAAAAACATATTTTTTGATAAACTCGCAAATATGAAATTGGAACGTGAAGAATGGAAACTCGTCGTTTATTGCGACATGGCTCCGTATTGGCAAGGAATTAACCTTCTGGACAAGTTTATCACTCATCTGGACAACATATGTTCAAGGGATCAAATACCACAATGCAACGTAGTCCGATTACAACTGCTTCACGGGTACAACGAACTTGAACACTACAACAATGTTTTACTTGGTCAGCAAGGTCAAGTTCGCCGACGTCGCGGGCTTATCAACGGCATCGGCTACATCGCACATAGTTTGTTTGGAGTTTTGGATGAAACTTTCGCCGAACAATATCAGAAGGATATTGCCTTAATCAGAAGCAATCAAAAACATCTCAGTAATCTGTGGAAAAACCAAACTTCAGTAGTGGAGGCTGAACTAAATGTCATCAAAAGGATTGAAAATACCCTGGACAAGCAGCACAAAATAATCAACCAACACATTACCAATTGCAACGCGGCCATAAGCAAACTGAAAGAAGAAATCCAACACACTGACAACAAAGCGGAATTCACATTATCAACGTTCATAGCCAATAACATCATGACCAATCTTAAAGAAATCCAGGAGACACTAGTTGACACAGTGGCTAACATTTTCTATGAAAAGTTCAACTTTCACTTGCTGACGCCGGCACAGTTGAAAAACGAACTGAATGTTATAACCGGACAAATCTCAAAGGACTTAGCCTTACCGATTAATAATATTCAGACTGACTTGGCGAAGATCTATCACCTATTGAAAGTGAAAGCAAGAGCTACCAGAAAGTTCCTGATTTTCGAAGTAAGAATTCCTCTTGTGAGCAGGGAAGATTATGAGCTTTACAACCTCATACAGATTCCACAACAAGTCAACGCAAGCATGGTCAATATAGTGCCTGTAGCAAAATACCTGGCTATCAATACACATAAAGACTCTTACATACCAGTGTCTACAAGCGACTTACAAAGATGTATTCCTTACGACACCGACGAGTACATTTGCCCACTGAAAAGGCCAGTCTATCAAATGACGTCAGACAACAACTTATGTCTGAAACATCAAGCATCTAATCAATGTCAAACTGAAACAAGAGAATGTCGCGATACCTGGATTGACTTGAACTTAATTAATTCATATCTTTACTTTTGTTGCGGACAATGCAGTGTGCGAGTCATATGCGATGACGATTTTACGATCGAGCAACTCAGCAAAACAGGTGTCATTACACTGGGAGACAGCTGCGTCATCAAAGACAGAATGTTTACGATTTATGCACACAGAGCATTATCAAACACAATTAAAACGAAGATCGATGTCATGAACATAGAAATTCCACCAATAAACCACATAATTAATCTGTCTATACCTCTCATCGCTCCACTGAATGAGACAGACGATATCACCGAACAACGGGAAGACACAAAGGCGATTGAAAAAGCACTCAAAGAAATGAAATCCAATCAGGAACTGGCAGATCAAGTGACATTCCATGACATTCATCATTACGTCGCCATCTACATCTTGGGTGGAGTCGTCGTGGTTTGCATCATCTTGTACACATGGCAACGCGTACGAGCGCGCCAGCCGCATCCAGCGCCCGCACCTCCGACAGCTGAGCGAGCAGAGGCCACAACGGAGCAGGCAGAGGCTAGCGTGAGCTATGTAGCTCCCGTTGCCACCTCTGCGGGTCGCCCTACCATCGCCACAACGAGCAGAGGGTCTTCGCCATCCGCTCGGACTCAATTCAATGAAATACCTTAAGCTTAGTTTATTTAAGTTTGTAAGCAAAATTGTTAATTATCATCTTGTAAATCATTATCCTTCATCTCATTCACATCTTCTCGGGCCCCGGAGCATGTACAGTGCAAAGCACGCACAAATTTGACATCATTGTGTCAGCACTTTACTCGCTACGCGCGGTCTATACTTTAGTACACAATTATCACTCAAATCGCGTGCACTCATTATCATTCAATTAAAATTCTATTATTACGTACTCTTGCGTATTAATCAAACTACCATCATTAAAAGGTGTAAAGACCCTACACACCTGAATTATTGTTATTTTTTTAATTAATAAGAGTATATACCTATTAATTTTTATTTTTATTAACAGGTTCACTGTCCACAGACCACATACGGTCTGTAGAGAGACTTCCATATCAGTCCACAGACCATATGTGGTATGTTCGCCCGTACAATTTCTAAGTCATCTGATACTGTGGACGTATGGAGAAAGTCTCGTATTTAATGCGGACTTGGCAGGACACTGACTTTAAATAAAAACATAACTGGACTTATGGACCATTCCTACTCTGGAGCCTGGACAGTGAACCTGTTAACCTACTTTTCTTCAACTCGTAACACCCCTCTATAGCCATACAGTGCTACCTAAATATGCTGATGTTGGTTAGCGCATGTCAATTTTGTATCAATAACGTAAACAATTATTGTTAAATGGGTATCTTGCATGCTTACTTGTGAAATCGATGTCAATAACTACAGAAAACTAACTTCATTGTGGTCACAGAGATAACGCGCACACGGCGCATGTAAAATTCGTAGTATTTCCTCCTGCCCATAGATGTCGCTTTTTATACACTTCTAGAGGGTAAGGTTTCTCTGCAACTTAATGTACCTCAAATTACTGTGAAAATCATTTATAGCCAAAGTACACCTCAGGACGATTCCAATAAGCCCAAACACGACTAGAATACATTGTTTAATTTCGGAATTCCAGTGCCTACCTTCCTGCTTCATCATCAGATCAGTTCTATGGCACCATTTTCATCATAATTATTCATTCATAAGTACTTGCTTCGGTTAAATACTCGAGATGTCTTATACACGTGACATATTTATCATTAAGGAGCTCCAGTGGCCATCTGTGGTCTTCTTCATCAGTTACACTTCATATTAGGGGATCCCACGTTGCTAAATGGGGATTTACTCGAGCGTCATAGAGACCTATTGGGTTACAAAGCTCAGATGATAAGAAGTTTTTTTTTTAATATAATGTATATCTTTTCATCGGTGGGCGAGCGGCTATAGATTTTCAAATATGTAAAAAAATACTATTTCATGGACATACTCGAGCGCGTCAGATATTGATAGCATTAGTGTCCTACGTATTTTTAATAATGTACGTCGTTAATAATGTATGTCATGTTAATCTTATCGTTTGCTTGATGTGGGTGGTCGTACGTAAGGGATGAAAATGAAAAAAAAAGATATCGACCTCATCAGATTTTCTAAGGGGGTGTTAAGTGAACCTAGAAATGAACTCTCATTAAATAATCTGACGATTTCGATGTGACGAAAACTCGCGGCCATTATTATAATGTGCATAAAAATATTATCATTTTGAAATACTCAAGCGCATCAGATTAAGATATATATGGTTCATCTTTATGTTCTAGACGTGCTGTCTCATAATGACGATGATCTAGAGGGATTCGCCTAATGATCAAAAAAATATGTTTTATTTCTTTAAACTTAATTTATTGAAAACCTCGGGAAATAGTAAAAAGCAAAAAAAAAAAAATTAAGCATTTTTTTTTTTTATTTATTGTTTAATTAATCATCATCTTCCTCTTCTGGATTGATTTGTGTGTGTGTATATCCCAAGGAATCAATGCAAATTATATTAACGGCCGCTGAACTTCACTTAAAAAAATCCCGCCAAAACCTCATGCCACGAACGAGTCTGTGTGATCTGCTGTGATGGCGTCCTTAGGGACACGAAAAAAACTTTGGATACGTTGTGGTATCGAGTACATTTCCATTCAATACCGATACTTTTGTACTCGATACTTTGGATTCGATACTTTTACTCAATGAGTTCTTTTTGGCAGGTATCGTATCGAATAAGATGTTAAGTTTTAAATGGATAATCTTAGAAATTACCCATTAAGAACTTGCGACCTTACGGCTTATGTTCATGGTTATGGCAACGCCATCTAGTTCACTCGTTCTGAACCTTCTAGAACATCACATCTATCTTTGCTCGTAATTGTTCCTTCCGTTCACAGTTAAAAATTCTAACCTTTCCTTCATTCCTTTACTTCACTAATCAATCACTCATTCACTCACTTGTTCACCGTTGTCATTTAATTTTATCGTATTCGTTTCACTTAAAGTACTAAATAATTTAATTTTGTTTTTTTTACCCGACTGCCGAAGGAGGGTAATGTGTTTATCAGTCTATGTAACTATGTATGTATGTATATATGTATGTTTGTTCCTATGTGGCGTTCTAGAGACCAAACGCGTTGGCCGATTTTGATGATTCTCACGTCAATCGATTCGTCTTAATCCGGCGAGTGTCACTGGCTACATTAAGTAATAGTATGCGTAATTGATTTTGATAAATTTATTCTTTTTGGTATTTTTTAATGAATTATTATTTTTGTTATTTTAAATGGATTAATATTTTTGGTATTTTAAAGTTTTTTTTTTTTTGTAATTTTATTGGATTATTATTTTATGTATTTAAATTAATGATTGTTTTTGGTATTTATAATGGATTATTATTTTTGCTATTTTAATGAATTGGAATTTAATTGATGTAATAGTTGTTGTATATGTTGTTATAATTGTGGGTATGAATAATTTAGTATTTATTAAGGGTGGGTCTGGGTATTTATTAAGTGATTTATTATGTGCTGTTTTATAAGTGCTGTAAGAAAGGGGGTGCGCTGAAAATCAGCGTTGGCCAGCGTAGTATCCATGCTGCACACTGGTCAACATCAGCTGAGCCCGCTCCTTTTGCCATAATGGAAATAATGTGCTTTAAAACTATCTTGTGTTTTGTTTACACTGTAATATTTCTTAGTGGCAATAAATGTTTTCTTTCTTTCTTTCTTTCTTTCTTTCATTAAAACTGGAAAAAACAAAAATGGCGGATTTTTGGCGCCATTTTGTGGGGGAAACAAAAATTTTTTTCTGCCAAACCCGTCGTGTGGGGTATCAAAATAAACGAATAAAAAATATATAATACTTATATGTTTAAATGTACATAATTCAAAAAAAAAATTAATAGTTAATTAAAAAAATCAATAAACTAACTTTTTTATTTTTTTTATTTTTGTGGTTACAGTTGTCTTTTTCTATTATTATATTAAATTTGTGTACCAATACCATTTGTTTTTTTTTTGTTTTTATACGCCTTAGGTGGCAGACAATCGCACGGCCCACCTGATGGGAAGTGGTTACCGTGGCCTATGGACGTGTGCAACACCAGGAGCGTTACATTCGCGCTGCCGACTCTGAAGAAACCTTCTAATGCCCTTCTTGAAGAACCCCATATTGTAGGCGCTTGGGAAAACCGCTGCAAGGAGTTCATTCCACAGCTTGAGTGTGCGTGGGATGAAGTTTCTTTCATACCGCACAGTGCGCACCGTCTCAGGTCGCAATGTGTGAGGATGAACTCCCTGCCTGTGGCGAGCAGTGCGATGATAGAATGTAGCTGTGGGCATCATGTCAAACAATTCATCTGAGCACGAACCATTGTACAGGCGGTAGAAGACACACAGCGAGGCAAAGCCCCTCCTTAGGCTGAGAGGTTCCACATCACCCTCGAGTATGGGATTGTCAACAAGCCTCAACGCCCGTCTTTGCACAGAGTCGAAGGGGTCAAGCTGGTATGCAGGCGCTCCAGCAAAAAGGTGGCAGCAGTACTCCATGCGGGGCCGGACCTGTGCCTTGTGAAGAAGGAGTCGCTGTCCCGCAGTGAAGTACCGCTTCGCCCTGTTGAGCACTCCAAGTTTCCTTGATGCCAACTTAACCTCGTCCTCCAAATGACTGCGGTACTGGACGTCACTGGAGATATCGACACCAAGGATCCCGATAATCGAGGAAATGGTAAGCGGTGTGCCCAGGAATTGCGGTGCTACAATAAATGGGTTTTTTTAGCGGTGAATACACATACTTGTGTCTTAGTGGGGTTAAATTGGACTAGGTTTAGTCGTCCCCAATCGGGTACTCCAGAGAGAGTAGTCTCGATTTCGGACACAAGTTGTTCGCGACTCTCCTCCACCTCGGACTGAGGGATATTTGCACGGCCCTTTCACGGACTTTTATGAGTACGATATTTTTTTTTTCGATACTACTCATGAGTACAGTATCGATACTTTGTATTCGATACCGTGTTCCTAGGCGTCCGCGTCATGGCAACAGAAACCAGAGTGGGGACGAAGTGAGAGAGTAATAGATAGAGAAAGAGTCAGAGAGGCAGAGAAACAGTGAGAGAAAAATAATAAATAAATAAATAGAAACGCGGAGAGGGGAATATAGGCATCACGCAACTGCACGCATTAAACTTTATCGACGAATTTTTGTTGCTTCGGCTTGTGGAAATCGTCAGAGTATATAATATATTTTTCTTTATCCTTGAATTATTTCCTTCAAAATAAAAAAATAAATTAGCCACGCTTGAGAATGTCGAGATGACGTTTTTTTTTTTACAACTTTGTAACCCTCCCCTTTCTTTACGTCACTCTCAAATTGTCAGATAAGTGGAATATACACTTTTTAGCATGTAATTAACACCCTACCTTAATCTGCCGCGCTCGAGAATTTCTGGTGTCAATTTTTTTTACTAATCTGAGCCTTTATCCTTGACGGGCGGCCTTATATATGGGGCTCATATTTGGTGGAGGTACTTAACCGGGTACAAGGTATCCCCCCTTATTTTATTCTGCCACGCTTGAGTAAATCCCTAAATCCCTTCTATGGCTCCCCTACTATCACCAAATGATACTTTCTGAGTGCAAATGATAGCAATTTTGATGAAAATAACAAAATCACTATATGTATACATATAATATTTGCCTCAATTTCCATGGGATCCCATCATCAGACCCTGATCTGCTGACTACAGGGCCACCGGAAAGTATACCCTTTCAAACAAAATAATTTGAAAATTTGAAAGATTCTGATGAATTGATAAACTTTTCCTTTTTTTGAAGTCGTTTAAAAATAGAGCATCAATGTATACGTAAATCGTGGCATGATACAATGGAATTTCCTCTCAGACCATATACAGGGTAAGTTTTTTAAGTGTGCGTGGATGGTCAAATCCGAAACTATGAGGAATAGCGGAAAACACTCAAAGGAGTCACGAAGCCGATTTTGATGAAAATTAAAACTGCATCATTGGGTTTTTGAAAAATCAATATTCCTAGTCAGGAATCGAACCCGTTGATTTAAAAAAAAAACATGCTGTATTATTACACCAATATTGTCGCTAATAAGGATCAAAATCTAGCAAGTTGCAAATGGCAAACTTAAGAAAAGGACATTTTTTTTTACAAAATACTTATTTTTCCTACGTTAAGTACCTCCCTATTAAATATTTAAGTGATGAAATGATGGCCATTATTAGTAATAATTTGCCTACATTCAGCATTACAATAATTTGGTTTCCGTTTAGAATATTCTCCAAAGAATTTTCATGTCATTTTCATATCATCAATTGCATGATACGAGTCTTCGTAGATTTTATACAAAATATCCATTTTGATAAAAATTTGCTTTTCCTTAAGTTTCCCATATGCCTTCCTTATGTTTCCCAGAATTTGTTACTTATTAGCGACACTGTTGAATGGTGTAATAATACAGCATGTATTTTTTATTTCAAAATCATCGGGGACGATTCCTTTCTTGGAATAGCTATCCCGAAGGAACATATTCCCGGGATAAAATGTATCCTATGTGCTATTCCTGACTATAATCTATCTCTGTGATATATTGTATCCAGATCCATTCACCCGTTCCAGCGTGAAGAAGTAACAAACATACAAACACACACACTCACAAACATTCGCTTTTATAATATACTAGCTGTTCCCCGCGGCTTCACTCCCGTGGACCACCCCACAGGACCCGCTTTCGGGATTAAAAAATAGCCTATTTCACTCAGGAATAATGTAGCTTTCTATTAGTGAAAGATTTTTTTAAATCGGTCCAGTAGTTTCGGAGCATATTCGGTACAAATAAACAAACAAACAAAAAAGTCTTTCCTCTTTATAATATTATACTAGCACTCCGCTCGCGACTTCGTTCGCGTAATTTACGGATGACTTTTTATGTGCAGTTAGTGAAGGCGAGCAAAAATAAGCTATTGTTAAATCAATAAAAATTGGGCCCCATAGATATCTAGGGTTTATTAGTTTCGAAAGATTTGTTATTTGACTTAAATAATAATAAATTTTAGGTAAACGCCACAAAGTATAATCCTTCCCTAAAAACTTAATAACCAATTTATGTCCCGTTGAGCGTCGAGTTTTTAACAGCCCAAATATTATGTTATTCACTCCTTTCTTCTCTTTTTTGTTTTTCGTTTATGTTAGATTGCGCTGTAAGATTCCTCAAAAAACTTTAACACCCCTAAGCCCTATCTGGGGAGTAGCTTTAAAAATCGAATTATGTCAAAAAAAATGCAAAATGTAATTTTGATTATTTTCTTTATCCCCAATTAAGGAATAAGATTTTTCATACAAACAAATTTCCCCCTTTTCACCCCCTTAAGTGTTGAAGGTTCTGGAGTGGTGACCGCGTACCGGAAGACGCAGCGTTGGAAGGCCTCCCTCTAGATGGAGCGACGCTGGTCAAGGCTGCGGGAGTCCGATGGATGCGAAACGCACCGTACCGATCAATGTGGCGAAACTTGGGGGAGGCCTATGTCCAGCAGTGGACGTTTTTGGCTGAAATGATGATGGTGAAAGGTTGAATTGTCCAAAATTCCTGCTTAGTGCTCTCCTAAACGAAACCCTATGCATTAAGATTCTTAGCAAACTTTAACGCCCGCTAAATCGTTTTTGGGGGTAGTTTCGTAAAACTTATAATGATAACCTTTATTGTTTACGTAAGTTGGTATTTATGACAACTTTCAAGTTTATTAACCCAAGAAATAAGATCCTTTAAAAAAACTTTAACACCCCCTAAATCGTCTTTTGAGGATATTTTCGAAAAACTACGTATGACAACCTTTATTGTTTACGTATGTTGGTATTTATGTTTATTAGCCCAAGTAATGATTCTTTAAAAATAAACTTTAAAACCTCCTAAATCGTCTTTTAGGGTACTTTCAAAAAACTTATAAAAACAATCTTTATTGATTTCTTAGGTTGGTATTTATGCCAAGTTTCAAGTCTATTAACCCAGGAAATCAGATTCTTTCATACAAACTTCAACACCCCCTAAATCATCTTTTGAGGGTAGTTTCGAAAAACTAATAATGGCGACCTTGATCATTTATTTAGATTACTATTTGTGCCAATATTCATGTATTTTGGCTGAAGGAATTAGATTTTACATACAAACTTTCAACCCCTTTTTCACCCCCTTAAGGGTAGAATTTCCAAAAATCCTTTCTTATCGGATGCCTACGTCATAGAAAGAACACACCCTCCAAGTTTCAGGTCTCTACGATCAGCAGTTTAGGCTGTGCGTTGATCCGTCAGTCAGTCATTCAGGACAAAGAATTTTATATGTATAGATTCGCTCCGGTGGGCCACCCCACAAGACCCGTTTTTAGTTTTAAAAAATAGCCTATGTTACTCAGGAACAACGTAGCTTTCTATTGGTGAAAGAATTTTTCAAATCGGTACAGTAGTTTCGGAGCCTATTCGGTACAAACAAACAAAAAAATCATTCCTCTTTATAATACTAGTATAGATTATTAATTATTATTATTATTATTATTCGTTTATTCATTCTTTTTCTTATTATTTTACATTTTTAAATATTTTTATAAAATAAATTAAAAAACAATAACATTTAAAAATATAATAATGTCGAACATAGAACCTGCTCCATTTTGGTAAGTCGGTTAAAAATAGAGGCCCACCGGTAGCGGGAACAGGGTCCAAGCTACCGGCAGTCAGGGTTCCAAAGAGAGGAACCTCCTAACAATGCAAGCTGTGTCCAGCAGTACTGCTTTCTGGATCAGGACCTTGACCCAGCCGCCTAACGAGAGCCTCCTAAGATGTTGGTCGAGGCTCGTGGCTATTAAGCCATTGGCTGACACGACTATCGGTACAATGATCACTGTGTCCATGCGACATGTCGACAACCTCGCGAGCCAAGTCAAGATACTTGATTTGCTTATCTTTCTCGGCTTTTACGAGGTTTCCGTCATGCGGGACGGTAATGTCAACAATCATTGCACGCCTCTCGATTCGGTCCACCACCACTATATCAGGCTTATTAGCGATAAAAGTCCTGTCAGTGATGATGGACCGATACTGGGATCAGTACAATGTGATATTGCCATTCTCGAGAACTGGGTCGGGCACATACCTGTAGTACGGCACCTCCGATGCCAGAAGAGTGTATTTCAGAGCAAGTTGCTGATGGATAAACCTGGCTACAAGGTTGTGCCTATGCAAGTACTCTTCGTTAGCTAGAAGAGAACAACCAGAGATAATGTGGCGGATCGATTCACTCGGGCGGTGACATGCCCGACAGATGTCAACCGTGCCATCCTTCACAATAAATCTCCGGTAGTTATTTGTCATGATAACTTCGTCCATAATTGCACAGACAAAACCTTCGGTTTCCCCAAAGAGGTCACCGAAACGCAGCCAGGCTACGGACGCTGCTTGGTCTACATCGGACCCAGGTAGGGCCCGGAAAAAGCGTCCATGAAACTCCTTACTCTGCCATTTTCCCTGCGGTC
Organism: Anorthoa munda; assembly: GCA_945859665.1. Taxonomy (NCBI): domain Eukaryota; kingdom Metazoa; phylum Arthropoda; class Insecta; order Lepidoptera; family Noctuidae; genus Anorthoa; species Anorthoa munda. The sequence continues at coordinate 10,477,103 of OX243896.1, forward strand.
GTTAGTGTCAAGCACTACAGGCTTGCGCCAGTTCTCACTCGCCAAGGAGAGCGGGGTGAGTCCCTTGTCCACTACTACTACATCTCGATGCATACCCACGTCGGTGTGTAGAAAATATTCCCTGAGATTGCATATCTCGCGGTTGTGGAGGTTTTTGGCATTTAAAAAGCCTCGGCCGCCACACATCCGCAGGATATACAATCTCATGACTGACGATCGTGGGTGATGCATTCGATATGCAGTCAGCAGTGTACGGACCCGCCTATCCAGGCCGTCGAGTTTCGTTTGAGTCCATTTGAGTATGCCAAAAGAGTACATCAATACCGGCATGACCCAACCGTTGAAGGTGCGCACCTTGTTTCCGCCTGAAAGAAGGCTAATGAAAACCTTTTTCAAGCGGCCAAAGAAGCGTTCCGTCAACGATTGCTTCATGCCAGTAGGCAGTAGTGCTGATACCTAACCCTTCCAACATACCCAAATACTTATATGTTTCGTTTGGAGAGAGGGATCTCAGGTTTATGGAATCCGCGAGTTGAATTCCTACGGATTCCACAATCTCCTCTCGCTTTACATGCATGACCGCACATTTTTCCACACCAAACTCCATCCTGATGGCGTTACTAAAAGTTTCAGTTATCTTCAGTAGCTTCATCAGCTGAAGATTGCTGGGTGCAAAGAGCTTCAGATCATCCATGTAAAGGAGGTGAGATATAACCTGAACACCTCTCCTCAACCGATAGCCTAGCCCTGAATTCTCCAGCAGCATGCTTAGAGGATTCAGGGCTAGGCAAAACCAAAGTGGACTCAAACTATCGCCCTGGAATATACCTCGCTCGATCCTTACAGGTTCGCTATTCCTCTGGATATTTTGACATCCTGGATAGCGAAGGACTGTGCTCCATTGGCCCTTACACGACATCAGGAAAGTGCGAAGAGTTGTATCTATTTTTTACAATTCTAGCACCCTCATGAGCCATGTATGAGGCACCGAGTCATAGGCCTTCTTATAATTTATCCAACATGTCGACAGATCCTTTCGGGAACGCCGAACCTGTTGGCTAATGGCCATATCTATAAGGAGTAGCTCCTTAGTACCGCGGGACCCGTTCCTACATCCATTCTGAGAGACCGATATGATCGAGTTATCGTCGACGTGTTTATTAATTTTGACTCTCAAAATCTCTCTCATTTTTATTATTATTTTATATATTATAGTATAGATAAGTATAAGTATAGAAGAGTGATAAGTGTGATGGGCAAATTTGATAGTATGAGTAAATAATTGTTACTCTTTCAAGTCAAAACAATCGAACGGAGTTAGATGAAACTTTGTAGTAATATAGCTTATACATCAGAATAACACATATAGACTATAAATTATAAAGATATTGGTCGAAGTAATGATTCCACGCGGGCGTCAGTTAGTTTTTTAGTACTCTGTTGGAAAGTAATTTTCATCAAAACGACCAAAAGAAAAGAATAAAATGTGTAGGTAGGTACCTAAGCGCGACTGGAACTCGGGTGCCGTTGTAGCCTTAGTATCATTCGTCAGCACGGACCCCAGCGGGAAGCGAGGCAGGACGCCGTCAACGTCGGAGTCGCGTGTGCAGTTGTCGTTCAGGGTGCAGTTTTCCCGCATGGTCTCTGTCGCTGGGTGTCCGGGCATCCCGCTTTGCCCCGTGCCGTTGCCAGATACCACCTTCCTCACTATTTGCGAAGACAGAGAGTCCACCTACACACACAACAACACGACACGTCAATATGACATACTAAACGATTGTAGGTACACGAAATGGAAATCACGTTGTATAATAGATAACATTACTTTGCAGGAAAACTTTAGGTCGGTACTAAGATAACATGATAATTATGATGTCCAGTTTACGAGCTTCACCATGATGGTGCGTGAAGACAGGGCCCAATCCCATAACACGTACACCTGCTCTTCTGAAGATTTATACAACGCCACGCCAGATACCACCTACTGGGCCCAATAAATCATTTAATTCAGTATTTTTTTATTTGTCTGTTATTGGCTTGCGCTTGACCACTATCTCACCTGATGGTAAGCGATGATGTGGTCGACGATGGAGCACGCTTGCCTAGAAGTAACCTATTTACTCTTGACTTAAAGACCCCTAGATTGTAGCTATCGGGCAACACTGACTCCGGCAGGGAATTCCAATATGCATTGCCTAATTCAATTATGCATTAGGCTCGCCTCCTATTACATGGGACTTCTACATAACTGTTGAAATTTTGGTGTAGGTCATTGACATATATATTACTTGCGTAGTGTAGGTACTATAGATAGATGCAGCTCTGCCTAACCCTTCAGAGATTACAGGCGTGATGATATTTTATTATGCATGTGCCATCTGCTCGTAAAGATGCAATTATTTTATTAATAGGTTGGTAAACACTAATTAACTTATTCAGACTTGAGGAAAATAATAGGGTTCTTAAGCCGTGACCTAATTGTTTGGTGACAAACACCAAACAAATATTAAATCAACCAAATGACTCTGCTCTTTAACCGACTCACTTTAAAGGAAGAAGTTCTTAAGCTGACAGATTTTTTGTAAGTACGTCTGTTCAGCGATATTTTCGTAAATTTTGCACCGATTTTGATATTTTTTAGGGTTCCGAAGTCAACAAGGAACCCTTATAGTTTCGCTCTGTCCGTCTGTCCGTCCGCAGCTTAGCTCAGAGAATCTTAGTACTAAAAAGCTATAATTTGGCATAGATATACATATTAATAATTCCGACAAAGTGGTAACATAAAACCAAGAAAAAAAACTTGAGAGGTGTCAAGGGACACCCGGATGGAACGAAGTATCCTATCGTAATATTGTTTACTAGCTTTACGCCCGCAGCTTCGCCTGCGTGGACGACACAATTTTGGTTGTTTCGTTTTTTGCAGTTCTGGCGGGATACTGCAAATTATTATCTAAACATAGCTTTACGCCCCCGTCTTTGTTCGCGTATACTACAAAATTTGCTCAACTTCATTATTTTATATCGTATTATAAAAATATAAAAATTACATGTTAATTGATATAAAATGAGCGTAAACTGAACTGCCGTCGTGTTCTAATAGCTAGAGTCATGGACTTCTATTCTAGATGTCTCGTGGGATCGATTTCCACGGACAGGTACAAATAGTGAAATACCACTTTGCTTTCAATTTCTGAATCCTACCGACACGACAAACACATAGTCAGAGGGTATCAGTGGTATTCGAGGTATGACAACTGATTTCCCCCCAGCACATCCAGTAGGTTATCATTCATACAAACTTTAACACCTCTTTTTACCCGTTTAACGGATGATATTCAAAAAATGCTTAAGTACGTTTTTCTTTAATTGTTTTGAAGAGCAGAAATACTAAGTTTCAAGTAATTTTGATGATAAACTATTTATTTTTCTTACAAACTTTAACACCTCTTTTTACCCCTTTAAGGGATGAAATTCAAAAAATCCTTAAAACAGTATTTTTTTATTTTTTATTTAGGGCTAAATGCCATATCTCATTCATTTCAAATGAAAAATGACAGAGTTTCATACAAACTTTCATCCTCTATTTAACTCCCTTAGGGGTTGAATTTCGAAAAATCCTTCCTTATTCCTTGTCTACATTATAAAGGGAACCTCTGTGCAAAATTTCAGCTTTCTAGGTCCAAGGATTTAGGCTGGGCGTTGATGAGTCAGTCAGGACTTTTCTTTTTATTAATATAGATAGATAGATAGATGTATTTTTGTATGTCCGCAAAAATCGAGGGCTTTTCAAAACTAGAAGCGACTTCCATAATTTAAATACACGCAGTAAGCACGAAATCGTAATACCCAAATTCAGATTAACGAAAACTAGTCTTTTCTTATAAACAGTATACGCTTGTATAACAAGACGTTGCCAAAGTCAGTTATATATTTAACCGATGGAAAGTTCAAAAACTACATCAAACGTGTCCTTATTAAAAAAGCATATTATAAAATCAAGGACTACGTTGAAGATAAAAATTTGGCTTTAGCTCCTTCTGCGCATGCGGCTTCCGTGGTAACTCATAAACTGCAAAAATATGTGGAAGACATCCAATAACTATTCTTAATCTCATTTTTTCTTTTTTTCCTACTTTTAATTAAACTTAGCCCTTTGCCAAGAATAGTTACAGCACTCATAAAATTTGTGCCACATGTTAAATTAAGACTAGTTATTATTTTTTATTACCAATGTATAGATTCTTTTACCGATTGTTTTGTGAATGTGTGAACATTGTAGGCCTTAATTGGACTATATTTCTAGATGCTTCTCCATAGGAAACGACCAACCCGAACCGTGCATCTTTTGTCGACGTTTTATAAGTTGCCCATGTAGGCCTATGTGAAATAAAAATCATTTAACAATTGAAATTAATAAAACAATTGATACCAAGCCTAAAGGAAGATGAATGTTTAAACATTTTAACAGTTAGTTTCATCTGTTTCTAGTTTATATGACCAGTATATTAGATTTGATTTGACAATCTGAGCTCGATCAAAAAGGTCAGACTAAACTTATAAACTTTGTTTTAAAAGATAAAAAGCTCTTTTGAAAAAAAAAATACAACCGACTTCCAAATAAAAAAACTACTAAGTGAAAATTAACTTTATTTTTGGAAGCGGTGTCTTTTGTAGGTAGGTACCAATTTTTTGCGTTATGGACACCGACTTACAAAAATAAAGTAATTTTTCACTTTGTAGTTTTTTTTTTGGCAGTCGGTAGTAATTATTTAGTTGTGCTTACCTACAAAATAGGCAAGTTGTTTAGTAAGGTACCTATAACGCCAGAATAGATAACCCGAATATCATGAAACTTGAGCATAACCGGTGAAATGAGAGATCTGCGTACTCCTTAAGAGCGTGTTGTCGTGATGTTATGTTATGAAATGGTATAAACAGACATACGATTGCAGTAATCCCGAGAGATTTGCTGTAATTTATTGAAGCGTTCTGTTGTATATCTTCGAACTAAAATGGAACCAATTTCGAAACATACTTTGTCAAACAAAAAAAGAATTTACAAAATCGGTCCAAAATTGACGACGATATGCGTGAACATACAAAAAAATAACATAATGCCGAACATAGAACCTCCTCCTTCTTGGTAAGTTGGTAAAAAGTTGTCTTTCACACGCGGCTAAGCTGAAACTAAATAATAAATTAATATGGTAGAATGGATAGTCTGATTAAGGCGATTAAATCCCAATTGGTTTGTTGAACCAACTTTTTCTTGTAACAAATGGAAAGATCATTTATAAGTTTTCGTACAAAACAATTTCAATTTATTTTTTGGTTATAATTAAATAATTACAAAATATTATTTTGTAATTATTGCTATAATTTTTTATTATATATATATATCAAATTGACTATTTTTAATGCAGTACCGAAAACACGCCGACAGTTCCCGAACAAACCGAGACTCGCCCGTGAGACGTCATGATGTATTTTCTACACATTGTAGTGTAGTATTTTGACTTTTAACCAATCGATCTTGTTATTATCGTCAATATATTGATAAATAACAAATATATTTTATATCAAATACTATAATTATAACTTTTATTTACAAAGATACAAGTATATACACTGTATAAAATACTTAATTAACTAAGACTACAAACATAAACACTTAAACCAAAAACTACTCACTTACCTAATCTAAAATATGGCGTCAAAAAACTCCTCCACATCGTTGTCCACTGGTAATGTGCCCAAAAGACTGGCAGCATTGCCACGTTGTATGGCAATGCTTATTCTCTGACCGAGATAAAAGCCAGCCCTTGGGTCACGCGAAGTGTCAACTAAGCGTTTGGAAAGATCTTTAAACAAAGCGTGAGCACTCGGACCCCACGGACCAAGAGTTTCAACCCCAAACGGCTCGAAAATATAACTACCGATGAGGTTATTATATTTCCGCCGCTTGAGGTTCTCTGCAGCCGCAGCGGCAGCGCCAGCACAGCACGACGAGCTAGGAAGATGGGATGGCGCAAGAGTATCGACACAAGTAGCGTCCCACACTAAAGGCCTACCCAACTTCCATGGAAACAAAGACATCCCGTCCGGTCTTTTGCCATCGTCACGTGCCAGGCCATGGGGTTCCAATACGGCCGGAACTCCGACGGTGACGAGAGCACGTCGGATGATGTCGTTTAAGTTTCCGTGACGCGCTATTCGACCCGCACTTCGGCTGCATGATAGACCGTGGTGACCGAGGCTGTTGACAACTTCGCCACAGTGACAACGATGAGGAGTACAGCAGGGAGCGCCAAGACGTAGGGAAGCAGCGAGGCGGAAAGTAGTGTCGTCAAACAAGGTGCCTATGTTCGACGACGGTAGTGCGTGAAGCCAGAGGCCCGACTCCCACTCACCCACAGCCAGCAGGCGAGCGCGCTCGGCAGGAGTGGCAGAAGTGGAAAAAAATAAAATGAATGAATAATATGAATTGAACAAATATATTGATCAAAAATATCGAACATTAAAAGTAATCGTGTACATAAAACTCCCCATATTATGTGATTCGCGCAACAGAAACCGTGAATTTGACCGTGAATTTGACCGTGATTTTTGTGCCGTTTATGAGTTACCTAGCAATCTGTACTAAAGTACTTTTTTTTCTTTTTTCCTCCTGTGGCAACACTACAGCTAACAGCTGATTTAAATTTAACCCAATAATTTTAATTTTAAACATTAGATTTCCTTCATAATAAGGCCTATTTCCAATTTATTAACTAATTAAAAGCGTAATTAAGTGTTTTGTGTAAAATTTAAGGCACTAAGTGCAAAATAAGTGTAAAAATTTAATTGTGTTTCGTTGACAGTTACCGGCTCAAGCGAATGTTTTTTTTTCGTCTCGGTATCAGGTACACTACTATATATTTTACTTGATATTGGATTGTTTGCGTTCTAATATTTTGCCTACAATTCATTGGATCACTTTTATTACGGTTACAAGTTGTTGTTGATGTTGTTGTTGGTTGTTGTTGTTGTTGTTGATGTTGGTTGTTGTTGACCTATAAAACGTAAACATAACCTTAATTGGTTTGGTGACAGAACTTCTTTCTTTTCGATCAAAATTTCATTTTCCATTCAACTAATCATCTGTTACTCAATCCACTACTCTTTTCCAATCTCTTCTTTCTAATCATGATTATGACTCGTAGCGCGCGGGCACGCCTAGAAGAGACCTAACTCAGTCAGGCTTTGAGCGAATTAAACGCGTCTCAGGAGCTCTGTGACCAACTGATAAGGGAGAAGGATGAAAATGAAATAGAGTTCCTTGGTGTCCTTGACAGGAATAGTACATTGAAAACAGAAATGGCTCAGTTATATATTCAACACACTGATGCCATAGCAGCCCGGGACAGACTCCAAGTTGTTGAGGACGGGTTCAGCCAGTGTAGCAATGAGTATGAACAAGCTGTTAGTCAAAAATATTGACTACAACAGCAGCTACATGAGGCTAAGGGCCAGTTTCTGAAGTCAACGTCACATTTCAAATCAGCTGACAATTTGTCACAAATTAACCAGCCGTCAGTTGTCAGTGAGTTTCTCAACACTTCATCATCGAGAAATTACGTAATCGCTTGTTACATTAAATAATCGACATTAATTTATTTCGGTTGGCTACCCTAGCTGGTATTCATTCAATACTATAACGTAATCAGTAACTTTAAATAGTATTTTATCTTGAGAGGCTGGGTTGGTGTAGCCGCCAAGTTAAGCAAACCTTACCAAGGTCGATTTTTGGATGGGTAACCACTTTTTTTTTTGGTTTGCTTGTTTTTGGATAGGTGACCCCACCCACACAGGTTAAGCAACACTTACCAAGGTTATTCTTTGGATGGGTGACCGCTTTTTTTTGGTTCGTTTGTTTTGGATGGCTGACCCCGCCAGGGTAAGCAACACTTGCCAAGGTCAGTCTTGGGATGGGTGACCACTTTTTTTTGGTTCGCTTGTTTTTGGATGGGTGACCCTGCCAGAGTAAGCAACACATACCAAGGTCAGTCTTGGGATGGGTGACCACTTTTTTTTGGTTCACTTGTTTTTGGATGGGTGACCCTGCCAGGGTAAGCAACACTTACCAAGGTCACTGTTTGGATGGGTGACCACTTTTTTTGGGTTCGCTTGTTTTTGGATGGGTGATCTTGTTAGATGTTGTTTAACCTAACGGGGTGACTTTAGGATGAGTGATCAAAAATTTTGTAGCGATGGTCACCCATCCAAAGACTGACCTTGGTTAGTGTTGCTTACCCTGGCGGAGTCACCTATCTATAAACATGCGATCCAAAAAAAAGTGGTCACCCATCCAAAGACTGACCTTGGTTAGTGTTGCTTACCCTGGCGGAGTCACCTATCCATAAACAAGCGATCCAAAAAAAAGTGGTCACCCATCCCAAGACTGACCTTGGTAAGTGTTGCTTACCCTGGCGCGGTCACCACCCCAGCCGCTTCAAGTTAAACACAAACAGTAAACAAAAAAGTACAGGGTATAGTCCACACTGACCTGGGGATCGAACCTTCCTCACGCGCACTAGCGTGAGGAAGGTTCGATTCCCAGGTCAGTAACAGTTTATTTTATTTTTATTTATTTAAATAAATACAAAATAACATTTTTTTATAATTGTGTCAAGTTTTTATAATGTAATTAATTTAAAAGTTTGTAATATGCTAATTTTTTTTAGATCTTGGTAATCAACTATAATTGATTTATTAAACATATTTTTTATAACTCAACCCATACCATAGTTTTCGCCGACCCCTATTATCTTTTTATCGTAATATAAGCCTTTAAAGTCATAATATTAATTTTAATCCGCGAATAATCGGTCAATTTCCAACAATTATAAATTAGGCTCGTTGACAAGAGATTAACATTGAAAAAGGTGCTCAGAAACCCAAAACTGCTGTAACATGTGGTTAATTCGAGATTTTACTCAAATGTGACAAATTGTCAACCACTTGTCACACTTGGATGTTGAGAAACTGAAAGTAGAATTAACAGGCGATTAATCCTCGATTACGTTAACAGCCCGATAATTCTGAGCTGGGAAACCGGCAGTAAATGTCAGATTGAACAATTTGAAACTACAAATCTTAACATCACTACCTCGTTGAATCAAAGTCTATTCAATAATAACTTTAATAACTTTATTCATAACATACATTACATTATACACAGTAACAAGTTCCCTGGCTCACAAACTAGGCTTATTGCCTGGGACTTGGGAGTCAGTACCTCCAATAATAAGTATTCACATTAAGTATGTTTAGAAATTATAATTTATAGTGGCTGCAATCATAATAGTGTGCGTGTGCTTAGATTTAACAGATCATGATGATTCAAAATCAATGAAATCATTGAGGGTAGTTGCTAGTAAAAATAAAATTAAAAAATACATAAAAATTAACAAATACATAATTAAAACTAAAAAAATGGTGAAAAAACAAAGGTTCTTCATCAAAAATGTAAAGCTTAATAGAGAAAGGTTGCATTTACTTAAACAATTCGATTGTATTCATTTAACTTATAAAAAAGCACTAGGAAATACCAAACTGACACAGAAGACTTGCGGTATGAACTTGACCAACTACAGGAGAAACTTACTTCTATGACCATCAAGTATACAGCCTCTGAAAACCAAATGAAGGAATATGTATTGGCGATGAATGAGCTGGTAAGCTCACAAACTAACAAATGTGAACATTGTTAACCACCATCTGTTGAACTCACACCGGACCATTCATATGTGATGCCACCATGCCGCAGTCTTGTGCCAGTTTGCCATTAGAAATTACTAACTGTTTGCCTAAAAAGAGTGTAAATACAGAAATAGTATTATTTTGTGATGAAATTGGAAAGGATCTAGGCCACTTGTTATCAAATAAATATCCAGGACAATCAATAATGAACTACTGTATGCCTGATTGTTCTTTATTTGATATAATGAAAAAAGTTCTGAAATGCCATTTTAACCAGGATACTACATTATTATTTTTTATTGGTAATAGGGGTAATGTGAACAAAGGTGAATTACTCGAACATTATAGATCATTGTGCAATCTTAGTTTAAAAAAAAATGTGATGTTCACATTCCCTTACAGCCAAAATTTGCCACAGCAAGAAAATAATCTTAGATTTGAATTGAAAAGGACATTACATAATTTAACATATACTCGTAGTAGTCATTTATTCCATTTAATTGACACTAACAATTATGTTGGTAATCACTTTTATTTGATAAAAGATAGTTTTTTCATGGATAGGTACTTTCTTTCAAAGTATTGTAAAAGACAGATAGCTGTGTCGCTATCATATTATTTTTCTATTACAGCCAAGAATTTGGCTAAACAACTTGCTTATATTGAGCAATGCCAAGATATGTTATTTAATTCAGCCAATAATTTGGTATCAGAAATTGATATTGATATTAATTTAAATTAGAAATTAGGACAATAGGGACAACCTCTTGCAAAAGTGTACAGGATGAAAATTGCAAAATAAAATCAAATAAAAGTTTAAAATCAGTAAATAGTATTAACCTGGTGCATCAAAATATTCAAGGATTTATGAACAAAGATTTAGAAGTAGAATTATTTATGAATTTTAACAGTATTGATATTCTTTGTATAACTGAACATTGGCTTAAAAGCCACCAGTTATTGTTCAATTTTAATAATCACCAGGTTGGTAGTTCATTCAGCAGAGTTAATGCTATACATGGTGGCTCATTGATTTTAGTAAGTAACCAGCTTAAATTTAAAGACCGTAAGGATATTGTGAGCCTATCTTTTGAGCGAACAGTTGAAATAGCTTGTATAGAATTGGAGCAGTTTATTGTATTAAGTGTATACAGACCCCCTTCAGGACTGTATGACTGCTTTGAAAAGTTTTTAAACTGTCATGGTCACTAACATTAACATTAGAAACGGGATATTTACCATGTTTACTATTTGTTGCGAGTTTCCGATATTTCGGTGCTGTTGCACATGATAAACATCAGGTTTATCCGTGATCATGGTGCTTGCAACAGCACCGAAATATCGGAAACTCGCAACAAACAGTAAACATGGTAAATATCCCGTTTCTAAAGTTAATGTTAGTTCTTTGAAAAGGTAATGGATGAAGTGTTACACAAGATTTGTTACTAATCGAATAAATCCATTATCACTTGTGGTGATTTTAATGTTAATTTATTAGAAAACTCAGGTTCTTGTAGTAAAATAATAAGGCTGTTTCAGTCCTACAATCTTGTAAACCTATTTTTGGAGCCCACAAGAATAACCCCTACTAGTGCCACATGCTTAGATAATATTTATACTAATGTTATACCAGTCCACAAAGAAATTATAAATTTACTAAATTCTGATCATTGCGGGCAGAGGATTACTATATCAAACCAAAATAACAAAGTGGCTAAAAAGGATATCACTGTTAAGCCCAAAACTGCAAGTCGTTTGGCAGCTTTTAAAGTTAAACTTATTAATAAATTACCAATTTTGTCAATCCATGCTAATCCTAATCATCTATATGATGATTTTTTTTTAATATATACTGTAGACAATTTAATTCCACTTTTATTCCCAAGACTCTCTGCTTCATTCGGTGATTGGGCTACCATTGGTATTCATAACTGTAGAACACGGCTTTATGAGCTGTACAGTGAAAGGACTTATGTAAACACTGCTGAATTTAATTAATATGATACAAATTATTTAAAATTATTTAAAAAAAATTGTTGTTTGGCCAAGTCGCGTTATTTGAGTTCGAAGATTAAAAGCAGTAGTAATGTTATTAAAACGACTTGGAATATTATTAATAGTGAAACGGGAAGATCTGGTAACCGAAATATTGACTACAGCCTGTCTATTAATGACAACATCATAAAATCAGACTCACAAATCGCAGTGGCTTTTGAAAATTTATTTTCAGATATTCCCATTTCAACTACTAAATCCCTAAATTCATCACCTATACTAAAAGAAAATGTTAATGTTTGCGATTCGGAATTTCTTTTTGAACTTGTAGAGACAATTAAAACCTTTCACACTTTAAATGTTAAAAATACTGCAGATCTGTGGGGACATTCTGTAGAAGTTGCTAAGTCCATTATTTACATTGTCGCACCTAGTTTAGCTATTTATTATCTTTAATAATTGTATCGACAGTGGGGAGTTTCCTGACCGAATGAAAAATAGTAAAATAATACCTTTGTTTAAATCAGGTAGTACTGCAGACCCTACAAATTATAGACCTATTTCAGTACTACCTACGTTTAGTAAAATATTTGATAAATTAATTTTAGAGCAATACCAAAGATTTTTTAATAAACATAGCAAAAAATTCGGTTTTACAAGGGGTCATTCAACTATGATGTTGAACTTTTAGAACATATTTATAATGCATGAGAAGATAAGTGCGATGCCTTGGGAATATTTTGTGATTTTTCCAAGGCATTTGATTGTGTTCTTCATGAAACGCTAATCAGGAAACTCCGCCACTACGGAATCCGGAACAGCGCTCTGGCTCTTCTTACTTCATACTTGAGTAATAGGATTAAGAGCGTTGACGTTAATGGAAAAAGATCTCCCGGATCTATAGTGCATGATATACAATGGGAGTCCCACAGGGCTCAATTCTTGGCCCTTACTTGTTTCTTATTTATATTAATGACTTGCATAACCTCATAAAGGGTAACCATGATATAGTGTTGTTTGCGGATGATACTTCACTTCTGTTTAAACTTAAACGTCAGCAGCTGGTTACTGACGATGTAAATAGCGCGATCTCAAAAGTAGTTCACTGGTTCAATGTTAACAATTTACTTCTAAATAAAAAAAAAACAAATTCATTGAATTTACCCTACCTCACGTTAGGCAGATGAAAACTGATGTGATGATAAAGGGCGAAGAATTGAATGCTGAAAATAGCACAGTATTCTTAGGCCTCACTTTGGATGCTAAGCTTCAGTGGAACCCACATATAGATAAATTGTCAAAGAAGCTAAGCTCCGCAGCATATGCTGTTAAAAAATTTGTAATTTAACTGACATAGAGACAGCCCGTTTAGTATACTTTAGCTATTTTCATAGTGTAATGTCGTATGGTATTCTGTTGTGGGGAAATGCCGCCGACATCCAGACTATCTTTGTTTTGCAGAAAAGAGCTGTTCGATCAATTTATAAATTAAGCCCGAGACACTCTCTCAGAGAGAAATTTAAAGAGATTAATGTAATGACTATGCCTTCTCAGTATATTTATGAAAATCTTTTATATGCCCATAAAAATATAAAATTGTTTAAAAAATACAGTGATATCCATAACATAAATACTAGGAACAAACACAAATTTGTAGTACCTACAACAAGGCTCAAGAAAATAGGTGGCTCGTTTAGATGTCAATGTGTACGCTTTTATAATAAGCTTCCAAGCCACGTACAAAGTCTAAGTGTTAATAAATTCAAATCATTCATTAAACGTAAGTTGTGCCAGAAAGCGTTTTATTAACATTAAAGATTACGTTAAGGAAAAAAAAGGCTTGGGATTGAGCGGCTGATTTTTTCATTTGCACCGTGAATTTAGTTTTTTAAAATTTTTATTTTTTAATTTTTCTTGCAATGACAAGAATATTTACTTTTTAAAGTATTATATTATTTTATTTTAATTATTGTGAATGTGCAGACTATGTGGATCATTCTTTTTTTTTTTCATTTTTATTCAATTTAGTTTTTAATCATGGTCTGGCAGTTTGAGTATTTATGCGACCTACCCGAATGTCCTTTCGTTGGTATTGTTCGTCAATTCATTGAGCTTCTCAAATTCTGAGTTGAGCTGCACGGTTATTAACAAATGCGTGCACTGACTGGACAGGTCCACTCAATCTGGCTGGTTCTTTCCTCAAAAGACCATTTCAGACATCAGTCTACATGGTCTTCAAATGATCTAGCCAAGATTTTGTCTGGACTTTAAAAGAGACCGTGACCTCTGAGTTTGTTTCGGTCTTTCTTCTCAGAGTAGTCAGACAGGAAACGCCGACCTCATCTAGTTTTAAAAAATATGATCGACATGTAAAAGTGTTTGTACAAACCAACTTACAGAAATAAAATCATTTATCATTTAAAGTTTGAGAAATATTCTGTGTCTAACTAGATTCCAATAAGAATGTGTTTATTATGTTGTTATCTTGTTCTAATTTAGTATTAGATTCGTATTAATTTCTTAATTTAATCATTGAAGACTAAGAAAAGTAAAATTTTAAGGTTACTTTCGAGCAAAGTTGACATCTATATCTATACTAATAATATTATAAAGATTCCTCTCTCGAAACGAAACCTATGAGTATTTGGGTATGTCGGAAGCGTTAGGTATCAACACTACTGACATGAAGCAATCGTTGAGGGAACGCTTCTTTGGCGGCCTGAAGAAGGTATTCAATAGCCTTCTTTCGGGCGGAAACAAGGTGCGCGTCTTCAACGGTTGGGTCATGCCCGTATTGATGTACTCTTTCAGAATACTCAAATGGACTCAAAGGCAACTTGGCGCCCTGGCTAGGCGAGTCCGTACACTGCTGCCTGCATATCGAATGCATCACCCACGATCGTCGGTCATGAGATTGTACCGATAGTCGTATCAGCCAATTGCTTAATAGCCACGAGCCTTGACCACCTTAGGAGGCTCTCGTTAGGCGGCTGGGTCAAGGGCCTGATCCAGAAAGCTGTATTCCTGGACACGGCTCGTATTGTTAGGAGCTTCCTCTCTCTGGAGCCCTGAACGGCGGTAGCTTGGACCCTGTTTCCGATAACGGTGGGCCTCTTTTTTATATTTTTAAATGTTTTTGTTTTTTAATTTATTTTATAAAACTATTTAAAAATGCACAAAATAAGAACAGCGATAAATAATAAACGTTATAAAGAGGAAAGGGTTGTTTGTTTGTACCGAATAGGCTCCGCAATTACTGGACCGATTTAAAAAATTATTTCTTCAATAGAAAGTTACATTATTACTGAGTAACATAGGCTATTTTTTACAAAAACAATACAATACAAAATCGTTTATTGTCACATTTAGCATATTCTACATTAAGACGTGTTTGGAGTCTCCCTTTAAGCAAACAAAGTCTGTATTAGGAGACTCCTTAGATAATAATTATTACGTAACTTGAAAACATGATTTATTGTTTATGGAGATGTATGCATTATTTTAATTTTAAATGACAGATATAGGCGTAAAACTAATATATATGTTTGAATTGTGAAATTCGGTCGACGGAATTAAGAGATATTTACTGAAGAATTAGTGTAAGGAAAATTTACCGAGTTGATATGTTCACGTTTTTGTTCTACAAATTTGCCGGTGCACTTACACGTAATATTCATTACGACTACTTTATTTAGCTCAAAACTTCCAAATCGTCCATCAGGTAGGTATATAATTGAAATTAGCCTTTATGAATCCTTTATCACACATGACTAAATAAAATTTGCTGTTATAAAATAATATTTTTTCATTAATTTTATAACTATAACACCCGTTGTGTTACACCATTACGTTGTTTGAGTTTACAACACATTCGAGTACATAAGTCTCACTCTCAATTGACGCATGGATATCTACGAAGAGTATTTTTTTGGCGTTATTTTTTTTTTATTTTACTTTTAATTGTATATATATGGTTTTGCAGCGATTTTATTTTGGAAGTCGGTTGTATTTTTAGTAACCAAGTTGTCTTTAGCAGATACTTAAGGAACACTAGGTTTTACCCGCTACTGCGGCCGCGTGGATGTTAGACGAATACTTCGACCTCGTCGATTTAAGACATGCAAGTGATATTCAATCTTATCACTATAAAAATATAATTGCCTTAACTGTGCCTATGTCGCAATCTTTGACATAGGTACCTATTAATATAAGTGTTGTAATAAATAATAGTATTCAAACTTATGCTTCTAAAATTGTCTATTTCTTTATTAATATGTTGGTTCTTCTTCAGAGACAGGTACTACCCTAATAAATTACCTACTGAAAACCTGCATTAGCGAGCCGACTCGTATTGGATAGGTAGGTTAGAAGATTACTATATTATTAAAAATATAAAATCATACCTACATGGGTATACAGGGTTATTTATAAAACACAAAAAATCTTTCAGGAGGTAAAAGTACTCATGATTATAAACAAATTTTAACCAATCCTGAAAAAGCTAAAAGATTATCAAATGTTTCATACATTCTCATCGAATAAATATTGCACTTTATAACAGTAATTCAGGCAACAGACAACATAAACAGAAATAGTTGCATATCAAACGTTTATTTTTGCGTTCCTATGGGTTTATATGGAAACCTACAAATCACTTATGAACGGAATACAAGACGTACGGCTGTGCACCATCGGTTCGTGGTGGACATCTCCCCCACGCAAACACATTAAACGTATAGTATAGGTAGGGTATTCCACTCTCAATGTTTCCTAATAGCTATAACTTGAGGATTTTAAGTCAAGAGTGAATAGGATACTTCTAGTTCTATGCAAGTGCGATTCTTGTTCGACCACATCATCGCTTACCATCAGATGAGATAACAGTCTAAGCGAGCCTATCAATTAATTTTAAAAAATAGCGGACTTACCGCGCTGACAGCAAGCACCAGCAGTAGAAGCGTCAGAGCCCCGGCGCGTGGGCTTCCAGCCATCCTCCCAGACATGGGAGACTTGTTCCACATCTTTGAACTTGTCGACTGACCTACCAACAGGACAAGTGCGCACCATATATACTATGTGTGATAAGAAGATGACGCGCGCATTCCTGACGGCAGTAAATGATTCGGTGCAATTAAATTCTTACATGCCTACTGCATACAAAGCTTCTGAAAAATAGCCCAGGCATCATACGTCACCTGTAACCTTTAGATTACCTATATAACAATACTTGCATGTATGCTATATGTTGAGGATATCAACAAATAAAACTGTAGATTGGTACTGGATAACACGTTTACTGAAGTTTCTACAAATTTATAAGTAATTTTTGAATAAAACACAGACATGGCGGCCGGTAGCGAGATGGTAGCGAGCGCGCAGGTGAAGTGTGGTGGCGCGGCGTACGCCCAGTGTTGCCAGGTCCTAGTGTGGGCCGGAACACTATATAGGACACAGGCATAGATGGCAGGTTTTTAAAAAATGCAATAAAAACGAGTGTGGATTAAAACACTTTTTATCGATTTAATTTTGTTAGAGCAGCGTTAAAATTTATTATACTATAAATATATCATATTGGCATTTGCTGACCTTTTGTGGCAGAAACCGTGTATCTTTCCGGGATAAAAGGTTATCACATTCAGCAAGAGCTGTCTCAAGCATATGGCGCCGGGGTGTGAAAATCAGCATGCGCCCTCGTTCTTCATAACATTTCATATGTTTGTAACTGTCCATTCATGTCAGACACAGTCAGTCTATTCTGAAGAAATGTCACTGTGTAAACTTAGGTGTAGTGGCTATGGAGTGAGACGTCAATCCATTCTCTACAAGCTCACTCTACCTAACTTTTCACGGTGACATATTTACATAGTAGACCTGCAGAGTAGTTGCTTAATTCCTTTCACAGAAAATCATTAAAAAAAGCTATGATGCAAGATTGATTTTTGAACCTCGTCACAAACGGGAAGCTTTTCTTGACATAGAAAAGTCCCTTCACAAAATATTTATTTAGATAATCAACAGATTCTACAAGATAGTTGTCGAGGCTCATTATGGATATACCTGTATAAGAACACCTCTCTATTCCGTATCTATAGGTGTTTTCTCAAACATGCTTGGAAATTTTAGCATTATTTTGACAACCTTCTTCGAGATAAATCGAAATTGCTGTACTGGCCAAATACATCCGAGCAGCGGCCGGCAAAAGTTGTATTAAAAATCCATATCTGTCGTGTTTAGCGGCCAAATAAATTCCATAGTAAACTCATATCCGTCGTGTAATTTAAAAATGCAATGATCTTTTACTCCGAAACATGGCAATCAAGGAGGTAACTTATCAAAGGTTTTATTAAAATTTCGAACTGGCTTGCAAATAGAACGCTGTTTATTGAAAAAAAACAAAAGAACACTTTAACGTGGGATCAATTATTGTTGTTCGTCATTGATTTTGACAAAATGAGTACTAGGTACTACTTAGTTTTAATTTCCGCGCATTATTTGAGAAAAGTACTATATTATATAGCCACAACTAGGCATTGATGGACTTACGTATGTTTGCCTCGGCTTCGCCTCGGCCCACATTTACACGTTCGTCCATCAATGCCTCTATTGCTGGCCGCTGCAGTAATGTACTAATAAAGAGTCTATTTATAATACATCCAAAATAAAATTGAAATGAAATTAAGTTAAAATTGAATTAAACAAAATTTAAATTAATAACATAACATTAAGAATTGAATTAAATGAAATGAAAATTGTATTATATAAAATTAAATTTCAACAAGATACAATTAAAATTGAAGTACTTAAATAGAAAATGGGCAATATGACTAACTTTTTCGAGTTGTTCAGATTAGCTTCATAACTAAATTTGACAAATTCAAAAGAGTCCGCTGCGATATTATGTTTCTCCTTAATTCTTTATGAACTTGGGCTTTTTCTATACCTAAAGCTATTGTTATTTATGTATAAATTTGCATAAAAATATAACTCATGAAAATTTTACGGAAAAGTGTTTTGGTTTTAATAAACTAATTAAGCACCCACATGAAAGATTAGGCATTATAATGAGAAGGCAATAGTGATCTATTTAAGTAGATACAGGCCTATATGTATTGGCTAAAAAATCATCTGCACATGCTCGTATGCACGTAGACACCGTTTTCCTTTAGGCAAAATATCAAATGCAATAGTGCAGGCAAAGACACTTCCCGAATGAAGTGCTTTCCGACTTGTATGACCCCGGGTCCGGCGCACCCTGGGCGGGTAATTTAACAACTTCTATCAAATATTTGCAATACATACGCTAAGACAAACATGGGGTAAAATAAGGCAGGACACACTTGTTGGCCACAACCTATACCTCTATTTTGATCGATCATTATCGAGAGAGGAAAGATATACTTTCAGAAAAATAAAAAACATTTTTTTGACCAATTAGTTTGGTTGATAAGTTAGTTTAGGTCGTTTAGGGTTTAGTAGTAGGCCCCCAATTAGTTCTAGCCCGGGGGTCCAAAAATTGGCGGTCCGCCCCTGGCAAATAGATCCCATCAGGACGATTTTGATCAATCAATCAATCAATCAATCATTTATTTTGTGAAACATAGGTATGATTACAGTTGGTATATTAAAATATGTGCACTATGTTTGTGCCAATATCTGGCGTACAAAATTAATATAAGCAAGCAACAATAAATAATAAATAAAATAATACAATTAAGGTAGCATGTCAATGGATTACGTCAAAAAATATATGAATTTAAAACATGTCAATTAGGTAAATAGGTCATTACAATTTTAGATAATTAAACACATTCATAGATAATCAATAAATAAAATCATAAGTGTTTAATTGGCAAGTCGGAATCATCATACCTCTGTTTATCAGTAGTAAACTCAGTGATGGAGTAGTAACATTTATCTACAAGAAACTTAAACAAAGACCTCTTAAATGATCCCAGACACTCCTTATTTCTAATAGCTGCTGGTATACTGTTATATATTTTTGGGGCCATACCTAGCACACTTTTGCCGAAAAATGCGGTTTTATGAGAGGATTGATTAACCTAAATACGACGGCTATATTAGCAGAAAACGAACAGTTCAACTATCCACCTCTCTGCTCTCTTCTTGCTAGGTTAGTTTTGTAAACATACAGCAATGACCAAACAACTTACGAAAACATATACCATTTTTTCAGCAAAAAACCCGTTATATCTCAATTTAATTTTACACATAGAATGCGCTCAAACATTTACTAAAACCGAACATTGTGATGTCGCTGAAGATCATGACTACGAGGATAGGCAATGCAAACAGCTGCACCTACCTAACTGCAGGAATTGTGGGACTAACGGGTAAATGCTAATGTTTATACCTATGTAAACTATACAGGTGGCTTTTTCAGGTGAATCCGAATTTGGTCAGAATGCCCGCATGGCCAAATTCGGAACCATGAGGTACAGGATAATTCCTACATACGTCATTAGTATTAAAGGTTGTTATGGTTGTTTTTGATCTTGTTATTTTCCGAATTATTTACCTACGTGTATAAGTTTACCGATAACTTAATCATCGCTACGTTTCCCTTTATTCTACGAAATAAACATTCATCGGTAACTTTTTCCTTGACAATTTATTAACTCATCGAATTTAATAATTGTTAGTAGGTACATCATTTTATTATAATTATGATGTAATGTATTTTCAATGCATCTAAGTTATATTTGTTGAGCCCAAACACGATGTATTAACTACCTACATTATAGAGAGCCGGAATCGCTAAAAATTATCATTTCTATGAGAAAAGGAAACTCAAGGCAATAGTTATTTATTGTAATCCAACGAAATTGAAAAGCTACTTTATTTGTTCAATATTTTGTTTACCTACATACTACCAGACTTGGTTTCAACTACTGAAAAATCAGCACCGTGCTGTGGGTTCCCCATGGTACATCATTATGCTGAGTGGGAGCCTTCTTGTCACAGTCACGACCTTCTTCTTGCATCTGCCGAGTTTCTATGACGTTATTTCTTTTGTTTGCGATAAATGTAGATTTTACTAACATATATAATATGAACAGGTATTTCATAAAACCCATCCTCATAAATCCAGCTACTATTCCTACTCTTTCTCGGTTCTTCCTCGTGGTCAAACTATGTTGTCACACTGATTTGACCACAAGGAATAGATTTTCCCTGTGGTCAAACTGTTATGGTTTAAGAAAAGTACAGTCACTTAAAAAATAAAAATTATAATATAATAAAATGTCAAGTCATAAGGAAATAACAATTTAAAATTTTTGTATAAAGAAAAAAGCGTCAGCGTAATTTGTCAAGAAAATGACCGATACTTATTTCTTTATGCAAAAATTGTAATTGGCATTTCATTATGAAATCGTCTCTGCTAATATGCTTGTTTCGACGCGGGGACGGTTCGTTGTCATCATCCTCCATTTTCAGCAATGTCGACAATAGACGAGCTATTGTTTTTGGACTATGTTTTTTCATCTCGTGATTTAGGTTTCTACAGCGTTATTGCGTCTATGTTACGTGTACGTTATCTCACCAAATACTGACCATTCTGATTTGAAGCCTTTGTCTTTCAACCACGTTTTTCAAAGTATTTAATGAACTTTTCGATTTTATTGTTTCTGGGACTTTCCGATATGATGTACTCCTATCCAGCGTCAATCTCGTCTACAGGTAATAGAGGGAGAGCTGAACAAAGTACCAAAACTCTTTTTTAAATTTTAGTCTATATTTTTAATTTTCTCGCTCTTTTCCATAGACTTTTGGTAAAATGATAGTAGCATTTTATATTATTTTGAGGCTAGAGAAAATCTGTATCAAAGCTTTGCTGGCCGCTGTTTCAAAATCAATATGAATCTTTCTTGGTGTCCACTGTGGTATTTGGGATTTTATCATCTGAAATAATGCAGTATAACTCTCCTCTTTTTTATCAGTCATCAAGGCATACGCTGCTGCAATTATATTTGTAGTTGACGCTGACTGGGCTGTATCAGCATGTATGCTATACATTTGTTTGAATGGCTTCGGGCAGGTGAAGAATGTGCCATCCAAAAAAACTCATTTGAGTTCGCCAACAAATCTTTTCCTTTTTCGGAGCCAAAAACAAGAATTTTAGAAGTTTGCGTTGCGTATTCCGCCAGAAGAAAAAACTGTAGTTGGTCAGGAATACTGACTGCTAATTTACTAAAGCATGTTTTGCTCCTACTTAAATATAAAGAATTTTTAATGTTGGCCAATGATGTTATTGTTCCCACAAATTTAAGATCTTCATCCTTAAGTGTATTCTTTGTTTCTCGATATAACTGCGGAATAGGCAGACACGTTAATGTTGCTTTTTTTTTAATCGTCTATCACTTCATCCAGTTTATTCTTGCCGGAATCGGCTGTACATATGTGATCGTTATGTTTAACTATTTGGTCGTTCTAAAAGAAAAACAATAGATTTGTATTATAGTGCGAAAAGCTTACACAATATTAAATTATAATAGTAATGTATAGTATACATTCTATATATATTTACGTTCAAAGTTATAGACCCGCGACACTTTTTTCTTTCTTAAGTTGCTTCAAGTCGAAAAGACATTGCCATTTTTATATGTTCGTAATTTATAATACTGCCGTCCATCATGCAGTAATAAAGTACCTCTTTTACGATTTATGTACTTAAAATCCATTTAGATTCAAATAATGTAACACCGCAATAATGAATGCAAACAAAACAGGAAAATGAGAATGACATAATATTATTGTCAATTTAAATCATCACTGTACGCAACAAGATAAGTCAAATGAAAAAAGAGTTATCCTAGAAGTTACAGTTACAGTTAATCCTAGAAGTTTGACCAACGGGATTTTTTTTCCTCTTGGTCAAATCAGTTTGACAAAATAGTTTGACCACGAGGAAGCACCACTCTTTCTCTGTCCATGCAGTAAGATTATGGAACTCACTTCCGCCTAGCCACAGATAATATAATACTAGCATAGCCTAGCATTCGAGATTTGGAAACAATTTCTCTTTTTAGCGACTACAAAAAGACAGACGCAATAAAAACATTTTTAGGAGGAGAGTAAAATACTTTCGCGATTATATATTAACGATACCTTCGCCAACTGTTAACCGATTTTAATGAACCTTTTTCTTATATCGAAGAAGATATCAAGATATCGCGAAGTATCATTGCTTTTTTTTCCTTGTTCGGCGATATATTTAAATTTCGATGAATTCTTTAAAACCGATGTACACGGCCAAACAATAAGAAATGGTCGGCAATATTTTTTTTTACTTTTTTTAACTAAATAATGTTACAAATGTAAATACCTAATAACGATTGTGACCTTCTCTTGCCAAAATCACAGCTTGAATCCTTCTGGGCATGTTTTCCACGATGTATTTAATAACGTTTTGAGGAATAGTGTCCACTCTTCTGCAAGGACTCTTTTTAGCTCCCAGAAGTTTTGTGGAGCAGGTCTTCAGCACTGATCTTACCCGTCTCTTTAGAACATCCCATACATGCTCAATTGGATTGAGGTCAGGACTTCGAGCTGGCCAATCTAAACGACGGATCCCAACTTCTTACATGTACGCTTCCACGTCGCCAGAACGGTGCGGGCGAGCATTGTCGTCCATAAAAATGGAATATTCCCCAAGTGAAGTCAATTGCTGCCCAAAACATAACCGAGCCTGCGCCATAAGAAGTGATTTCTTCGAAACACACTTCCGCATAGCGTTCCCGTGGTCTTTGCAGCACTCGCCGGCGTCGGTCCGCTCCACACAAATAGATTCTAGCTTCATCAGAAAACAATCCTTTTTTCCAGTCTATGAAGCACAGTTTCGAGCAAACTGAAGTCGAGCAACACGGTGCTCACGGAGTAATTTAGGGCCCCGAGCCGAGTGGTAACTCCTGATATTGGCAGCCAAAAGCCTCCTTCTGACCGTCCACACGCTAATTTCTACTCCTCTTACTTCTTAAAGGCTCTTCTTCGGGTCCACACTTGAAGCCTTACGATTCCGCGACGCCTGACTCACCAAAAAGCGGTCATCTCTTGGTTCTGTGCATCGTTTTCTTCCCGAACCGGTCTCTATATACTGTTGCCAAGTCCTCTGGACAGTTGAACGACTCACATTTAGCCGCTGAGACACGTAAGTTTCCGGACAACCTTGTTCAAGTAGGGCTATAATTTTACCGACCCTTATCGCTTTATCACTCGTATCAAAAAGTGGTATTAAATGTAAAATGAAAGATTAAATTGTTTAATTTGCAAAAAAAAATAAACAAAAAAAAAAATTTAGTAATCAGTAAAAAAATTGTTTCAGCAATTTGCGCCACTAGTAAAGCAATTTTACAATAATCCACATTTTCTTTTGTTAATTTCAAAATTTAAATTTGGTACGTAAAAAATCATGCCAGGATGCTTCAAATAACATGCCAATACATCATCAAATTAATAAAACCTCTTTCTTGTTCTTCTTCATTAAAGTAGAGAAAAATATCTAAAGTGGCCGTTATTTTGCAAAAAAGTTTATTTATGATTAGCGGTCGCCTCGCGGTTACACCCGCGTAGTTTCCATTCTCGTGGGAATACAGGGATAAAAAGTAGCCTATGTCACCCGGGGATAGTGTAGCTTCCCAATGGTGAAAGAATTTTTGAAATCAGTCCAGCCGTTTCGGAGTCTTTAACGAACCTACATACATACTTTCTCTTTTATATGTGACTAGCTGTTGCTCGCGGCTTCGCTCCCGCGGACCACCCTACAGAACCCATTATTGGGATAAAAAAAATAGCTTTTGTCACTCAGGAATAATGTAGACTTTCTATTGGTGAAAGAATTTTTCAAATCGGTCCAGTAGTTTCGGAGCCTATTCGGTACAAACAAACAAAAAATCTTTCCTCTTTATAATATTAGTATAGATATATATATATTAGTATAGAAGTAACAGAAAAGAAGAAAGTGAGATGAGTCTCCTTAGTTATGTTGAAAATAAATCCGCAATAATGCCGCTTGAATGCAAACCGACTTGTTGCCGTCCTGCAGAGATAGACGGACCGCGGAGTCTTAGTAATAGGGTCCCGTTTTTACCCTTTGGGTACGGAACCCTAGAAAAGGAACCCTTATAAGATCACTTTCTTGTCCGTGTGTCACAACCGATTATCTCAGGAATGGGTGGACCTAGCAAGCTCAAAAGGTTTAAGTAGTTAAAAAAGTGTAAACAAATCGCGTTTTTTTATAGTTGACACTTTCTTGTTTAAAAACATATTCTAACAAAATTAAATTTATTTTCGATCACACGATAGTTTTCTCTTTTATTATAGTATGTCCAACTTTATCATTTATTCTTTAACTACTCTTCGTAGATGTAACTGCTTTAGCACATTGTTTTTGTTAGATTTATTAAAATAATATAATATTTTGTAATCTGTCTTTTGTAAAGAGTCAAAAAAAACAGGTTCCGAAAAGGTAACGAATTTGATAACGTTACTAAATTGAAGAGTAACACTGTGACGTAGTCTGGCAACTGAAGTGGCAGGTATTACGTTTAGCCGGTTAACCAGACGCCTTTGTTGACAGCTCTCGACATTTGCGAATTTATGCTTGTTTCGAACAGTGGTCTCGAACCTATCGATATTTCGCTATTTCTACCGATATGGGCTCTGTTCTACCGAAATATAGTATTTTTTTTCAATAATTAAACAAATTTGATTGAATATTGTATATTTTTTTTGTCAAATACCGATTTTGGGTACAAATATACCGAGTTTAGCTGGCAACTCTTCCGATCTCGCTCTATGATTTTCGAGACCACTGGTTTGGATCGAACTTGTTGAATTGTGATATTATTAGCCTGTTTCTTTGTTTTGTTTTTGTTATTTATTTATTGTTAGTTTTTGTTATTTATCGTTATTGATTTTTAAATTCGTAACGTGGAAAAATGAGTGAATCCGAGGCTGGTACTAGCCAGACCAACTTCGTACAGACATTTCCACCATCGAAGAAGACACGCTTCAAAACCGGACCTCTTTCATCATAAGAGCAAAAGACATTGATATGTGTTTAAATAAATGTGTTTAAATATGTAGAAGAAAAATGGCCCAAAGAGTGTTATCCGTCAAAAACAGACAGTGCAAAAATTTGGTAAAATAATGGGTATGTCTGTACCAACTGTACAGGTTTATCTATACTTCTATACTATATATATAATATAATAATATTATAAAGAGGAAAGATTTTTTTGTTTGTTTGTACCGAATAGGCTCCGAAACTACTGGACCGATTTAAAAAATGCACGATGAACTTGGCGATCGCAGCGCCTACCCTCCCTCTTACTCTTACCATTAGCAAAAAAAAACATATGTAGGTACATTTCCCCTCACATATCATCGAAACTGTCGATTTTGCTTGGTTTCGTTGCCGGTGGTGGAGGAGACTTAACTCTATGCGATGTTTTGTATTGATTAACTAGCTGTTCCCCGCGGCTTCGCTCCCGTGGACCACCCCACAGGACCCGTTTTCGGGATAAAAAAAATAGCCTATATCACTCAGGAATAACGTAGCTTTCTATTGGTGAAAGAATTGGTTAAAATTTACATTATGGGCCGCTGATTTATGGCACGGCAAGGGGGGAGGAGGGGAGGGGGGAGTGGGGGATGGCCCCCTATACCATCCCCACTACTCGGAGCCCCATGGTTATGGAGATATCCATGGTTAAAGTTTTTAGGTTAGAATAAAAATTTCCATCAATATCCATCGATTTTTGGGGCGGGAAAGGGGGTAGGGAAGTGGGGGGATAGGGGGGCTACCCCACTGTACCATCCCCACCCCGCGAAACCCCATGGTTATGGAGATATCCATGGTTAAAATGTTTACAATTACTTTTTAACAACAATGTCGACGGAGCCCCGCTGCGCGGGGCTCCTATTTCTGTCTGGAGGGTCTAAAGTAACCTAACACGAAGAAGATGACGGGAGCTGAGTTCGCTCGCTTTGCTCGCTCACTTCAGCTCCCGTCATCTCTTCAAACCTAACCTGTCCATGTCGGGGTGCCCTAAGCTCCCGAGCTCGCTTTGCTCGCTCTTGGACTAATTCTCTTTTTTTTCTCCACGAAAAACATACAAAAAAACATAAAATTTCCGAGTCTTGAAAATTTGTAAAAAGCTTTCTTTTTATGAGTACTACCTATACAAAAAATATGAACTTCCAAATCAGCGGCCCATAATGTAAATTTTATCCTATGAACTTAGTGTTACTTAAAAACCTTGATGTTTTTGTGCCTCTTTGACTTTTCAAGCAAAGTTCTGTAAACAATAAAGTGGCTCAAATTCGCTCAGCACTGTAAATGAGAAAGACCTCTTATGAACTAAGATCTTTTCAAACAGTGTACCTAAATAACTAAACTATAAATAAAACAGTGTTCATACAAATAGTGAACGTTGAATTTTCAAAACAAATAGAAATACGCAACTACCCGACCGACCTGTCAACGAAAAAACTGGGCGCGTTCCATATCAAAACACTGTGCATAACGTTTTATGATATGTCACAAATTAAATCTCAACTAAATGAGTTGACGTTAAGCATAAAAACCTGCAACACTAGACACTTGACACCTTTGGCTACATAATCACCCACACCGAACAGAAGATTTCCTTTCTAGAGACTCAAGCAAATAAGCAGATAATGCATTTGAATGATACCATCTCTCAGCTCCGTGGCGAGATAAATGCACAGGCACAGGTGGCAATGTGCAACGAGATAGAAATTATGGGCCTAAGCGAATCTAAAAATGAAAACCTGACACATACGATCCTGCTGACCGCGTCTAAAATTGGTGAGGACGTGAAGGAAGATGACGTTGACTGGGTGACTAGGACTGGAATTGCTCGAAAACGTTTCTCAGGGGACATTAACTCGAAAATGCCACGGCCGAACATTGTGCGTCTTCTGCGACGATCGAAAAGAGACGAACTTATTAAAGCAGCAAAAATCAGGAAGAATTTAAATTCCAAGGATATGCCCCTGACGGTCCGCAAGGGAGAGTATTTGTGAACGAGCATCTGACAAAGCAGAATCGGTTGCTTTTTCGTGAAGCGAGATCAAAAGCGCAGGCGAGAGGCTTTAAGTTTTGTTGGATCCGAAATGGCCAGATTTTGCTTCGCAAAGAGGAGGGGATGCCCGCCACACGTATCCAGAATCTGGCTAATATCTAGCCATACCAGCTTCTTGGCCCTGACATACTTTATGATGGCACCGATCACGGAGCCTTTCCTAAAATACCCTCAGCCTCAAAAAAATAGGAGCATTAATAGAATTTTGTATCTCTTTTGTTCCTTTAGAAAGGTAGGTTTTACTTTTTGTTTTTTGACTATGTTTATTTTGGATGAAATCTGTACTTCTACAACAAACGCTGTCACACTTACTAACATCACACTCATATACATAACACTTAATACAATTTATAAATGGATACTATCTCCCACTAACATTAACTTCAAACTCATACGCAGCTTTAAGGACAGAAGAAAAACATTGATTAAATATTATGTTCAATATAGCACAATTTTTTTGCAGTATAATAAAATAATAAGTGACAATTTTATTCATACCCCATCTTCTATTAAATTGCTTTCTTTACCGTGAATAATTAATGATTAAACGAACTTACCTGTACGTGAAGTTCTATCATAATTATACGAGCGCCGAGTCCGAAGAGATTAGTAATTTACACATGTAGTTACGCTAGTTGTCACCACTCATGCACTTAGTTGAGAAAAAAAAATATAATATAAAATTTTTCGTTATCTATGGCAATTCAGTTTGACATACCCACAATTCTTTTATTTTATTTTTTGTACATGTGGGTACTTAGTCCAGTTCCGCTCTCATACGATGTCGCCTATCATTTAGTTTAGAGTAAAAGATCCTGTAGTTCATTGATGTATTTCCGAGACTCTATAGATAATTTGGGGTATGTGTATATGTATAGCACTGGGAGGGTGGGATTACTAATCTCTTCGGACTCGGCGCTCGTATAATTATGATAGAACTTCACGTACAGGTAAGTTCGTTTAATCATTAATTATACTCGCGCCTCGTCCTCGAGATTAGTAATTTACACATGTAGACTTTGAGAGTATTTTCGGAAATGTCATCAATTTATAATACTTAATGTTCGTAAATATAAACAAAATTTTATTAAGTTATGTTTATTTTAGTACATTAAACAGAGATAACAATTTTGTACTTCTAGGATTAACAATTTTAGACGGTTTCTTTGAGTAATTACTCAAAGGGTAAAATTAATCACAAACAAATGAATATTATTAAGTAACTGAGGAATAATTATTCTTATAATAGCTATCACAGTTATCTGTAGACAATAATTTCTAATCGCACTAAATTAATTATAAATGATGGTTGATTATTGATTCTGCTAAGGCAGTACTATCATCATCAATAATAACTCTTTGATAGAATTTTGCAAAAGTTGTCGAATGTCTACTCCAGCCTGCCGTTTTACGGATAGTATCTAGGCTGACGCCCAGTGAGTGCGCGCGCGATGATGCTGCATGTCTCGTGCTGTGTGCACTAAACACGCTCGTGTCGATCCCACACTCACTGAGCGTTTGCTTTATCCAGCGGCTAAGCGTTTGCGTTCCCACTGGTTCATGAGGTTGCCTAATTCCAATAAATAAATCGTCTGATGTTCTTAATGATGAGGTGCGTTCTATGTAACACAGCAATGTAGTGGCTGGGCATATGGATGCTTTATCAGTAAAAAAGGGTAAATTAACAATAGGTTGTTGAAATCCCGGTCTCGAAGTCTTTACAATATCGGAGATTTTAATTGTGATACGCTGAGAAAGGTTTTGAACGTTGCTAACTTTTATCTTCGAGAGAGTTTGGACTCTGTGTGCGGTTGACAGAGCCAGTAAGGTTATAGTTTTATTAGTAAGTCTATCAAAAGTTAATTCCTCATTAGGATGCCATGAACTCAATTTATCCAATACTAAGTTTGTATCCTAAGTAACTTCATATTTAGGTCTTGGTGGCTTTAGTCTAAAGACCCCTTTGAGGAATCTTTTTATTCTATCATCACTAATTAGTACAGGGCTCAGCACCAGGGAAAGAGCAGATCTGCATGAATTGAGTGTACCATATTGACAACCGTCATTAAATAGATCGGTTAAAAAGGATATTACTGTGGGTACAGAAGCGTCATAAACATTTAACGAATTTGTTTTACAGAAGTCCCACCATTTCTTCAAGTAAACATCGTATTGTTTCATGGAGTTAGGTGCTAATGATGCTAACATTATATCAAGTGATGATTCTGGTACGTTTCTCCTTGAAAATGCGTCCCGGATAATATGCCTGCCACCAGGGTAATTGACTCGTGTATCCGACGGGGGCTGAAATGAGACAGTAAGGCATGGGTTTTAGGTGGAAATGTAACAGTTTCCGAAATAAGGAGGGACCTAAACACGGGGTACCATGGCTGTGATGGCCAAAAAGGTACGACCATGATACCTCGTGCCTTGTCTGTTATTATTTTTCTAAGAGTTTTTAGTATGACTGAAAATGGCGGGAATGCATTGAAATCATAATTTGCCCATGAAACCGTAAACGAGTCAATCGCGAATGCGTCTGGGTCGCGGTGCCAGGATATATATGTGGCACATTTGTTATTTATGCGACTAGCGAACAAGTCAATTTTTGGTTGACCGAATGCTCGGGTGAGACTGTCAAAGGCCCAATCGGACAGTTCCCATTCTATGTCCGGATGAGTTCTTCGTGATTCGTAATCTGCAATAATATTATCACTAGATTTTATGTACGAGACAAAGACGTAAAGCTTTTTGCTTTCGCACCAGTTCCAAATATCACGAGTTATTTTTGTGAGATGAGGGTATTGTATACCCCCCATCTTATTTATATATGCTACTGCTGTTGAATTGTCGACACGTAGTAATATTTAATAATAATATAATAATAATATGATTTATTTTAAAGACAACTACATTGGTCCAATGGTTAGTAAAAGCTTATCAACTAAAGGTTAGTAAACTTAATCTAGGTGATAGTGTAATAGTTGGTATAAATAATCATTCAAATTTAAATCATAATAAAATCACAAATAATAAAATCAAAATAATGTCACATTTAAAACAATACAAACATAACATCAAATTGTAAATAAAATTGCAGACCCTACTTCGTCAGCACCCTAATCTGATGCTTGAGAATAGGGCAGTCAAACCTACCGACAATAATCGCCAGAATGCCATTGTCGCTAGCACGCACTCTGCACAAAAAGGAGGCAACATTTTTCCGCAGAATGGCAGCAAACCCATCTGTACGAGCCTCAAAGAACATACCAGATGCGCTGCAGAAACGTGGAAGGCGCAATAGCATCCTAAACGCGTTGTTGTATTGGACGCGCAAGGCGCCGAGGGTTTTCTGCGAATATGCTGTCCATAAGCTGCTACTGTAAAAGTTTTGGCAGTACGCCTTAAAGAGCGTTATCTTAACCTCCTTTGAGCAGGATGCAAATCTTCGGACCAACATATTCGCCCTCACCGTCAACGCTCTGCGCTCCCTATCGATGTCAGCGTCATCCTTAAGATCGGCGCTGACCAAATGACCCAGATATTTAAATTGACTGACTCTTTTTAGAGTAACACCATTCAACATCACAGGGGGTACTGTGACAGGCCCCAGACCACACTTCGTAAACATCATGAACTCACTTTTGGTTACGTTATATCGTAACCCATGAGTCAAAGCGTAGGTTTCACAGAAACTTAACAATTTCCTAAGTGCGCTGACAGATGGCGCCAGCAGCACCATGTCGTCTGCGTAACTCAGATTGTTGACAAAGGTACCATCAATGGAACAGCCGACCTGCATGCTGCTGAGGCCACCTATCAGCTCATTCACATACAAATTGAAAAGTTTGGGAGACGTTATTCCGCCTTGCCTTACACCACACTTTAAGCCGTAAGCATCCGATAATTCGCCCGCCCATTTCACATTATTTACCTGATTGTCATACCAATACTTAAAAACAGAACCTAGCTCTTTAGGTAAGGTAGTATTCCTAAGCTTCTGCCAGAGCACATCGTAAGCCACCATATCGAAAGCCCTGGAAAGATCCAGAAAACAAGCGTAGACTGGTGTCTTTCCATCGACGTAGTACCTCACGGTGTGCTTAAGCGCTAAAATGGCACTTTCCGTAGAAAGACCCTTACGGAAACCAAATTGTCCGTCATGAAGATTTATGTGCTTGTCAAGATATTTGTCCATTAAACGATCCAGAACCTTCGCAATAATTGTAGCTAGTGATATTGGCCTATAATTATTTTTATCAGCAATATCGCCTGTTCTGTTTTTAATTATCGGCACGACAACAGTCTTCATCAGGTCAAATGGCAAATACGAATGTGAAATACATAGAGAGAAGAACATAGCGAGAACCCGCGGCAAATGTGATCCCGCATACTGCAAGTGTTCAATGCTAAGACCGTCGTGGCCTGGTGATTTACCTCTACTCATACTCTGAAGTATGTCTCTCACCTCCCTTGCAGTGAACCTAACACTACATGATGTGCCATTCTGCACCGTCTCAGCACTGAACACCCGCCCGGTGCAGTTATCTAACGGTGATTCAACCTGAAAATTATCCTTGAATAAGTTTGCTATGTCCCTCGCCTCCGTCTTTCCTGCAATGCTCACAGGGAGACCAGGCTTCAAATTAAGCTTGTTTGTACTTTTCCAAAACTGAGCAAAATTTTTGGCAGATCTGTAGCTGGCTATTATATCCATCTTTATCTGGTCTTGGTGTTTCATACACCATTTTAATTTTGCCTTAAATATTTTTCTACTTTCACACATTTCATCGTAAAAAATACCGCTAGTTGGCCTACCATACCAAAACCACACCTGTAATTTGTACCTGGCCTCCCTGTGCGCAGCGCTCACATGTTTATTCCACCCTGTGATGCTACGTGAATTGCGTATCTGTTTACCCTTTCCATTCTCGTAACTTAGACCAGCCGATTCCTTTAAAATTTTCACAATTTTATCATACATTTTACATATAATGTCCCTATGAGTTATGTCACAGCAAAGCTTATCCGCACATAAAGATAACTGCGTTGGAAAATCAATGTCTCTAAGTTTTCTATTACACAACTCATAGTACAAATCTATTTGTGTTTTTGTCCGCTCACCCCACTTAACTTTATCAATTATACACTTCCTACCCTCAGAAATAGATTTCAACCGAACCATTTTTAAGTTACATTCCAATAACACTGGAAAATGGTCCGACCAAACAACATCATAACATACCTTAATGTCCTTAACGGTATCCCAGGCAGATTGCGTCACAACACAATGATCCAGCCATCGCCGGGATCCGTGTGCGTCACTGATAAAAGTGTACGCCCCCGAGTCTATACCTAACTTTTCAACGTCAGCGCAAACCCATTGTTGATCGTCACAAAAAGACGTTAACTCGGTATAAAACATCTCGCTCGGGTGCGAGTTATAGTCCCCCAGAATAAACACCGTTTCCACTCCCGCACTATCAATAACGGCACTAATTTCACTTAAGCAGTCCGAAAATTCCGGTAGATTGTCTGAACACTGTGTGGGCATGTAAACACTAAACACAACGAACGATTTATTGTCCACCTCAAACTTGACAGCTGATAAGCGCACACTCGTACACGTAAGTACTGTTACGCAACGAAACCGGTTTCTCCGCCATAACAATGCGACGCCTCCATACGGCCTGCCGCGCATCAATTGCTGTGTTGTATCAACTGCTGACTTTCCGAAGTAATCAAAATCATCGTGTATCGTGCCCAGAAACGGGATGTCGTTGGGCAACAACCACGTTTCCTGTAGGGCTATAATATCCGCAGTTTTACATAATTGTCTTACGTTTCCAGCGGATCTCTTTATAGACTTACAATTAAAAGTTATTATACTGCACATTTGCATATTATTCATGTTATAAACTTACAAAAAATTGCTATGCTTATTCATTCAGGGAGTTTGTTTCTCCGCACTTTCGTTACGCCTAAAGTTGACGAATCGTCTAAATGTTATACCATCCGGCCATAGGCCCGTATCCATAAAAGTAGATAACTTTGACCTTGGCACTAGTACTTTATAAGCATTGTAATCTCGTTGTGTCCTTGTCTTAATTTTCTCTAACGCTACTTCGACTCGCGTTTTTCTTAGTATGTATTCCGATATGTCTTCTGCCGAAGTATGTTTGTCAACGTTGTTTACAAATAGTGGAATATTTGAATCCGCCGCTTTAAATTTTCCCTCGGTATCTATGGACGCCTGACCTCTGGAGCTTATAAACTTATTTCGTAGTCTGTTTCTCTGAACTAATGTCCACTTTTCATCCCTCACATTGACAAACTGCCCTTTTTCTTTCGCCACTTGTGCAAACGACTTTGTATTCATCCTAGGGCCACCATTGTTTACATCCCTGTATGCAGGTGATTTCTCTGACGTTGGCGTGGTTATGTCGGTCAAATTATGCACAACAGGCGTTTTAGAAGTTACTGAATCACTAGATTTCTTCGGCGCCTGGTTACCTGACTGTCCAGAAGAAGGGTTGCGTAAAACAACTGTATTTGGATTTCTGATATATCCAGGGGTCGAGCATGAATCTCCTTCAGTTGGATTTTGGATGAAGTCCTTTTTAGGTAGGTTCAACAGGCCAATCGGTCCACTATCGTGGTTTTCGACATTCATTCTCGAACTACCCCTTAATGTGCTCATATTTGGTAAATCAAAATTATTGACAATGGATGCTGTTTTGAGATTTGTCAATTCAGTTTTAATATCCTCCAGTTGCTCCGATGACACAAATGAACTCTTTATTTGGGCTACATCATTTTTAAGAATTAACAAGTCTTTTAAAAGTCTAGTAGCATCAAGATGATCAAAATGAATTGGGGGTAGGGCGTTCAAATTTTTCGCAACAAAGACTGGCAGTTCATTAGGATCTAGTTCCTTGAATAATCCTATAATGTCTTGCAAGTCTTTCTGCGATTTTCCATCCTTTTTCCGCTGAATCTTGCGCTTGGAGGTTGTAACGCACTGAAATAGCAAGTTTTTGGCCTCAACTATCTCATCCACGTTGAAAGAGCTCGCACACACATTAATCATGGTTTGCTCATCCATTACTTCCAGCCTATTTTGTATATAGGCTAGAATCTCACTTATTATTACATTGCAACTGTCACACTTTACACTTTTTCTAATCGTAGCCATGATTAATACACTGCAATCCAAGGACGCGTGCGCCACCAAGGCCGCGTGAGCGCAGACTGATATTTGACAATTACAAAGGTTTTTAGCAAAAACTTTTAAGGCAATAAAAGCGGCAAGCAGTTCTAAATAATTTATGTGTTGTTCTCGTTCGGTATTTGACCACTGCCCACTCGCAGACCTTCCTTCACAGGCGGCCCCCCACCCCGTTGTTGAGGCGTCAGAAAATATCTCAACTTGGTAAAAATCAACTTTTATTCGATGGACAGAATGTTCTATTTTATGTATCCACCAGTCAAAGTCGGGTTGTAGTGATTCAGGTAAATTCATAGATTTATTATAATCATCATGACCCTTTAAGTTGAGATATTTACATCTTTCCATTTCTTTAGTGTACAGCCATCCGTATTCGATTGCTGGACAAGAAGAAACTAATAAGCCTAATAACTGAGCAAAATTCCTAATTTTACATTGCTTTAATTTTGAAAATATTTCAAGAATAAGATCATACCTAAGAATCTGCATTTGGTCGAAGGAAGAGGTGCGCTTTTTTCTACATTAATAATGAAGCCAAGTGAAGTTAATAATCTTTTAGTTAGTTTTATATTAGTAAGGCATTCCAGTCGGGAATGTCCAAACAACAACCATATTTGTTAAGGTTTTTTAAGTTTAAAATAAAGCGCATCTTGCCATTTGGTTTGAATATCAAGAAAATACTTGAGATAAATTGATTTTCGCATGGAGAACATTCTGATATTGCGCCTATTTTGAGTAGGCTATTAATCGCTTCTAAATAATGGGGTTTTTCATTAGCCGAGTAAGTTGGTCTAGCAGGCAGTGTATGTTGTACAACGGGTGATGTAAATGGTATTTTATAACCTTTTATCCAAGATAGTATAGTCTGATCGCTAGTAATTGCAGCCCACTGATGATAGAATTTAGATAAGCGGCCTGCGTACTTAACTGTCTCTAGAAGCGGCGACGGGGAAACGTCGACTGATGGCCCCGCGCTGACGTCTTCGATGAATGCGCGTGCGGTGGCAAGTATTGTGTCTGCGGCGGGGGATATTGCGCGCGCGACTCTGCAGGCTCGCGGCTCCTCGGCGCTGGCGCCGGACCCGCGGGCGACCTGCGCGCCTGGGGGGGAGCCCTGCGGTTTAAAGCTCTCGATGCTGGTCCTTTATAATAGGTATTCGCAGTCTTGCTGCTAAATTCGGCTTTCAGTTCAATGCCTGATTTATTTACAGCCTTTGCTGATTTTAATGTATCTGCTAAATTTTCACCGAACAGATAGGTGTCTATCTTGGTGGTTTTAAGGTGTTCCTTCATGTCATTTTTGAGGGCAAATAAAATGAAATTTTTACGTGTAATGGAATCTGCATGTTGTAAATCGCATAAAATTCTGCTTATATCCATTAATTTTTGCAGAACGTCATTGCTAATTGTTTTAGCATTTAATTGACCTTTTTGCGCATAATCTGAGTAAGAAATGTAACTGTGTCGTAATAGATTTGGCTCTTTCTGACCACACCTGTCAAATACTCAAGGTTCCAATCAAAAGGGTGTGTGTACTGAAGCATTGGTATATCAAACGCCGTGACTATAATCTAGTTAACATGAATAAATTTAGGGAATGTTTGCAGAGTGTTTCTTTTTTAGAAATGTATCAGTTTGATGACCCGAACACAGCCTATAATATTTTTATGGAGACATTTACTCTTCTATACAACCTATGTTTTCCCTTTAAGCGTATTACTATAAGATTACACAAAAGACCACTATGGGTCTCCAGAGGTATCAAAACATGCAGTAAGAAAAAGAGAGCTCTCCTGTGGCGTTATAGACTTTACCACAATGAACAAGACAAACAAACCTTTAAAAAGTACTCAGCAGTTTATAATAAAATAATTAAATTAACGCAACGTGCTCAAAATAACTACAAGATCAACATCATCTAACAAGTCTAAAACTACGTGGGAAATAATTAACCAAACTAAATTAAATATACCCAATAATAATTTAATCCGTAGCATTAAAATCGGAGATAAAATAGTAACACATCCACCTGATATAGCGACCGCATTTAACGACTTTTTTGTTGATAAAATAAAACCTATAACAAATTGCGGCATACAAGTAACTTCAAATATAGAAAAGAATAGTAATTCGATGTTTATGGCACCAAGCAATGAAAATGACATTAAAGCTATAATTAAAACTTTGAAAAATTCCGGCAGTGTAGGTAATGATGGCATCTCAACTAAAGTGATTAAACATGTATCAAACTGCATTAGTGATCATTTGAGCCATATTCTCAATCTGTGCATATCGCATGGTACTTATCCTAACAACCTAAAAACAGCTGTAATTAAACCATTGTTTAAAAAAAATGACAAGCAATGCATGGAGTCTTATAGACCCATTGCGCTTGTACCAGTAATATCGAAGATATTTGAAAAATATATATATAATCAAATCTTTAAATATCTAGATAAAAGAAACATATTAACCGATGAACAGAAAGGCTTCCGTAAAAATAAAACCATCAATATGGCAATATATGACTTTTTGAACAATGTCATCACGAATGTTGACAAAAGGATACCTGTTTGTTCAGTTTATTGTGACATGACTCAAGCGTTTGACTATGTCGATCACAATATAATGCTAAATAAGCTGGATGCGTACGGTATTAGAGGGAATATCCTCAGTTTAATAAATTCATTTTTGCGGAACAGGAAACAGTACGTTGAAGTTACCGATATAGATCCCAAAACTAAATGCCAACGAACCTATAAGTCTAATTATCGCACAGTAGCTTATGGTGTACCACAGGGCAGCGTCTTGGGGCCCCCGCTGTTTATATTATATATAAACGACCTGCCAAAAGTAACAAGTTACCCTATGTCACTGTTTGCTGATGACAGCACTGTGACCATAAAGAATACTGATGATCAAATCCACAATGAGGCTGTTTCTCAGACAATAACCTCCATAGTGAAATGGTTGGATAATAATAACCTAAAAATAAATTTTGATAAGACGAAATTAATGATGTTTAGCCAGCGTTCGAATACCAATATGACAGTATGCTATAATAATAAACTTATAACACAAGTAGATACATCCAAATTCCTAGGATTAACGATTGATAAAAAATTAGACTGGAAAACACACACGGAGGAGCTAACTAAACGAATTAGCAAATCAGCCTATGCCCTGTTTAAACTGACACCAGTGATTAATGTCGATGCTTTAGTCACAGCATATCATGGTTTGGTGAGTTCGGTATTGAGGTATGGTGTAATTTTCTGGGGTAACTCAACCAACAGGGAATTGGTCTTTAAAGCACAAAAAAGGTGCATTAGGTCAATGTTCAGACTCCACAGATTAGACTCTTGTAAGCCATTGTTTATCAAGTACAAATTATTGACATTTCCTAGTTTATATATTTTTGAGGTAGCTGTATTTGTTAAGACCAATCCAGACCTGTTTACCAGAATATCATTTTATAATAAACGAACTCGACCACAGAACAATGACTTGTGCGTAAAAAGGTCCAACACAGCATTGATGCAAAAAAGTGTTTTTTGCATGGCGCCAATCATATACAACCACTTACCTATTTCAATTAAACAGTTAAACATAAATTTATTTAAGAAAAGGCTTAAATCTTTACTATTGCATAAAGCATATTACAGCATTTCAGAATTTTTGACAGACAAATGTGATGAATGTGTTGTTGCCCATAGTTGTAATCGTTGACATGTTAAGTTATTATTAATAGGCTAATTTCTTTCTTTTTGACATTGCACGTGACATTTTTTGTATTATTTAAATTTTTTCGTAATTGACATTTTTATTTTTTGTTGACATTATTTTGTATTTTTCCTTTTGACATTTTTTAATTTGTTTTTTTGTGTTTTGTTTTTATTATAATTTTTTAAGAATCTATTGCAATTAACTAATGTAATAATCAATTTTAATATCCATGAATATTTGTACGCCTTCTGGCATAACATAGCGCGCTTGTATTTTTTTATAACAACCATTTTTTTGTACCTATGTTAACAAATGAATAAATGAATTATGAATTATGAATTGGGTATTTATGATATCGGCCAAACAAGCAATTGCACAAGACATTTGTTTCTGTTTGTTTTCTATGCCTTTATCTCGTTTAATTGCGGTATCAGCAATTGCCGCCTTAATTTCCAGATTAATTTTAGGGGCATCTAGCTGGATACAATTTTTAGGTAAAACATATTTTGACATCAAGTTTTTACGATTTTCTTTATTCAGACCGTCTTTCGCAATGTGTAATAAACGATTTGCAACTTCGTTGCGTATTTCAGGGCCGTATTTGTCAGTTTTAGTAGGATCATCGCCTAAGATGTCTAGAATTTCCGTATCCAGATCAGGAATATTAACATCATGAGCAATAGGCTCTTCTGAGGGTACATCTGTGGTAGTACTAGGGCCTGGCTGAGGTTCACAGGTTTCGTTCGAATTCTGAACTAGTGATGTTTCATTTTCAGGTGGCCATTTTAATAACCAATCATCTGGTCGCAATGCGGGTGTGTCTGAAAATTATCATAAATATGATAATTTTTAAAACGTAAGTTAAATAACTTACAAACATTAAAAAGTGGACTTAAATAAGTCCATGAGTAGTACCTACTAGAATTTTAGCATAGTAGGTACATAATTATTGTTTGTAGATTAGTCATAGTTATAAGGTAAGGTTACAATCCCCAGCGGAAGGAACGCCAACCATATTTTAAATGCTTTGAATCAGCCCCAGTGACTGTTCAGGTTGCATCAATATAACTTAATTACGTAGATACGTAAACAAGGCGGTAAGAAAATAGTTATCACTTTAGAATGAGCTAGTAGGTAAATACCTGCTCCAATATCTTCATCGTGTAGAACAACAGCTTCCTCCAAGTCTGATACACTTTCCGAAGCACTAATTTGTCTATCACGGATTTTGCGTTCTAACTTTTTTATTTTATTTTTGTAATGGTTAATGTCTTCTTCGCGAGACCTAGAACTCTTACGTTTCGGCATTTTGTAATAAACTTGTGCGAAGACGCGAAATATATGGTGAGTGGTTGAGCACTAGAATGCGAATGATAGGCGACATCGTATGAGAGCGAAACTGGACTAAGTACCCACATGTACAAAAAATAAAAAATAAAATAAAAGAATTGTGGGTATGTCAAACTGAATTGCCATAGATAACGAAAAATTTTATATTATATTTTTTTTTCTCAACTAAGTGCATGAGTGGTGACAACTAGCGTAACTACATGTGTAAATTACTAATCTCGAGGACGAGGCGCGAGTATAATTTAGAAGTATATGACAGTATTGATGAAAATCTTAGCATAGATTGCCACTTGCTGGATAATCTCGAATCTTGTGAAGAACACCTAAACTGCGATTACAACTTCAAGATACTAACGTTTAACATTAGAAGTGCACAATGTAACTTTGACAGTTCTTGATAGCGCTAAAACGTTTAAATATTCAATACGATCTTATTGTACTTACCGAGTGCTGGCTACGTGGGAGTTCTGTTAACAGACAAATAGAAGGCTACAACGTTTTTTACACTACTCTCCATAAAAACAAGGCAAGCGGAGTATTAATTTATGTTCGTGACTCCTTCTCGGCATCGGTGACGGAACCCGACATAGAAGATGCAGACTGCTTACTGGTAAGCCTAAACAGTTTTATACAAATTCTTGGCATATACCAGTCTCCTTCCACAGCTAATAAGTAAGTTCAGCTAAGTTCTTGGTGTCTCTCGACTCTAATCTGTGTAAACTTAAAGAAAATTCCAGACTGATACTACTTGGTGACCTGAATATAGATATTCTGACGGAAAATCCAAACACTGATAACGTAGCGTATTAATGTCTGATGGCACAACATGGCTTACTTGCTGCCATTTCGAAACCTACCAGAAAAAACAGCTGTTTGGACCACATTTTTCAAATTCAAATTAAAATTTATTTATTTGCTAGAATGTAGGTTTACAAAGTATGATCTCAAATATATGACGGTCCCTTTACATTCTACCATTAAATATTGTGTGCAAATATTTAATTTTAGCTTGTATTATTATCTAAATTTATTTTTATTAAAATTAAGAAAATAGACAGTAATAACAAAAAAACCTCATACATTAGGTTTTTATGTAACAAATTAATTAATTGATGTCAGAGATACATTATTATACCGATGTCAGTTCAAACAATGTCAGCTGAAGAATACAATTACAAATTATTGTAAATTTAATTGATAATGTCATAACTATTATAAAAAATATTGGAAATTTAATTGATAATGTCATAAACTATTATAAAAAATATTGGAAATTTTATTGATAATGTCTTGTAAATTGTAATTCATCACATCATAACTATTTTAATCTCAGTGTTTATGCCGTGCATTTTAAACATCAATTAATTAATATAAGGTATATACCAATATTATATATTTCAGTTACCTTCACCGCGATCTGACATGTATTCATTGAGATCGTAAAAGCATTTTTTTTTACCATTGCCATAACTTTTTTTTTAATTTTGTTAAAGGTAAATCTTTAAAGGCGTCCGGTAATTTGTTATATACCTTTACAACATTTATGCACGATATATATATTTCCATTTTATACAATTCGAGCCAACATTGCGGTAAGCAGAGCTAATATTTAAATTTATTTTTATTTCGAGGCACTACATTGAGCTTGGTTACATCTTTGTGTTTTATAACATTTGTAATAAGTAAAGATTAACTGGTAGGGGTGGTTGCTAAATGTGCGGTAACGGACCATGATATTGCTATGGTATGGCTCAAATTGACAAACCAAGCAAGAAGAAAAGGATAAGCATAAATACAAATTTTGAAGCTGTGTCTGCTGATCTGTAGAAGTCTGATTGGAGCACCGTCACCTGCAAGAGTGACGTAAATGTGGCGTTGGAATGCTTTAATAATGTTATCAGTTCTGTAGTAAACTCGCACACACACATAATCAAGAGTAGCCGCTCGAAATACAATTTCAAGCCTTGGATCACTCCCGATTTGATGAGATGTATGCGGCACAGAGATAGTTCGCACCGACAGGTAAATCTAGACCCTAAAAATGATACTCTTAAATTTCGTACATGAGATACAGAAACTTTTTTATAGGGATTCTACGGAAAGCAAAGAAAAACTACGAAAGTAAAGCGCTGGAAGAAAACAGTAGAAATACAAAGAAACTGTGGACAACAATAAAGGATATTTGCAACATGCGGCAGAAAATAAATGACTCGGCCGATCTACTAAAAGCCAAAAGTACTGCAAAAAAATCGCTTAAACACTGCAACAACTACTTTACAACGATAGGCAAAATCTTGTCTGAACGGATTTTGCAGCGTTTATCAACATCTGAAGATGCACTGGCAGCAAATGTAGATTGTAAAATATCACCGGTAGATTCAATGTTCACAGCGCCTACAGATATGTTGGAGGTGGACTCCATTATAAAAAATCTCAAACATGCACCTGGAGTGGATGGAATTAAACCTTCTTTAGTAAAACTGATAAGGACTACTATTTTAGAACCTTTCACTTACATATGTAATTTGAGTATGTCGACAGGAGTGTTCCCCGAGCAGTGGAAGGTAGCAGTGGTGTCTCCGATCCACAAAGCTGGACCAAAGAACTCTCCGGATAATTACAGACCTATTTTTCTGCTTTACATCTTATCAAAAGTTTTGGAAAAACTAATGAATATTCGTATAGTTAATTACCTAGAAAACAACTCATTTCTGTCAGAAAGACAATACGGTTTTAGAAAAGTAAAATCGACAACTGATGCGGTCGAACTACTTACGAATATTATATCGAAACATACAGATAGTGGCGAGCGTTATCTTGGAATATTCTTAGACCTTGCTAAGGCGTTCGACACAATCTCTATTCCTATCCTCCTAAGAAAGCTTGAAAGGTTAGGATTGAGGGAAACCGCTTTGGATTGGCTTCGTAGTTACTTGAGTAGGTTATCTCAGAGTGGAAGATATAATCAGCGAAGAACAGGAAATTAGTTTTAGAGTGCCGCCGTACTTGGTCCTACACTTTTTACAATATATATGAATGATAAACTAGAACTTACCATCCCAAACGTTGACCTAATTTGTTACGCAGACGACACGGTGATATTATTCCACGGGACCGATTGGGACGACGTGTATAAGAAAGCGAATCAGGAGTGACCACGATCGCGAATTGGCTAAACAAGAACTTGCTTACACTGAATATCAAAAAGACAGCTTTTAGAAAAACACTGGCTACAAAAATACCATCATGGAGTTTGAAAATCCACGGAGAAGGTTGTTATAACACATACAACATGTGCACCCAATGCTCATGCATAACGCGCAGTCCTCCAAACTCTCTTACTCAAGCCATACCGTTTTCCTACACAAAGCTTATACTCAGAGGCTTCCTTGCTGATCGTTAGAAAAATGTACATTCTGAATGTTTCAACAAAGACCCACATCAAAACTTTTAGAAGGAGTGATCTGAGTATTTTACAGGCCAAACGCAAGTTCAGGATTCCTGCGCCTGCAGCTTAATCCGCCTACGCCCAAAGGCTTCCACTTTTTCTGCACCCTCATGTTTATAATGAGGTGATTAACAAGTGCGACTTCAGAAATCTTACTCGGAAACAAATAAAAAATACACTAACTTCCTGGCTGGCTACTTTTTCAGCTTCGTCATATGAAAGGTTCAGTTTCATATGACGAAACTGAAAAAGTAATAAATGTGTTAAAATAACCCCCCCACCTTGCTCTTAAACTCACATTCATACACATGAGTATGTGTTTGTGAGTACAAAAAGATCTCCCACTCACCCAAAACTTCACTCTTACACTCGCATTCACACATGTGCTCACAAACAAATAATATGCGCCTTTCACACAAACAAATAATCTAGCGTTTTAATTCAAGTTATGTTATGATCACCAATTGGGAACTTCTTCTTTTTCTTTTATTTTTTCTTTTTGCAACTTTTATGTCTTTATGTAATTATTTTGTTTATTTTATTTTGTGTAATTGAAGTTAACTTTTTTATGTTACCAATCACGTTTAAAAAAATGTTTAATGGTAAACCCTCATAATTGGTACCAAAGATACAGGCTTGCCTAGTTTGGGGCCAATGCTAAAACCTTGTAAAAATTTCTTGATTAAATAAATTTGAATTTGAAAAGAAATGCCAACTATTGAAAAAGTTATGGAAAGTGTCAATAATTATGACAGTCTACGTAATATAAAAAAGATATAATGTGTTATTTGATGAAGAAATTAGGCTTTAAATACTCCAAACGCAGTCGCTAGAGAATACTTATTGACAAATCAAACATTGCAGTATGGCGTGTAAAGTATTTAAATGAGATTGCAAAATATAGAAGAGACGGGCAGAAAATATAATATTTGGATGAAACATGGGTCAATGAAGGTATGATAACAACATTAATATGTTTTTAAAATAAATATTGTACACTGTTACCTTTGTGTCAGACCTTCCATCCACTGACGAATTTATTAACGTTGTCAAGAGTTTAAATAAATAAAAATAAATAAAATAAAAAAGCCATTTATTCTACTACATTAAATTATTGCAGTTTTAAAAATAAAATTATATTGAAAAAATTTAATTCAAAAACAATAAAATATATAAATGTAAAATATTCATTTCAATAAGAGTAAACTATTTTAGTAATTTCAATTCAACTCAACTATCTAATACAAATTCATTAAAATTAAAATTAAAATCTAAAACAGTCCTAGTTCAGTAAATTACAAACCAATAATTATTATTTTTCAATAAAATTCTAATT
The DNA here is from genome assembly GCA_945859665.1 of Anorthoa munda. Lineage (NCBI taxonomy): Eukaryota > Metazoa > Arthropoda > Insecta > Lepidoptera > Noctuidae > Anorthoa > Anorthoa munda. The sequence continues at coordinate 10,522,054 of OX243896.1, forward strand.
TAATTCAAATTCAATCTCCATCATCCATTAACAATTCAATACAATTATAATTATTATTCCTATTTATTATTTTTTAAATTACAACTATGTATCTACCTTTAAAATTACAATATGCATTGTAACTATTTATTACAGAGTTGTGGTAGGTACAACATTTTTTGCTGGTGTTAACTGTATAAAAAATAATAAAAACTGTATAAAAATAACTAATCGTAAGGGTGGACGAGTCGTATAGTGACGCGAGGGAGGTGAGGTGCGGGGTGCCGCAGGGCGCGGGATGCGGGCCTGTATGCTACCTAATGCACGTCAATAGCTTGTGCGGCGTTTTACGCAGCTGTTCAGCATACAAATGTTCGCGGATGACCTGTGCGTGTTGCGCGCCGGCGCCGATCTCGCCGAAACTTGTCGACTCGTGCAGTACGACGTAGATCGAGTTGTTGAATGGTCGCACGACAACGGTATAATCCTAAACGCGGATAAAACCAAACTAGTTTTGATACGCTCACCATATTTAATACCACCTGGCGACCCACCTCCGATGTACACACATGAGTTTACGTGCATTCATAAAAATTATGTTAATTGTAATTGTAAACCTATTATACGCGATAAATGTGTAACATATCTTGGTGTAAGAGTTGACGAGAACTTTTCGTGGTCAAAGCACATTGAGTACTTATGTAATAAACTTAGAATATTACTCGGTAAATTCTACCATCTAAGCTTTAAAGTACCAAGTAGTACCCTTAAGTGCCTTTATCTACAATTAGTTGATCCAATATTAAGTTACGCCCTCGACTGCTATGGACTCACTTTTAAAAGTAACATAGAAAAATTAGAAGCACAACAAATAAGATTTTTAAAACTATTAGTAAGTAAGAAAACTAAAAATAAATTTAAAGATGATTATAATAAATTATTTAAAATTTGCAAAATTCTCCCTATCAGCTTAAAACATAAATACCTACTTCTGGTTAACAGTCATGGCAGCTGGGAGCGTCACTCACTCGTTACCCATAACCACACAACGAGAATGGTATCGGCAGGTAAATTTGATGTACCTAGAATAAGGAATTATTTTGGCGACCGAACGCTTGATAAAAGAGTACCCTACCTTCTCAACCAGTTGCCTGCTGACATAAGAAGTCAAGAAATAAAAGGCAAATTTGCCAGATCACTTAAGCAGTTCCTTTTAAAGAGTTTGTAATGATCTTCTCAAGAAAGTGGTTTGCAGTTTGTAGTAATTGCTTATTTGCTAACCCTCCCTGGGTTGGCAAATAAGTAATTATGTAGTTTTATAAGATATGGGTCATGTGATATATAATAAGATTCCATTAATAACATTTCAAAAGTTAATATATTATTGTTAAGTTATTGTAAAATTAAGTGTCCGCACATAAACTTTATTTATAATACTGTTTGTTCCGTTCTCACAGACAAACCGTGAAAACGGTTTTGTGGGGCATAGTTCTTAAGTTAAGATGTTATAAACTTGTACTTTAATAAATAAATAAATAAAAAAAAAAAAAAAACTGTATAAAATAACAAAATATTTAAAACTGTATAAAAAAAAACTTTTTTATAAACTTATTTATAAGTTTTTTTTTATACAGTTTTAAATATTTTGTTATTTTGTCAAGAGATTACCACTCAACAAATCATCAAGTGAAGATAAAACATCTAATCGGATGATTATAGAAGCGTGTAAAACAGCCGGTGATGCGATTTAACCGTGTACAACCGTTGTATAGCAGAGGGCGTATTTCCTCGTATTTGGCGACGCGGGTTTATACGAATCATCCCGAAAAGTGGCGACAAACCCCCGGACGACCCAAAGTCCAATAACATTATTTCCATCTTAGGGAAAACTCCTGGAGCGCCTTAGCGTTCCACGTTTACTACCGGACGGACCAAAATTTCATAACAATCAATTCGGTTTCACTACTGGCAAATCTAATACATCTGAACATAAGTACGTAATTGGGCTTTTTCTAGCTATTTCTGGAGCTTTTGATAACGCATGGTGGCCAATGCTATTACTTAAAATGAAAACTCGGGGCTGCTATAGAAATATGTATAATCTAGTTTACTCTTGCTTTTTTAATGGATCTGCGAAACTCAAACTCGGCCATCATTCCATGTCGAAGTCTCACACCATGGGATGTCCTCAGGGTTCGGTTATTGGTCCATCTTTATGGAATTTAGGCTTTGATGATTTCCTCACGATACCGTTTCCAAGCGGCTGTTCATTAACAGGTTACGCGGACGACGGTCTTCTTCTCATTCAATCAAGTACTCGAGCTGGACTCGAAAACTTGGCTGACACTTGCGTACAAATTAATATCTCAGTGGGGTGATCGAAACCGCCTGACCTTTGCTCCGTACAAAACTTATCAACTCATTTTGAAGGGTAATCTTAAATCGTGTCCTACTATTAAACTTAATAACGTTCCCGTAAAAAGGCAGTACTCCGTGTGCTATCTTGGTCTAGTGTTACAGAGGAATTTTGCATTTATAGATCATATTAAAATAGTTGGTGAAAAGGCAAAAAAAAACTTCTATGCCTTAACGAGAATATCTAAATCTACGTGGGTTCAGTCTTTTTAACCTAAAGACTATTTATGGGGCTACTTACTACTTGGGTTGTATGTGCTATGGGGCGCCTGTTTGGGCTGATAGGGCCACCATAGGGGCGGTACGACGTAAATTACTTCGAAGTCAGTGTTTATATATATATATATATAGCTTTGATATTCTTATGCAAAGCATACAAGACGGTTAGTACTGAAGCCTTACCGGTACTTGCTGGCGTACTTCCGGTCGACCTTTAAGTGTAGCGACGTGCTGCAATGTACTATTCCGCACGAGAAACCATGGACGCGGACTTTTTAACGAGGAGTGACCGTGAGAAAATCTCTAGATTATTTAAACCACCTATTGACGTCTGGGAGAAACTTTTATCCGAATGGCAATTTAGGTGGGATAATTCCAGCAAGGGCCGACACCTCCACCAATTCTTTCCATCCGTTCGCGTGCGGCTGGCCAGGACGTGGCTGGAGGTGGATCACTGTGTTGCCCAATTTCTCACGGGGCATGGTAACTTTAAAAGTAAATTATTTTCCTTCAAGCTCGTTGCCTCGCCTTTATGTCTATATACAATCTGCACATCATATCTTATGGTATATTACATCATATCTGAGCGTATTCTTTGGCAGAATGAATTATGTTAAATAATATTATGTTGAATAATGTACAAGCTGTATCAGGAGTTGTTTACTATACGGACCTTGTGGAAACTACAAAAAATTGCCGTGCGTTCAAGCGTTTTTACCATACCTATTATTGGAATCAAATATAACAGCTCACAATGTTAGGACCCAAAATATTAATCCAATTTTTATCCGTGGTGCTAGGCAACTGGGCTTATCCCAGTTGTAAACGACCCTTTGTGCATAATGGCCTTGTTTGTTATGTCTCCTGCTTGATATGGAGGGAAGTGGCAATTTATATTTTTCCTACTCCTCCGTTATTCTTTTCTGATTAATTTCCTTGCGGGATCCAAGACAGTTAAATTCATTCTCCGGGACTTCGTCGAGCTTCATTGCCTCGGCGCTTTTCTGGTGGTCGCCACTGTTGATTCGGGCTTTCAGGAGTTGCAGTGGTTTGGGAATAGTACGGTGGGATTATTACCTTTGTAAATATCTTGTAAACTTGTTAATATTATTTTTTGCAGGACACACCAAATCTTCAACATGGCAAGATACTACAATAACATGCTGTAAAGAGGCTCACAGGCAGGGTTTTTCTACAGGGTTAAAGAATCCCAGCGTGAAAGGAAAACGCCTTATTTTAGGCCACATTGGTACTTATTACTTTATAGCCTTTAATAGAAATGCCAAGATTATATTTTATTTCCCCGAAGGGTTGGGCTGAGGAGAGGAGTACCTATAGTAGGTACTCCCACATTTTGCCAGTTACGTTTAAGTCCTATGTAATAGGGGGCGAGCCTATTGCCATTAACCAGGCACAACTCCAGAGTCCAGGCTGCTACTGTGAACTTCATGCTCAGCTGTAGCGCTTGCGACCACTAAACCAATGAGGCAGTGATCAATGTATAGTAAATTAACATTTTAAGTCAAAGTACATGTGAGATGCTCATATTATAAGTAAATATAATTTTGTAATCAGTAGTTGAATGTTATTTAAAACTATGTTTCAGGTTCATCAAGTGGTTTTGTTGAAGGAGGTGAACAGTCTCAGAAATGGATGCACATAATTTTGAGAAATGAATCACCACAATTTTCAACAAACTGGAAAAAGACTCAATTTTGGTGATGGATAATGCATCCTATCACAGTAGAAAAAAAGAAAAAGTGCCAACAACCGCATCAAGAAAGGCTGATATTCAGAAGTGGTTAAAAGAAAAAAAAAATGCTTTTGAAGATGCAGACTTAAAAGCACAACTTTTAATAAAAGTTGAATGTGAAAAACACAATTACCAATCCTATGAACCAATATTATATTGTGGATGAAATTAGCCAAGGAAAATGGTGTTAGTATTGCGCGTGCCGCCATATCACTGTGAGCTCAATCCAATTGAGTTAATATGGGCTCAAGTTAAGGGGTTTGTAGCCGAGAAAAATAAAACTTTTAAAATGAACGCTAACCTAAAAATTCTTTTGCCAGACGCTTATCTAACTGCAGAGAATTGGAAAAATTGCGAGGGTCATATAATAAAAGAAGAACAGAAAATGATTAAATAAGACAAAATAATAGATGATACCACTGAACGGGTTATTAATAATGTGACAGATAGTTCATCACATTCAGATTCAGAAAAGAGCCTATTAATATGTGACTATAATTATTATGATTTTAACATTTGAAATAAAAGGTTTTGCATCTATGGGTCACGTGGTTTTTTTTAACTACCTAAACCTATGGCGGAAGAAGGGCGTTCCAGAGAAGTATAGACTGAATATTGAAGGAAGAGTGAACAAAATCAGTAGTATGAGAAGGACAAATCAAGAGGAGATTATTGGAAGAACGCAGATGCCGAGCATCACATACGCACAACGCACGCGCACGCGGCGCATTGCCGTACGTCTTGTAGTTCGACGATGGAAAGGGCTTGTGCAGTTCCGTCGCACACTCTCCGAAATGTAACCGATAAAAACCGACAGGTTGGCAACTCTGCGTCGATGTTCGTGGCTCTGGAGCTTTAAAGCGACCAGTGCATCGTTGCCAATAAGCCTCTTGGCCCGTCTGTCAATCGACTCAAGTGCATCAAGCTGGTATTTGGCAGATCGATCCCTACCCCACGGAAAGATGGAGCCAGGTGGAATTGGCTCCTTTAAGCGGAAAAAAGACGCACCTTAGCAGCATTGAAACTGACCAGATTGGCATCGCTCCATTCGGAGACCGCCTTCAAGGACAGTTCAAGCGTTCAACCATGCCCTCCCGGAGAGACCGAATCTGAGGCCCAGTAGCCCGTGCGCTGGACACGTATCTCTCAGCAACATTGCTGTCGCCTGCATACCCAAAGGTTCCGGGTTTTAGCAGATCATTAATGTGCAGCAAGAATAATGTTGCCGAGAGCACTAACCCCTGAGGGACTCCAGCGTTAATATCCAACTGACCGGACGAGCAGCCATCGATAACCACTCGGATTGATAGATCCCTCAGGAAGTCCGCAATCCAATCACACAGACCACTATGCAGACCAAAGGAAGGAAGCTTTCCAATGAGGCTTTCGTGCTAGACACTGTCGAAAGCCTTCGAGATGTCGAGACGGCTAGCGCTTCCCCGTGTCTCTCAATGGCCTCAATCCAAATGTAAATGGCATACGCTAGAAGATCCGCAGTGGACCAATTTCGCCGGAAGCCGTATTGGCCTGTGACTTTAATCTTTTTTTTCCGTGCTATATAAAGAGCGGTCGGATAGCCATCGCTTAGGTTTAGTATTTTGAGACTGGCTGGAGACTATATAGCTTAGTCTCCAGAGTCTCGCCCGGTTAAGCAGAAGACAATCACTTTGATTGAACTGCGAGACGCCCCGTAGGAAATATATATATATGTCTTGAGTCAGTTTCGATTTGGTAACAACACAGAGCGATCGGAAAAGGAAAATAGTGCCAAGTAATAAAATTGTTTAAGAAGTGTTTTTGTAACAAAGTGTGATTAATTGAAGTCTGCTGTTTAAATAATTTATCTGAACCCCAAGCTCGTAACAATATAGTGGCGCCTATATATTTAGCCCTGTGCAATAATTTCGCTTAAGCATAACTGATACTCGTGATCATCAATCAAACAAAATAAACTATACTGCAACTATTCACCCACTTACAGGAGTAGTTGAAAAATTAATATGCAGTCTTCAATCATTTGTTATCAAAACATTCCTGCAAAGTTTTAAACAAATCGGATGCCGCAATAAAAAGTTTCATACCAAGTTCAGCTTCCCCCATTTCCACCCTTAAAATGTGAATTTAAAAATCCATCTTTAGGTAACGTTTCAGTAATTCTACCGCTGCACAAGAAAGGTTCCACGTCTAAATGCGACAACTACAGAACCCTAGCCCTTATATCCCACGCCAGTAAAGTGTTGCTACTCATAATAAACAAAAGAATCCGTCATTTCTTAGACTGGCAGATTCCGCAGGAGCAAGCTGGCTTCGTCAAAGGCAAAGGGACTCGCGAACAAATTTTAAACGTTCGCCAAATAATTGAAAAGTCTTACGAATTTAAAACCCCTGTCATCCTGTGTTTTATAGACTACAGCAAAGCTTTTGACTGCGTGATTTGGTCGGCATTGTGGAAAATTCTGGAAGAACTCTGAGTACCTTTACACCTGGTGGCTCTTATTCAATCACTTTACAATCCGGGTGTGGTAAAGGTTGACAGATCAATGTCTGGGCCTTTCAACTTCGGCAAGGGCGTAAGACAGGGTTGCATTCTGTCCCCCATCCTTTTTAACATTTACGGGGAGTATATCATCAGACGTACGTTTGAAGACTGGGACGGTGGGGTCACAATAGGTGGCACCAAACTAACAAACCTCCGCTACGCAGACGATACTACACTTCTAGCTGCAAATGAAACCGAAATGGTGAATCTCCTTGAAAGGATGGAAAGAATTAGTATATAACTGAGGCTCAAAATTAATTATGCTAAAACTAAAGTCATGATAGTGGATCGCGCAAACCATCTCCAACATACAGGTGCCCTATCACTGGAAACCATAAGCGATTTTGTCTATCTGGGTGCAAGTATCAGCAACTCAAGATCATGTGAGCAAGATATCAGGAGCCGTATAGGAATGGCCAAAAATGCAATGACTCAGCTGCAAAGAGTATGGAGAGACCGTAACATTTCAAGGAAGACGAAGGTGAAACTGGTCAACTCCCTGATGTTTTCAATCTTCAGTTACGGGTCCGAGACGTGGACTCTGAAGAAGGCCTACCGTGACTGAATCGATGCTTTTGAGATGTGGTGCTGGAGGAAGATGTTGCAAATCCCCTGGACTTCGTAGGATTCTGGAAATTTTTGGTCACATTGCCAGGAAGGACGGACACAACCTCGAACAGCTGATGGTTACTGGCAAGATCGAAGATCGAAGGGAATCGTCCAAGAGGTCGAAGTCCAATCAGATGGTCAGACCAAGTCCGCACATCGCTAAATACCAGGCTGCACGATGCTCTCAACGACGCCAAAGGCAGAAGCAGATGGCGCAAATTGGTGAAGGCGAAGTTGTTTCCACGAAGACCGGGGAATCACGAGCCTCAGTAATGAGGAACACGATGCAAGGAGGGAGAGGTAACGTTTACTCTCTATAAACTAACCACCTGCCAAATTTCAGCATTTGAAGAGAATTTCTACCTTGTACTGCGCGCGCATTTTGGCGACGCGGCACCGCGTGTACGGAGCTGCGCACACGCGCCGCATGGCATCTTATCTTTTCAACCCCAACCCCCTTTAGGTTAAAAAAAAGTTATGCACTCTTTAATTCAACATCATCATTTCAGCCGAAAGACGTCCACTGCTAGGGCCTATAGGCCTCCCCGAAGCGTCGTCACACTGATTGCTCCTGTGCGTTTCGCATCTACCGGACTCCCGCTGCCTTGACCAGGTCTTCGCTCCAACTAGAGGGAGGCCTTTAAACGCTGCGTCTTCCAGTACGCTACCGCTTCTGGTACTCTTTAATTATTTGTTACTAGCTGTTGCCCGCGGCTTCGCTCCCGTGAACCACCCCACAGGGCCCGTTTTCGGGATAAAAAAATAGCCTATGTCACTCAGGAATAATGTAGCTTTCTATTGGTGAAAGAATTTTTCAAATCGGTCCAGTAGTTTCGGAGCCTATTCGGTACAAACAAACAAACAAACAAAAAAATCTTTCCTCTTTATAATATTAGTATAGATAAACTATACTTCCACAAAGTTTGAAGCAAATCGGACGCTATAGTAAGAAGTTTCATAAAAAATCATGAATGACGTGACAAACGCCCGCACAAAGCACTCGTGGCAGCCGCGACTGAGCTCGGTCCAATATTGCCCAAGAATCCCTGTAAAATCGCAATGTCAATGTGTGTGTGCAAAATGGCGCTTTGTTCGTAGTGGCCTCTCTGTCTGCGGCGCACCGCCGCTTACGTACTTTGTGACTCTGCGTACTTTGTGAGCTGGTATGTCATGTGTCAAAATCTTGTCGAGCAAAATGGCATGTACAAAAAAACACTCACAATCTCAACGGAAGACATTTAATAACAGAAAAATACTTATAATTATAACGTTTCCGATTCTCTTGGTCACCAACAAAATGGAATATTTAATTAGTTCATAACAGAATGTTCTCATTAGTTTTTCTACACCACTTTCCCAGAATCCAATGTTTAAAAGGTACATAATCAACACCAGGTACCTACCCATTTTGAAAACGAAGTTTGTTCTACATAGGTGTTATGCAAAAATGTACTCTTAAACATAAATGCCATAAGGTTCAAAATAATTGTTTGAAAGGTATTAGTTGGCCTTTTCAAAGTACTCCTTGCTTTCTCGGGGGTTGGGCTTGATGGTGTTTGCGTTTGTGTCTGGATTCCAGTTGGCTGGGCACACTGAAAAAAAAAAAGGATTGCGTGAGGCATATCGATATTAATATGAAGGTATTTATAATAATCGGTAGTAAGGAAAAATTGAAGAGAAAATATTGCTCTATGTAGTATATTTGAAAGGAATCGACATCGACATGGTAACTAAGGCGAGGAGCTATTTTAACACGGCGTTAGAAAAACGCATATTGGATTGTCAACTCTCAACGTTGAATCGAGAGTTTACAATCCAACAGTGCTTAGCGCATTAAAAATCCCTCACTTACTGCCACACTCAGAGACGTTAATGGTTACTTAAAGTTCTCCTTAGTGTAGATTTTTAGTACAAAATCTATACTAAGGAGCGTCTTAAGTAACCGTTAAATATCTCTGAGTGCGGCAGTTAGACCAAAACTGGACTAGGCTTGCTATAGTAAGCCTTGAGCCTTTGGTCCTTCATCTGCAGCCTTATTGCGTAATGAATTCGGCAAGGCAAAGAGTATGAACAATCGACCAATCACATGCGAGACGAAAGACGCGATGTGGATTTCCGTCTATGTGATTGGTGGATAGCCGTACATTGGGCCGAAATTCGTTCGGGAGGCTTAATAAGCTAAAAGTTCTCTACATACCTTCACCATGCTTATCAGCGAACTGGAAGGCTTTGACAAGCCTGAGGGTCTCATCTACTGATCTGCCAACCGGCAGGTCATTGACCGACATGTGCCTTAGGATACCGTTCCTGTCAATCACGAACAGTCCTGAAACAGAATGAAAATAAAATGTTTATAGAGGATTTTCTGGGGAAAAATCTTTAGTGTTAATTCTGTTTAAGAGTATTAGGTATATTTCTCTCTTAGGACCCATTTCACCAATGAAACTAATCGCGATTAGTTCAACTAAACTCAGTTTATGCAAATACAGCGTTCTGATTGGTAGTTTCTTAGCGGTCGTCTACAAGTGTTCATATCAAATCAAAACATTGTTTTCAATACAGTTTTTAAACATGGCGTACTTTCAGAGGCTATAATTATGATTCGAAAATTAAATATTTTGCATAGGCATCACTCTGTTACGCGGTCGTGACTTTTTTTTACGAGCTCGATCATTATTTTTGCAGTTGAGTTTTAAATGTATAAGTCAATTTAAAAAGTTTAATAGCAAGGAATTTTCATGCATAGAATAAAATGGTACAGATTTTATACGAGGAAAAATTAATGAGTCCGTACGTCTTAGCATTGAATTCTCAAAAGTTTTTTAAATGTTTGTTAATATATATTTAATTACCAGTTTTAATTTAATTATTTTCACATAAAAATTTGTCAAAAGTCGAATAGGCTATATAGGCTGTTTTCGTTGTAAAAAAATATGTCTAGTTGCAAAAACTCGCCATTTTCTGTTATTTTTTTGTTCCAAAGTGTTTTTTTTTTAGTGAGACAAGTGATGAAATGGAATTAACTTCACCCGATATTTTATCTCAGGCGAAAACCGCGCATCTTGCACCCAAAATCTAGAGAAACATATATGGCGACTTACGATAATTTTATTTTATGGAAAAAACAAATGTAAGTATTTGATTTGTTTTTGCTATTTCCCACAACTGTATTGAAAAACGTCGTGTGATACACGGGTGTGTACTGTCCACCCGTGTATCACAATGTACTATTATTTGCTCAAACACTAGTATCATACATACATAACAAACAGCCAGCATGAAGGGATGTTAAAATAAAATGATAATGGATCATCATGTTTGCCTTGGACAATGGTATGCAAATATTGAAATTAATATAGAATACAATTCAAAATAATTATTCTAGTATGTCAAATATAATAATAATAATTGTGAAAATGTCAATAAAATAATGCAAGTCAAAATCATTTTAGAATGTCATGTTTAGTCAAATTATTTTAAAAAGAAAGTCTCCCAATTGATAATAAAAGAATAAGTACAATTTTTTTTTTATATTTTATAAAAAGAAAGAAATCCTAGCAGACAAATTCTTAACTTTCTTTTTAAATTCTTAACTGCTTTCAGCTTTTAGGGAATTTATTATATTTTTTTGGAGCCATGCAAAAGACACTCTTCCGCATAAGTGCAGAGTTCTGTCAAAAATAGATAGAATATCCTTTGTTGTATAGGGCGATACCTCTGCCAAACAAATATCGATATAGTTCGCCTTGAAATAGAGTTGAAAATAAAAATAGAGTTGAAAAAAAATTAACTGACACATGTCACACCTCTCCATCTGCTTTGACGTCTTCTCGGACTGGGTGAAGTCAAAATATTAACAACACTCTTGAAAACTGCCTTCTACCCCACCGGTTTTAGGCACAATTTGGATTGTATTTTGTACTCTTGCGGATATGGCGGCGGGTAGCCCTCAACCATTCGAAATATTTAATTTTATCGACAAATTAATATTAACTTATGTTCTAAATTAAAAAAAAAACATTCAGTTTTTTATATTTTAATTTAGACTGTTTGGCAGCTTATTGCCTCTGAATTCTCTCTCCATGAATTTCTATTAATTCTTTAAGGGGCCGTTCTAGTATTACGTAAACAGATTAATTACAATTATTAACCCCCCTCCCTCCCCCTTGTCAGCAAAAGTAAGCAAAGCCCCCCTCCCATGCTTACGTAAACATTGGTATATACATTTTTCTTGTAATGAAATTATTCTGTTTTTTTTATTGGTATCCATGAGATTCAATTCCCCTACTCGGTTCTAAGCGAGTACCTAAACGTAATTCATTATTTGTGGGAATCCCCGAATATGCGTTTCGTTTTTAAGCAAAGACAATGTGTGGGCAGGGGAATTGAATCTCATGGATACCAATAAAAAAAAACAGAATAATTACATTAAAAGAAAAATGTATATACCAATGTTTACGTAAGCATGCATTGCCATATGTGTAAAAATGTAAATAGTTACTGCTGACGTAATCACCATCTAGACTCCCCCACCTCCATGTCATCAAAAATAAGCAAAGCTTAGACCCCCCCCCCCGCCCCCCTTAGTGCGTACGTAATACTTGAACGGTCCCTAAAATAAGTGTATTGAAAAATGTTGTTTAATACTAGTGGGTATTTGTTATTGTAGTCTCTCGACTCCATAACGGTCTCACCTTTTACGCCTCGACTGCAATGACAAACTTTCCCGACTTGCATCAAAATGTACTAATACAAGTTTAATACAACTAGCATAAGGTTTATATTTGCTGGCGAGAATAAACCGCGTGCACTTCACCTCCCATATCTGGCTGGTTACAATATAAATTACCTCTTAGCGCGAAACCGGCATCGAGAAGAACATCGTAGTCCCGTGAGATCTTCTTCTGGTAATCGGCAAGAAGAGGAATTTCTATTTTACCAAGACCACCATCCTGAAATACATATGAATTATGTGTTAAATTTTACAAATTACAAACAAACAAACTTAAAAACAATCAAATCTTTCCACTTTGTAATATTAGAGTAAGAGTAATTGTTTTATTTTACTATTGTTTTCCTAATAACAACAGACGAAGGGATGTGCATGTGCAGTGGTGGCCCAGTGGTATCGGCCGCGACTTACAAGTTGTAGGTTGTGGGTTCGAGCCCAGGCAGGCGCTTTACTTTGTGTAAATTATTTCATCACCACTGCTCTCAAAACGGTGAAGGAAAAGCTCGTGAGGAAACCGGCATGTGACATCCACCAACCCGCACTGGGCCCGCGTGGTGGATTACGGCCCATTCCCTCTCACTGAGAGGAGGCCTGTGTCCCAGCAGTGGGAACATTAATAGGCTGATGATGTGATGTGATGTAAAGGGATATGTGAGTTTTGTTTTGTTTGTTATTGTTAATCTACACTTGTTTTAATAATTTTACTATGACGTCAATTTCCATCGATATATGAATGTCGTAATATTGACTACTACCTACTGTTAATATAGTCAAGTTTCTCTTTAAGTGTACTGTAATTTGTACTTTGAGAAAATAAATATCTTAAAACCGAAATCATTACATCAACTGTACAGTCATCGGCACGTAACTTGGCAAGGTTTTCGCGTAGTGGGGGTAAGTTCGCGCACCGTACACTTATTGCCACAAAAAAGTGGTCACTTTTATTTCTTGTCATTTTTCAATGGTTTTGGCCATCATTTATTTTTAATCATGTATGTTTAGAAGAAAGTTAAATAAAGGAGAGGAATAAGTGAAGTTTATTGGGTGTTATAAATAAAATATATAAAGTTAAAAAAAAAAAACGAAAAAGAAATTTATATTAAAAATTATGTGTCCTCGTCGTCACTATCATTTCATAAAACTGCTACTCGTAACAAAAACTAAATTTAAAACAATAACAACTACTCCATACAAAAACTCAACAAAAACAAAGGGTACAAGTTTCATGCACGCAAGTGTAATCAGGAGCGAACGGAAAGAGGACGCGGTGCGGGAGGCAAGGGTCGACTGAGCTACCAATCGCGCGCTCGGATCGGCGCTACCTTGTACCCCGCGTCCCGCTTCACTACCAAGGAGACCTAAAAAACGTTATCTGCGCTCCTTTATCAATAAAGGAGCGCAGAAGACGTTTTTAGGGTTCCGTAACCAAAGGGTAAAAACAGGACCCTATTACTGAGACTTCGCTGTCCGTCTGTCTGTCACCAGGCTGTATCTCATGAACCATGATAGTTAGACAGTTGAAATTTTCACAGTAATGTATTCCTATTGCCGCTATAACAACAAATACTAAAAACAGTATAGAATTAATATTTAAGGGGGGCTCCCATACAACAAACGTGATATTTTTGCCGTTTTTTGCTCGATATTAATAACGGCAAAAGGTAGAAATATTCACAGAATATTTAGTTGTATATTCTCTTCAAAAAATTATAATTATTAAATTAAAATAAAATAAATTAAGGGGGGCTCCCATACAACAAATGTGATTTTATTGCAGTGTTTTACGATAATGGTACGGAAACCTTCGTGTGCGAGTCCGACTCGCACTTGGCCGGTTTTTTCTCTAGCTAAGTTACGTGCCAATGACTTTAAAAGAAGGAAGGTCGAGGGTATCCGCATGACACGAGAAGCACGGGATTTGTTGATGTGGCGACTTTTGGAAGATGTAGACAAATGGTGCTGATAGTTACTGTATGAGAATCTCATTATCATTGATGTTTTATATTTTTAATGAATCTGAGCTGCTTTATATGATTCTTTTTTAATTCTTTATTGTACTCCAACATAATTAGATTGTCTGTAAAATATTGCCTAGTGCGATAAGACCCTCCATTGTACACTTGTTTTTGTAAATGTTTGTCCTGTATGTTTTTGTGGTGTACAATAAAGTATATAATAAATAAATAAATAATACATTTAAACAAGGTAAAAACAAAATACAGGTGTCTCATCCCTTACATATAAATCGTGCCGACGTAACTAGTGATTTCGTCTGATTAAACTGATTATTTTTCTAAGAACATCGATCGCCTTCGGTGCCGTTCCATGGATTTAGATGGTGTTAGAAGTGACTTGCAAGTAAAAGGGTTTACTCGGTTCGTGAATACTTTTTTTTTAAATACAGCGACGATTTGTTGTATAGTATTTTGTGCACGTTTTTACAGTTTCATTGCAGCAAAATTTAAAACCGAACCATCTATTGGAATACATTTTTCAATACAGTTGTTAAACATGGCGTACTTTCAGAGGCTATAATTATGATTCGAAAATTAAATTTTATGCATAGGCATCTTTCTGTTACGCGGTCGTGACCACAGAGAAAAATAATATATAGGTCGTGACTTTTGTTTACGAGCTCGATCATTACTTTTGCAGTTTAGTTTTAAATTTATAAGTCAATTGAAAAAGTTTACAAGCAAAGAGTTTTCATACATAGAATAAAATGGGATAGATTTTATACGAGGAAAAATTAATGATTCCGTACGTTTTAGCATTGAACTCTCAAAAGTCTTTTAAATGATTGTTTAATATATTTAATTACCAGTTTTAATTTAATTATTTTCACATCAACATTTGTCTAAAATCGAATAGGCTGTATAGGCTGTTTTCGTTGTAAAAAATGTCCAGTTGCAAAAACGCGCCTTTAGTTATAAGTCAATTTAAAAAAGTTTAATAGCAAGGAGTTTTCATACATAGAATAAAATGGGATAGATTTTATACGAGGAAAAATGAATGATTCCGTACTTTTTAGCATTGAACTCTCAAAAGTCTTTTAAATGGTTGTTTAATATATTTAATTACCAGTTTTAATTTAATTATTTTCACATCAACATTTGTCTAAAATCGAATAGGCTGATAGGCTGTTTTCGTTGTAAAAAAACAGGTCCAGTTGCAAAAACGCGCGAAAAAACCCTCGCCTTCGGCTCGGGCTTGTTAATGACAGCTCGTTTGCAATAACCTACTTTCCACCCTAGTATCACAATGTACTATTAAATGATCCATTCAAATAATCTTTGAAATGTGAATTAAGAGCCTAATATTCCTTAAGTTTGTGCTTAGGAGAGTTAATTAAACAAGAAAATAAACTTTTTTATGATAGTCTCTAAAAATCTTAATATTTCACAAAATTAATAACAAATCGAAGCTTATGACGCCATCTAGTGCAATTTATTTGAACCAAATTTTGGGTGCCCTTGACAAAGGCGAGCTTAACTCATGGAGTTTTTTCATTCAGTGGATGAAGCCTGCAATGTGGGATCAACTTGAAGGCTCAAGGCATGTGTCCATAACAACAATCCAGTTATGGACACATGCCTTTCCAATGACTCTCTATTTAGCTGGACAATGGTCACAAATCAATTGCATTAACTTGGTTAAGTAATCTTCATTACTTGCATATTAGCTTAATTTTGCTTACCTTCCTGGGAGTGTTGGTCCATGCAAGATGGCTGAACTCAGAATCGGTTGAGACTCCAATGATTTGACAATCAATACTGGCGAAGTCCTTAGCTCTGTCGCTGAAGGCAATCAACTCAGTAGGGCAAACAAATGTACTGAAAAGCAGAAAATTTATAATTTACTATGGAAACATTAAACAGAATTGTGGATCCAAAAATATTTACGAAACATTGATCAATAAAGAATATTAGACAGGGACAAAAAGACAAAAACCCCAACTACAATAGGTCATACAAATAATGTTTTAAAGGGAATTAAATTGTACCAACAATTGGTTTTTTCTTGAAGATAAAAGCCGCCGTCGAGGCCAGCCCAGAAAAAGGTGGCGAAACCATGAGGAGTACCATCAGGGATGGTTCGAGATGGCGATGGAAAAGAATGTCTGGCTGGAAAGACTTGGGGAAGGCCTTTGTCACAGAATAAATATACAAACAGTATGGAAACTACCTACAAAAGTTCGAAACGGCACACTCACACACTGCTCGCACTACTGACAGCACTGCAGAAGTGCCTTAATGGTCTCGTTGGTGAGTATGTTTGTGAGTGTGCCGTTTCGAGCGTTTGTAGGTAGTTTCCATACTGTTTGTATATTTTTACTGTGCCTTTGTCCAGCAGTGTATATAACTGATTAGCCCATTTTCAAAAAAAAAACAATATATTGAAACTTTGCCTAGGCCCAGTTATTTGATCCGTAGTTAACTCAACAAAAGTTTAAATATGCTAACCAATGGTTGCGAATTTCAGTAAAACTCTTTTATTTGTCAATTGTTAGTCTAACAAATGGTCAAATAATTAACTTTGACCATTTGTGAGGATAACAAACTGACTGACTGACTGTTAGATGTTATCATTCGAGGATTCTATACATACAGTGGTTACAGCTATATATAATATTTTAAGTTTAGAGTCTTAGCGATTACTTTTAGTGGCTATGATGCTGCATGGTTTGTGTAACAATAGATTCAATTGTATTGAAATCACCAAATAAGTTACAATATACAGTGCCCCAAAATATTATCAGAAAGGCGGCTCGTGTGCCCCGGTTGTCCCATGCGGATTCATGTAGGACTAACGCAGGGGCACGGGTGCCTCTTCGTCAACTTGTGGAAACCTTCATGGACAGATATCTTCTCTCTTTCTATTAAAAAATTTAAATATCTAGCTATAAATATTTTATCTCCATAAACTAAAATAAATTACAGCGATGAACAATTCTCTTCAGTTTCTTATTTTTTCATATATTAATCTGTGGACAATGGTGTGGGTTATATGTTTGGCAATTTATTATGTACTCATTATTTTAATTAAACTTTAACAAGTACCTGTTTTTGTCCCTAATAAATAAATAAATAATTATGTAACAACTGAAGAAAAATGGTGTTTTACCGAAATTTGCAACATAATTAACCAGTGGTTAAGTTAACTATGGATCAAAAACCCGGGCCGAAATTATCTATAACCACAGATAATATAATACTAGCATACAGATGCTTGATCCCATACAAACAAACCGTGCCGACGTAACTAGCGTTTTTCATCTGATTATTCTGATTCCATTCCACGGAGATGGATAAATCATTATCTATAACCATGGAATGGAACCAAACGCGATCGATGTACAAAAAATAATCAGTACAGTACGTCGGGACAGTTTCATTGTATGGGATGAGACACCACTGCTATAACAACGAGAAATAAACCTTGTCATTTTTATCATACCAGTGACATTCAATCTTAGGATGAAAAAGAAATATGAGATTAACCAATACTTACAAATCTAATGGGTAGAACATTAAGACAACATATTTTCCATGGAAGTCTGACAGTTTCAGCTTATTGAACTCTCCGTTTACCACAGCAGTTGCTTCAAAGCTAGGGGCTGGCTCCTGGACCTTTGGGATGAATGCTGCACTGGCTGCAAAGAAAATGTAAGTATCAAATAAGCGAACACAAGTTGGTGTTTTTTTTGTAAGGAGAGTGAAAAAAAAAATACAATAAAAAATATATGTATTAGTATGAATAGTAAAGATACAAACAACTCAACCCATGGTGTTATAACCGAGATTAGTGGCAACCTGTGACCTCTGAATCGCACCTCAGTGGCACGGAATCAAAAGCCAGATTTGAAACCAATGTGAAGGTTAACATTTATCAGGAATAAAATAAACAATACTATTTGTGATATTATATAAAATTTGTAATAATTATTGAAATAAACTTTTTAATTTAACTTTTGATTCCTAATTCTGCCACCATTAACTATAATAATGGACAATATTAGGATATGTGACCTACATTTTACTCATGAAGTATAGTATAAAGTTAGATAGCATTGCATTTGCCTTCATCTTGATGGTACCAATGTAACATATAGTGCTTTTTTCAAAATCAAAATCAATTTTGTTTTTTTTTTTTTACCTAGGCCTACATATAGTGCGATAAACAATTAATAAACAAATAATAAAGTGAACAATAAATATAACTTTTTTAGTGAACAAAGCAAGAAAAGAAGCATTAATGCATAAAAGCATGCTACAAGGTTTAGAAAAAAAAAATACTGCTCAAACTCAAAGCATTTATTTCAATTAGACCAGTGCTTGATGCTTTTGACCGTTAGTCAGGAAGTTGAAACTACATACACAAGAGCTTAAGGAACTATTATTTGAAGGTTATGTAACAAACTAACACTAATAACAGGGTTACTTACTGGTAGAAAAGTTCAGGTTTTTCACTGAAGATACTGCTGGAGCAAGGACCTTTGGAATTAGAATATTAGTGTCAATAGGTCACGTACAATCAGAATTGTATTGTGGATTTCTTATTAGAAATATGATTACAGAACTTACTCTGCGAGTCAGTTGTTTGATCAAGAACGACATCTTGTTAGATAAAAAAAATTATACAAAACCGTTTAAAAGAACGGTAAATTGTCTAGTATCCTAGTATCTTCAGACCGGTCAAATTCAAACGCGATTAAATTACTTTTTCGGTCTGCTTCCGAAGTAAGTAAATTGACAATGACAAATTGATAGTTAACTGACAGCAACCAAACTCTCTGGCAACAGCAGATAATGACAATGACAGCTGACTGATAATGTATTTTTTTTATGTTTTGGCTTCCATTGGCTTCGCACAGTTTGCGCTTTTAGCCAGTGTCACGTTTAGAATAGAAGTTCTAGTTTCTTTATAGTGCTAACACACGTCCGGATTTGGTCCGGCCGGACTAACTCCGCCCACAAATCCTATCTCGCTTTCACACGCTTGTGTGGACCGAGACCGATATCCGGCGGACCACTCTACACACGCCCGGATACGGTCCGGGTCGGACTAACTCCGCCCACAAATCCGTGGTCCGGCCGGACCAAATTCAAACGTGTGTAAGCACTATTAGATTTTAGTCATCAACTGTGATTTTTAATTTCGTAGACTAGATTAAACAGCCAGCTGCCGATGACAAAATGTTGTAAGCCCGGAGCATAGTAGGTAAGGCTCAATCTTAAGGGATTCATCGAATCGATGTGACATAACTCCTCAATTTAATTTTAATTTATTGGTATAATTTGCGTTTCTTTTCTGAAAGAAACGAACCGAAGTTGTCAAAGTTTTAAACGTCAAACGTTATCTGACGTCAAATATTATTTTGACGGTGATAGGCTCTAAAGGTTTATTTACATTTGAATATTTTTAGAATGGCTATTAAAGTTCTTTATTGACTAACTCCAAATACTGATTCACCGCAATTTTAGTATGTTGCATTAACCTGAAATAACAATGAATCAGGACACTAGATGCGCGAAAATTATATGCATGCTTTCAGTTTGTCTGCGTTAACAAAATCGCACAAAACACAACCAATCAATTTGACAACATTCGAAGAAATGAAATGATGTGAACAAGCCTTAACATATAAATAACCTTATAATACAACCTTGAAATTGTGTAAACATTTCAATACTAAAATTACATAATACCGACCGGCGTATAATCTAATACCGACTATCATGAGTGCCATGGGGATAAACGCGCGCGTGCTGAAAACCACGCATTTGCTGTCAAACAGTCTCAGAGGCAACAGTTTACAAAGTATAAGAACTATTTCACTGACAAAAAATAGAAATATGAAATTCGTACAATTTACTTACGCTAGTAACCCGACAGATATCCGGGTAGGATATTTGGAAGGGGATAAAGTTGTTGATATAAATAAATCGGACTCCTCATTGCCTTCTACATTGTTGGGAGTTTTGAACAGTGGTAGTATCAGTAAGGTTAGCGGGTAAGTGTGTATTTTTATTCTGTTATTAATGTTTATTTGCTTGTGAACAATGTTTTGATTCTATGATTCTTTCAATTATTTATGAATACTCGTTTTGATTATAATACTACTTATTAAGTACTTAAATGAAACTCAACAAGAGCTACCAAAAATTATGAAGATTTAAAAAGTAGATTTTATTTTGGTATACAATTAAGAATACTCTACCTATGTATCCATCTATTTTGTCGCCTAAATTTAATGTTTAAGAAAGTTTGGAAAATGTTTTGTTAAGAGCGATAAAAAGTTAATTACAAACATTAATTAATCCACCCCTTTTTCCCATGGGGGTAGGTAGCTACAGGACTAACATCTGCTAGGATACATATACATATATACATACTCCTTTTGTCTAATTTATTATCATACATGTACATGGGATACAAAACCCTGTTTGTACCCTTCGGCAGTGGTGTCTCATCCCATACAAAGAAACCGTGCCGACATTCTATACTGATTATTCTTCTTATTTTTCTGTACACTGATCGCGTTCAGTTGCGTTCCACGGATAACGATGGTGATATATCTATCGCCGTGGAATGGAACCGAACGCGATCCATTTACAAAAAATAATCGGTATAATCAGATGAAAACGCTAGTTATGTCAGCACGGTTTCTGTGTATGGGATGAGGCATCTGTATGCTAGTATTATATTATCTGTGCCTTCGGGTAAACCAACCAAAAAGTCATACCAACTTCAAGCATCACATTCAGTTGGAAGCATTATAATTTTTTTTAAATCTGCTCTTGTATATGATATTGTACTTTTATAGTCATAGTATTATATTGCCAAGAGATTTTTACAAGTCATGGGTACAATACAACTATGACATCACAAATAAAAACGTGTGTAATGTAAACACACAATACCAGCTACTACCAACTCAATATCTTATCTCATTCTTATTCTACTTTAAAACTATACATAAAACACATATCATGCTATGTTAAAAGTTATATGAATTTCAACTTTATGTTCATATTGACAAAGTTGATTTTATATTGACAGAAACTGGTATGGTTATTTTGTATTGAAAACCGTTTATCCTGCACTGTCCTGCAGTATGAGGACTTTATATTATGTAGATAGTTGGAAGAAAAGTGTTATTTACACATAATGTTTTTTTTTTTTTTTTTTTAAATTACTTATAGGCTTGCACTTGACCACTATCTCACCTGATGGTAAACGATGATGTGGTAGACGATGAAGCACACTTGCCTAGAAGAAAATAACCTATTCACTCTTGATTTAAAGACTCCCAGGTTGTAGCTATCAGGAAATATAGACTCCGGCAAGGAATTCCACTCTTTTGCAGTGCGCATAATAAAAGTATCCCCAAAACGTTTGTTGCATATGGGTGGGATGTCCACTATGTACCGATGACGCATCGCCGTACGTCTTGTAGTCCGATGATGGAACGGGCTAGGAGGAATTAGTTCATGCAATTCCAACGCACACTCCCCGAAATGTAATCAATAAAAAACCGACATGCTGGCAAGTCGGCGCCGATGTTCAAGACTCCAGAGCCAATCAATCAGAGAGAATCGGTGTAGGTCGAGTCTGGGCTCTGGAGCCAATTACCTCATTGCCGATAAGCTTCTTGGCCCGTTTTTCGATCGACTCAAGTGCATCCAGCTGGTATTTGGCAGATCCGACCCAGAGATGTGAGCAGTACTCCATGCATGATCTAACTTGAGCTTGATACAAATTGAGCAACTGCTCTGGGGTAAAGTACTGTCTCACCTTCGCAATGATCCCCAACTTTTTGGCAGCCAGATGAGCTTTTACCTTAATGAATGGACCAAAATTGAGGGTCGATGTCAACGTAACGCCAAGAAGCTCAAGTCGGTCCGTTATCGGCACGGTGAAACCTCGGAAAGAAGGAGCAAAGTGGAACTGGCTTCTTTTAGCGGAAAAAAGACACGCTTAGCAGAATTGCACCTGACCAGATTGGCATTGCCCCATTCGGAGACAGCGTTATAGGACAGATTAAAGCGCCCAATCATGGCCTCTCGGAGAGACCGGATCTGAGGAATCAAATCTCAAATCTGCATACCCAAAGGTATAGCGGAAGCCATATTGGCGGTCACTGAGGATGTGATGTATGCCAGGAGCTTAGAGTGGAGTAACCGTTCCATACTCTTGCAGAGAATGGACGTTATACTGACAAAACAAAGAACATAAAAGGTTTAAGCAGATCTTTTATGTAAAGCAAGAACAATGTTGCTGAGAGTACTGACCCCTGAGGAACCCCGGCATTAATATCCAGTTGGTCAGACGAGCACCCATCAATAACCACTCGGATGGACCGGTCCGTCAGGAAGTCTGCAATCCAAACGCACAGACCACCGGGCAGACCGAATGAAGGAAGCTTACCAATAAGGCTTTCATGCCAGACCCTGTCAAAAGTCTTCGAGATGTCCAGGGAGAGGGCAAGCGCTTCCCCGTGCCTCTCGATGGCCTCACTCCAGATGTGAATGGCATACGCTGATCCCCAGTTGATTCGATTTTGGTGGAAGCCATAATGGCGGTCACTTAGGATGTCATTAGCTTCTAGGTATGCCAGGAGCTTAGAGTTGAGTACCCGTTCCATACTCTTGCAGAGAATGGACGTTATACTGAGAAAACAAAGAATCTAAACTGATGGAAATATCTACAGTGTCATCAATTTACTATGTACTACGCACTAGATTTGGCGATTCGAACACTCGCTCTGTTCGACTGAACTGTACGGCTACTGCAATCCGTACCGTACCTTGTTGTTACACTATGTTGAATGAAACGTGTAAGCGACATGAATTTCATGGCGCTTACGACGTTTTGATCACGAGTAGGTAAACTAAACTTTATAAGCGATCTAGCGCTGCATGATTTAATAGTTTGAATAGACAACATAAATAATGTTTTAGCGCTGCAGCCAACTTTAGTTCTTCTGCATTTTAACAAATGGTTTTCATGATTGCTCTTGTTTATTGGTAGAATTTATGTCAATAATCAGTCTACTGCCAGTCTAACCGTATGTAGCTGAATATTCCATGGAACAACTGCCTATCTTAGACTAATAAAAACAGTATCAAAATCATCTATATTTAAAGCTACTGTTCTAGTTATCATAAACTATAAATATTTTAACATTTCACTCTTATTATCAACAATAATACCTACAATGTTTACATCGTGTGATAACATGCATGACACGAAAATTATTTGAACAATCATACCCATCAAACTGTTTTTTTATTATAATATAAACATAATCTGCTAATAAAATAAATTCATAATAATATATATATACCTAAAACAGTAGGTACCATAAAGACTCTGACACATGGTAAAAAGTAGAAAGGTGGTTCCACAAGTTGCACAACATGCTATCAAAACCAATAACAACACCAGCTAGGACTGACATAGAACGGGTTGACGCTTTGGACAATTCCTGCTTGAAGTCTTTACTCCGAATGGCAGTGATCTAGAATCCTAAAAAGAAATACAAGTCTATCTTGCAACTGATCTGCAACTATGTCTTCCAATTCAAAGCTCCTTACTCCGCGAAATCCAAAGAGAAATAAATATCAAGAGCCAAACGGGGCTACTGGTTTCTGCTATAGTACAAGCTGTAGTCAGTATAATAATACACTTTTATCCAATGTATCCCAATGATATGGAGAATATCAGACATAATCATGTTTCTGAAGCCTGGCGAACCGCCGCATCTTGTGTGTTCTTACAGACCAATTAATCTGATACCAATCTTATCGAAACTGTTTGAGAGGATCTTTTTACGAAGGCTAATAAGAAAACTTAACGAAATTACTGCATTCCTCAGCATCATTTTGGTTTCAGAATTGGCCATCCAACTGTTGAGCTAGGTTCACTGAGATGCCAATTAAATAAGAGAAACCCTCGAGAAAAAGCAGTGCTTTCTCGATGAGCAAGCATTCGATAAGGCTCGGCATTTAGGCCTGTTTTTCAAAATGAAGAACCAACTGCCACATAAATTGTACTTGCTATTAAAATCGTATCTGTAAGATAGAATATTTAGAGTCATAATC
This sequence comes from Anorthoa munda, assembly GCA_945859665.1. Lineage (NCBI taxonomy): Eukaryota > Metazoa > Arthropoda > Insecta > Lepidoptera > Noctuidae > Anorthoa > Anorthoa munda. Next base: position 10,546,407 of record OX243896.1, read on the forward strand.
AATGACACGTACTCTGCCTTTCATGATGTCAAAGCTGGAGTACCGCAAGGATCCGTTTGGGCCCGTTAGATACACTGCAAATATACCTTCAACAGAAAATGTCCTGTCAGCCACATTTGCTGATACACGACACCAATCATGTAAACCCCAGTGTCACATCGGTAATTTTATAGAGTCACCTTAACAAAGTTATCGAATGGATGGAAAAGTGGCGCATCAAGCAGGCCAGCTCCAACAAATCAGTCCATGTCACCGCCTAGCAACAGCATTATGAGAACAGCTTCCTCCCTGGAGGAACAGTTCTTTCCTGACAATAAACTCCAACAACAAATCTCTTAAGGGTTTGTGAAGCCGATAGCAGGATGCTAAAAGAGTAAATAATACTAACCTACCCCTAACAACAAAACCTCATGCGTTTTTTCTGAAAGGTAGAGTGGAGATGTAGGTATACTGATTTATTAGGGTTCCGTACCCGAAGGGTCCAAACGGAGCCCTATTGTTTATAGACTACCATTCCGCCGGCCGTCATTTTGCCACGAACGAGGCCCAAATCAGCCAAGGCAGTCCAAACAGCCACAGAAAATTGATCTATGGATAAACACAAGAGCCATATTATGACGCGATATAGCCTTCATTATTCCATTCATCATCATCATCATCATATCAGCCGAAAGACGTCCACTGCTGGACATAGGCCTCCCCCAAGCGTCGCCACATTGACAGGTCCCGTGCGTCTCGCAACCAGCGGATCCCCGCAACCTTCACCAGGTCGTCGGCCTTCATTATTCCATTGTGAAAGGAAATAGTGCTATGCGTCCTGAAGAACTTCTTCCCCTTCTCACACGTAACAATGCTCATATATATTCATATTCTTTATTGTATACAAAACGAACATATACAAATACAGAGGGACAACTTATGTACAAAGGCGAGCTCCATGGGTTTTAACGTGTCATAGTGTGGTCCCATTACTTGCTTTTCCGACCTCTAAACCAATGACTCTTTCATTACAACATAGCATAATCACCTATAAAGTTCTCACTGCTGGGACACAGGTCCACAGGACAGAGTGGGCCATTTTCCACCGTGCGGGCCCAGTATGGAGTAGTGGATGAAACAATCAATCAACTAACATAATAATATATTTATCCTCTACAGATTAAAAAGCGCACAAAGTGTGCCTCTTTCGGACGTGACTTTAAAGGCGCCAATCCACGGTGTGGACAAAATATTATGCGTTGCCTTAAACTATGCGGACCACTGCAAGGAACAAAACTTGGAGCAGCCGAAGATCCCGATTATATTCAGCAAGTTCCCCAAGACTATTATAGGGCCCAATGACGCTGTGAGAATTAGGACTGATATTGTTAAGGTATGATTCAAAAGTCTATTCAAAACTCAACTTTACAGGAGCGTAAATTCAGTTGACTTCAGAATGCAAATAAAGTTAATTTCAGAATGATAACTTGAAACTTAACTTTATGTGTAGGTAATAAAGTTTATTTTCTGAAATTACATAAATCGAGATCAAAGTTTATATTATTCTTTTGTCAACAACATTAAATATCAACCCTAACTTATCTGTTTGTGCATTGCAGTGCATGTGCAGTTATTATTCTTAACCTGCAACCGGCCTCGGCAGCATCTTACAACCGAACGATACCAAAATAATAAAATTATTTTAGTTTTTAATTAACAACAATTATCTTGAAAAAAGACCCTGCTAAATTCAGTACCTAGCTTAACAAATGATTTAAAAAAAAAAAAAACAATTTATTTATTTGCCAGAAAACCCAGTTACCTACCTAAATTATTTGTAAAACTGTAATTCTCTTACTAATAAACACGGAATAATAAATAATATAATAATAATAATAAAATCGTTTATTTCTCACCACAAACCAAGTACAAAACAAGAAATATGTTAAATTGTAGTTTACAAATTTGGTTGTGGATCGCTGGTGCCTGTGGTAGGTAAATAAAACCTGTTACATGTCACCAGGCCTCCACCTCACATCGCTTTTTATAAACCATTGCAATTGCATATAAAAGTAGGATAGACGAGTATACAATGACAAGATTAGAGATCAGAAAACGGTTGGTGAGTAAGCTAAGGTTACAATATTTAAAAAACATAAATTAGAATAAAGTTATACCGGGAATAACAAAGGAATAACCATACATTTTCATAGGTTTATACTTGGTATAACTTTACCTATTCCGTGTTTATTAGTAAGAGCGTTAATGTTTTCATTTTTGGGTATTTCTCAAACATAGAAAATAGGTAGTTAGTTATTCAATATATTCAACAGTCACATTTAAATAATTTACATATTTTATCAATTCAATAAATTACTGTGCCAATGAATAATTTTTCTGTGCAGACTGATTGCCAAAGGCAGGAAACTGATTGTAATCGTGAAACTTGTTATTGGTGTTGGTGCTTTATTTTACTTCACAAAAAGTCCCCCAAGACCAAAAAAAGTCAATAGCCTGTCAGAAAACGAACTTAAACCGGCCAAGTGCGCGTTGGACTTCGCACATTTGGGAACCCCAAAATAAACCCCCGTCGTACCAAACCACTAAAACATACCTAAAATGCGCGACACGTACGTTGAACCAAAATGTATTATAGTTTTAATGAAATTAAACGATTTCAACCGAAATGAATAATTTTTTGGTACCTAACCGTTGACAATTTGTATATTGTAAATGGTTAGGTTATAGAAAAGGGATTTATTTCGGTTAAAATTGTTTAGTTTCATTAAAACGATAATACATTTTGGTTCAACTTACGTGTCGCGCACTACACATATATACATAAACTCACGCCTTTTACCCATGGGGGTAGTCAGAAACTACAGAACGCCACCTGCTACGATCCTTTCATACTTCTTTTGTTTCACTCACATTCATACATCTAGACCGCAAAAACAAGTTGGGTGTAATAGGAAAAAAAAGTTAATTAAAAAAATCAAAATACCCGACTGCTTAAAAAGCGAACTAAAAAGACGTAAACAAGAAGAAAATCATGCTGTGCAGTCGGAGGATACATATTCGCGAGCTGGCTGACCAAAACCAGATGTATCCTCCGACTGCACAGCATGATTTTCTTCTTGTTTACGTCTTTTTAGTTCGCTTTTTAAGCAGTCGGGTATTTTGATTTTTTTAATTAACTTTTTTATTTATAACTTTTTAGTTAACATTTTTTTCGAACTAGGTACATTTAAATATATAAGTGTTATATATTTTTGAAATTACCTCTTGAAACCCTTTATTTTGATACCCCACACGATGGGTTTGGAAGAAAAAATAAAATTGGCCCCCCACAATATGGCACCCAAAAGCCACCATTTTTCTATTTTCCAATTTTAATGTAGCCTATGACACTCGCAAGGTTAAGACGAATCGATTGACATATGAATCATCAAAATCGGCCAACGCGTTAGGTCTCTGGAACGCCACATAGGAACAAACATACATACATACATACATACATACATACATACATAGACTGATAAACACATTACCCTCCTTCGGCAGTCGGGTAAAAATAAGAACATTTCAAAGAAAAATCAGATTAACCAATACACACTATACAACTCTTTCAACTTTTTGAATCGTTATATCTCAAAAAGATTTATGATAATAAACTTACCGGTCAGATAGGCAGTCGCTCCATGTAAAACACTGGTAGCAGCAGATTGAAACTTACCGTTTTTCTGAAAATCGCGATGAACCCCTTTTTGTGACCTTTGACCCCGAGTATTTTTTTGCTGTTATCGGATCGATGAGGACTTTTTAGATTTCACTTATAATGGTGTTTTGAACAATCCTACCAATTTTCAGCTGGGTGCGAATTTTTGTAAATTCACTCCTATTTTTTGGTCTAATTTGTCCAAACTATATTATTATCTCTTTGCAACACTGGTTGGTAACATAAAACAATTTCATAAATTACAGAAAGTGGACTGGGAAGTGGAGTTAGCGGTGATCATTGGCAAGACCGCGTCCTCCGTGTCGGCTGCCGACGCTTACAACTATGTCTTCGGGTACACTGTCGCGCAGGACATCAGCGCCCGAGACTGGCAGAAGGAAAATAATGGAGGACAGTTCTTGCTTGGAAAGGTTTGTATCATGAAATGTGTTACAGTACTGTGAGCTGAGGCAATTTCTTCTGCGTCGGTAAGATTTTGGCAGAGCGTTTGTGGTCATCATGTTGCAGTGAGACTTCAGGTTGCCATAATTTTCTTAACGATGCGACGCTATCCCTCTCTACGGGCTGTTATTCGTGTGCACTCATGCAATGGGCCGCCTACTGCAGACTTAATCTGTTCGGCCATCAGGCTTTACTTTGTCAGGGTCAATTATTTCATCACCACTGCTCTCAAAACTGTAAAGGAAAACATCGTGATGCCAGTTTCACATGTCCTCGGACCAAAAATTCGAAGACACGTGGCATCCACCAAATCGCACTGGGCCCACGTGGTGAATTACGGCCCAGTATCTTTCACAGAGAGGAGGCCTGTGTCCCAGCAGTGGGAATATTATAAACGGTGGTGATACCTACTTTTGATATGTTGGGATAGGACAGATAAGATCATAAATAAGTTAGGTACGACATCTATCGCCTAGCCCGTTTCATCATCGGACTACCAGACATACGGCGATGCGCCATCGATAAACGGTGGAGATCCCACCCATATACACTAAACGTTTTGGGAATAATTTTATTATGAGTACAGCTAAATATTGGAATTCCCTGCCGGTGTCTGCGTTTCCCGATAGCTACAATCTAGGGGTCTTTAAGTCAAGAGTGAATAGGTTACTTCTAGGCAAGCGTGCTTCACCGTCGACCACATCATCACTTACCATCGGGTGAGATACCTAGTGGTCAAGTGCGACCCTATATATATATATATATATAAAAGAGAAAGTATGTATGTATGTTCCTTATAGATTTCGAAACGGCTGGACCGATTTTAATGAAATTTTCAGAGAATATTTAGATTGACCCAGTGGATAATCCTGTAAAGTTTGGTGTAAATCGTTTTAAACAAAAATTTTTTTGAACTTTGAACGCGGGCGAAGCCGCGTGTAGAAGCTAGTCTATACTAATCCATACAGGTCCCGTCACGTAAAAAGAACGCTGACCTTGAATCTGCGCAGTGAGCGATTTATCGATCAAACTGGTGGTATGAAGGGGGCGCGACGGGGGAATGCCCCGCCAGTGTTTCTGTGCGCGCACGCTATTGGTTCGTCAGTTGACCCATGCTTCCCGCGCAGAGATCACGCTTCGTTCGCTGCCAAAATACAGTCGCACACACATTTTTCTTTGCTCGACGATTGTTTTTAAAAATGAAGGAATGAAAAATGATTAATTGATTTTTTGATTTTATTTATTATTGATGATAGTATCTATTATTTTATGAAGAAAGAAGTTGAGAAAGGAGCAGTTGATAATTTATAATGATAAGATATTTATAATAATAAGATCGAAATAAAAAATAATGCTCAAGAAAACATTATCTAATTTAAATCCAACCTCTTCTAAAGTACTAAGTAGCTAGAAAGTACCTATTATGATTCTACAAAAAACAATTACTCTTATATTATAAAACAATATCCTAGTTCTTTAGACCGCGACAGTACCGATGCGCAGACACATCCCCTCCACTGTCGCTCAGCGTTCTTTTTACGTGACGGGACCTGTACTAATATTATAAAGAGGAAATATTTTTTTGTTTGTTTGTACCGAAAAGGGTTCGAAACTACTGGACCGATTTAAAAAAAATCTTTCACCAATAAAAAGCTTCGTTATTCCTGAGTAACATAGACTATTTGTTAATCCCGAAAACGGGTCCTGTGGGGTGGCCCACGGGAGCGAAGCCGCGGGGAACAGCTAGTATTAAATAAATTAAAAAGCTGCAGTCTAACCGAGTTGACGTTTAATATTGTTTCTTTATTAATATAATTAGCCTACACTGTATCACTGCTGGGCGAAGGCCTTCCCCAAATCTTTTCAAGTATACCTTTCCCGAGCCACCGTACACTGGACCTGGCACTTCTTTCTGGGTTGGCCACTGCGGCTTCCAGCGGTCACTGAGCATGCGGCTTACAATCCCATTTTAGCCTGGCAGGCTTTTTTCCTACTTCTATGATTCCTGTTTTAAAGCGAAGCGTGGCGTTTCTTATACACATTGCTTTTATAACCGTAATGGTCTGTTAACATTCGTGTTTACTGAAAACACGTCTATAGACAGTGAACTATCCTGGCCAGTAATAAAAAGATGATGAACTGAGCTAGTTTTGGCGGAAGAAAGAAAAAACGTTTATTTGCGCCAGGCACGACGCATACCATAAAAAAAACAAAGGAAAGCTTAAATACAAATACAGAGTATGCGCCACAACCACGCAAAACGGTCATCGCTCAGCATAATGCTGCAACTCGCGTGCAGGACAGAGTCACAGCGCTGGTTTTCAGAACGGTACAGAACTCTTATTGGGCGAATATGGCTCGCAATACACACACATCATTACGTCTGTATTCCCCGAAGAAACCAATAAACCGAACCGGAGATGAACTTATAGTACACTCACATTGCGCCAGTTCAGTTTAAGTTCCATGTAATAAGAGTTGAGCCTATTGCCTTCGATCGGGCACAAGTCCAGACTCCGGGGTGCTACTGAGAAATTCCTGATGGAAAAACCCAATAACACTTAGCCTGACCCGGAAATCGTACCCAAGACTTCCTGCCCATGCCTCATGCTCTTACCTCATGACTCCAATTTCCCAGTCTTATCATTAACTTACGACCCACGGGTGCCCCTCAAGTCAAAGGAGAAAATTTACAAGGCCGTGATTAGACCTGTCGTACTGTATGGATCAGAATGTTGGGCTGTGAAAAGGATGGATGAAAAGAGATACCATGTAGCAAAGATGAGAATGTTGAGATGGATGTGCGGAATGACGAGAATGGATAAAGTGAGAAATGAGTATATTAGAGGAAGTTTGAAAGTGGCGCCAGTGACAGAAAAGTTGAAAGGAAACCGTTTGTTTTGGTACGGTCATGTTATGAGGAGTGATGAAACGCATGTTACTAAAAGAGTTATGAATATAAATGTGGAGGGATGGAGAGGGATGGGACGGCCAGAGAAAAGATGGATGGACTATGTGAGGAGTGATATGAAAGAAAAGGGAGTCAGTGATGGCGTGACGGGGGACAGGACGGTATGGACGAAAATAACGTGTTGCGCCGACCCCAAGTAACATGGGACAAGGGCAGGAAGATGATGATGAATGATGATAAACTTACATACGGCATAGCCCAAAGGATTGTCAATCTAAAGTGGCAATAGGCAGAACACATTGCTCGCTGAACGGATGGTCGATGGGGCCGAAAATTTTCATAATGGCAACGTTTGATAGGTCTATGTCCAACAGTGGAAGTTCTTTCGGCTGAAATGATGATGATGACGATAATTAAATTTGTTATTATGTCTGTTTCCAGTCCCAAGACACGTTCTGTCCTATAGGGCCGTGCATAGTGACGGCGGACGAGGTCGGGGACGCACAGGCTCTGGACATCAAGTGCTCGGTCAACGGCGTGATGAAGCAGTCCAGCAACACCTGCAACCTGATACACACCATCCCTAAAGTCATTGAGAGGATTAGTGCGTAAGTATCCTGGCTGGTATTTTAAGCTATATATTTTTTATACTTATGTTTTCGCAGAGGAGGTCGTAGCTAAATAATAACAGCTGCACTGGTCGATGTTCAAGGTTAAGCAACGCTTGCCGAGACTGCTACTGTCTAGGTGCACTTTCGCCCTTAACTCGCAACATTTTGTTACAGACACCTGTAAAAAGCTCGTAAAAGCGATATTTTTTTGTTTAAATTATGTGAAACGAGTTGTAAACATTAACATGTTTACAACTCATATAATTAAACTCACATAATTATCTTGACTACGAGTATCTCCTTTCCAGTCTAATGACCCTATACCCTGGCGACATGATCCTGACCGGTACACCAGGTGGCGTGGGCGTGCATCGCAAACCCGCCGAGTTCCTGCAGCCAGGAGACACTCTCAGCAGCGAGATACAGAAGATTGGCAAGTTTGAGGTCAAGGTCGAGAAGTTTTAGACAATAGAATAAGAAGAAGTAAAGTTGAAGGAAGAAGTGGTCGTATTTTAACGATTAAAAATCATGATAGTTCCAGTGTGAGATAGAGACAGATAATAACCGTCTCTTTTTCGCAAATCTATATTGAATATTACGGCCCTAGATGTACAGTTAAGGGTCAAAAGTGCAGTCACACTCTACAAAAACAGAAGCGGCAATTTTTTGTTTGTAGGCAGCAAAATTTTGACTTTTCACGTTTAGTAGGTATATCTATACTAATATTATAAAGAGGAAAGATTTTTTTTTTCTTAGCATGTGGCGTTCTGTAGTTTCTGCCTGCCATGGGAAAAAGGCGTGAGTTTATGTTATGTGTTATGAAAGATTTTATTGTTTGTTTGTTTGTACCGAATAGGCTCCGAAACTACTGGACCGATTTAAAAAATTCTTTCGCTAATAGAAAGCTACAATACTCCTGAGTGACATAGGCTATTTTTTTTATCCCGAATACGGGTTCTGTGGGGTGGACGGGTGGTCCACGGGAGCGAAGCCGCGGGAAACAGCTAGTATTCTATACTTTAATTTCTATACAATATATTAAATCAGTTGTGGATAATTTTATTTCTTCTACAAAAGTAGCCGTGTTGGGAGAGTAAGACTGCACTTTTGACCCTTGACTGTACGTACGTTTTTCTGACGATTTCATAAAAAATCATCCACATAAATCAAGATCTATTGAGACTGGAATTGTGAAGCGCAACGCAGCGCGATATTCACTGGTAACCTTAACACAAGACACCTGTGGCAGGCGTGCACCTAAGTACACAATATATCTTTAAAAGACGGTACTTTTTTCGGGAATATGAACAAAATCTTTTTATATCTATTTGCTGGATCGTCCTGTATATTTTATACTAATCGTGAAATATATGACGATATACAGAGTGACGATTATTTTATAGTTTTAAAGGTACTTATTTCTTTTGAATGCAAGGTATGGTTTAAGCAAATATACTGAATATTTTTTAGAAATATTTTTTGTTATTACTAGTGAGATCCTCTCTGGTGTAATCTTTATTTAATACAGGGTGAGTTTTTTAAGTAGGCGTGGGTGGTCCAATCCGAAACGATTTTGATGTAAACTAAAACCGCATCATTGGTTTTTTGAAAAATCAATATTCCTAGCCAGGAATCGAACCCAGTGATTTAAAAAAAAAAACACAAGCTGTATTATTAGTCCAGCCGATAGTGTCGCTAATAAGGATCAAATTCGGACAAGTAATGGCATATGGTAAACTTAAGGCAGTAGCAATTTTTAACAAAAAAAAAATTATTTGTATGAAATCTACGAAGACTCGTATCATGTAATTTATGACATGAAAAAGTATTTGGAGAATATTCTAAACGGAATCAAAATGATTGTAATGCTGCATTTAGTACAATGCTTGGGTTGTTGAATTCGGTTATTTATTGAAAATAATGGTCATCATTACATCAAAGTTTAATAGGGAGGTACTTAATGTAGGAAAACTAAGTATTTTATTAAAAAATCATGCTGTGCAGTCGGAGGATACATATTCGCAAATTGGCTGACCCCCTGATCCTCCGACTGCAAAGCATGATTTTTTCTTGTTTACAGCTTTTTAGTTCGCTTCTTAAGCAGGTGGGTTTTTGATTTTATATTTTTTTTTCACGTTTTTAGTTATAATTTTTTTTTCGAATGCCTTTTGTACATATAAGTGGTATATATTTTTGTAATCACCTCTAAAAACCCTTCATTTTGATACCCCACTTGATGGGTACGGAAGAAAAAAAAAATTGCAAACCCCACAATATGGCGCCCAAAATCCGCCATGTTGCTTTTTTTGTAACAGCACTTATATAAGAACACTTGGGCAGTTAAGACCTATCTAACGATGTTTTAATTAAGAAATTCCGTCAAGTAGCTTGAATGATATGAGGTAATAAAGAATGTTACATACATACAAACATACAAGATACGCGCAAAAAACATAACCCTTTCCTTGCAGCCGGGTAAAAATGAGCATTTTCCTTAAGTTTGCTATATGTCATTACTTCCCAGAATTTGATAAAATTTTCGGATTTGGCCATCCACGCCCATTTAAAAAACTCACCCTGTATATCTTATTTTATAGTTTATCTTTATTTATTATTTCTGTAATCAAATTATATTTTAACATTGTTACAATGACTTTTTATTCGTCTAGACCGCCCATCCCATTCCATCCCATCGGACTGTGTGCACCTGTGTTTGTCCACATACTTGTGTTTTAGCCTAAGAGACGTGGAAGATCGACTTTCACCCATCAGATAACTGGATGAGACATATTTTTTATCAAATGTCATTTATTATCGAACATGCTTATAATAACTTGCCTGTCGAAAAGGTTTTCATAGCTATTTTTAATTGAATTAATTGAAATTTTTTTTTTTTCATCACCTTCACTCTTTTTGATAACCGAATGAATTTCATCTCAACTGATAGTTTTTAACACACAGAATATGCCTAGGTAGTCTTGCCTACTTATTTCTGTTCATGGCTACCTGGCAAGCAGATGTGAACAGGTATGTCAATATAGATAACTACACCGATCTGATAACCAATCGAAATTGATATCATAAGTAAGATATTTTAATTATAAAACCAATCGTATATGCCGAAATGAACCACAATGGCAGCCATCATCGTCTAGTGTGGTTAAAAAATAATGATTTCGATTATGTTAAAAATACACAAAACAACAACCTATTTCTGACATGCAGTCGGACGCATCTTTCTTAAATTCATCAAAAACGACGTTGAAGTAGATGCCTCCGACTGCACGACAGAAATAGGTCACCTTGTTTCAATTTTTTTTTAAATTTACCAAGTTTGTTAGTATTCTGTCATAAGTTAATGCTCTATTTTGTACTTACTCAAATACTTATAATTTTCATTTCATCTGAAAAAGTATATTTTTAATTCCACGAGCATGTGCACTCGGAAACATTCAACGGTCAGGTAGCGTTGTGTCCTGTTCTATCACACGGACCTCGGACGCTCTACTTTCTCCCTCGCACCTATCAAATAGCTTCAATTCTAAAACTTTATAGCTTGGCAATAATATTTCATGTTCGATTTTTTGCAGGCAAGCCTATACGATTGGTTTTATAATTAAAATATCTTACTTATGATATCAATTTCGATTGGTTATCAGATCGGTGTAGTTATCTATATTGACATACCTGTTCACATCTGCTTGCCAGGTAGCCATGAACAGAAATAAGTAGGCAAGACTACCTAGGCATATTCTGTGTGTTAAAAACTATCAGTTGAGATGAAATTCATTCGGTTATCAAAAGAGTGAAGGTGATGAAAAAAATTGATTTCAATATATCAATTAAAAATAGCTATGAAAACTTTTCGATAGGCAAGTTATCATAAGCATGTTTTTTAATAAATTACATTTGACAAAAAATATGTCTCACCCAGTTATCTGAATGGTGAAGGTCGATCTGCCACGTCTCCTCTACTATTTGTACTTACACAGTATCTCCTGCGCCGATGGCTAGTCTCCGCTGAAGTTGGCCGCTGTAACCGAATTCGGTCTGGAGGACTGTGTTGTTATGCATTTAAAAAGCAAGTTTTCCGCCAGCATAATCTTATCTCACTAATATTATGTTTGCTACTCAAACAAGCTTTAAACGAAAACGCTTTAAAATCGCTTGTCAATACGCGTCCAATGTGCCTAAACGGGTCTTAATGCTCCGAAATTTATTTGGCTTTTCACACTTGGCATAAACTTCCGTAATCTAATATTTTAAAGGCATAACAATTATTTAATATAATTATTGTTTGGCCGAATGTTTATATGTCCGATTTTACAATGGCTTACTTTTAAGATGGCAGAGTTTTATTTGGCATAATTTTACTTGGCATATAAAGACAGCAAAAATTAATTTGGAATAATTTTACAGGACAATATTATTTGATTTACTAAAATCTAATTGATCTATTGTAAATGTAACTATTGTAACTATGTATCTATTGTTATTATATTGTGTATTGTCTATTATCTATTGTAATGAGCACTTTTAAAAATAAATGATGTAGTTTTTAGGGTTCCGAAGTCAACAAGGAACCCTTATAATTTCGCTCTGTCCGTCTGCAGCTGAGCTCAGAGAATCTAAGTACTAGAAAGCTATAATTTGGCATGTATATACATATTAATAATTCCGACAAAGTGGTAACATAAAATCATGACAAATATATTTTTTTCGGGTACCTCCAATAGACGTAAAGTGGGGATGTATTTTTTTTCTCATCTCTTCCATGGTGTGGGGTATCGTTGGATAGGCCATTGAAAAATATTATGGGTTTGTTTAAATCATTTTTCGATTCAGAGATTCGTTTGCGTAAAATTAAGCTTTAAGTTGCAAATTTATGTTAGAGTCAAGTGTCCTCCCCCCTGCCAGCGAAATGGTTGCTCTTGGCTATGTGAAAAAAATCACGGCGAAAACGAAAAACGAAATTAAAAGGAAAATTATCACGGATAACAAGGCTTTACAAGTTTACGAGTAATAGTCGACCAACTTATAAAATGTACTTGGAACAGTAAAAATTTTGTTCAAATGCCATTAAAAAATTACTTAAATAAAGTTGATAGCTGTGTAAAACAGAGTAAATATAATGCTTACGTACCATGTAAAAATATACAAAAATGAAATAACAGGCTTTACAAGTTTACGAGTAATAGTCGACCAACTTATAAAATGTACTTGGCACGGTTAATTTTTTTGTACAAATGCCATTGAAAAATTACTTAAATAACGTTGTTAGCTGTGTAAAACAGATAGTAAATACATGCTTATGAACCATGTAAAAATATACAAAAATAAAATCATAACATCCTTAATAATAATGATTTCTAAATTAATAATGTTTAAGCTCGAATAACGCATTGGAGTGGCCGGAGTCGTTGGCAGTACCAGTCCGTAGTCCATACGGCGCATGCGCGCGGTGGAGTCTATTTTGTGTTAGTGCAGCAGTATTTTCAACGTTTTGTTATTAAAACGTAAAAGTAAAGTGAAATTAGATTCGATTTTCAAGCAAATTACTAAAATTCTTTTGTCGATATCCTTCTATACAACAAAACCTCTAACAACAACAAAACCCTCTTTTTAGTCTGCATTATTATGCAACTTCGGAACCCTATTACTGCGCGTGGCACGACACGCACTTGGCCGATTTTTATGTTTAATCTTTATATTAATTATTGCGCCTATATTAGTTAATCTACAAATCAATTATAAATAAACTGTATTAAATGTAACATGATAATTATGTTTAAACATATATTCGGTATACAAAAATAATATTTGATCCTTTATGGTCAATGAATTAGTCCAAGAGCGAGCGAAGCGAGCTCGGGAGCTTAGGGCAACCCGATACGGATAGGTTAGGTTCGAAGGAGATGACGGGAGCTGAAGTGAGCGAGCGAACTCAGCTCACGTCATCTTCTTCATGTTAGGTTACTTTGGACCTGTGCAGACAGAAATGGTCCATCGGCTTTGTTGCTTAAATACTAATTAATCGTACTTAATACTAATTCTATATTAAAAACAATGTCAACATTAATATAATAAAAAAAAACATATTTTTATTACCCGGCCCAATAAGTGATGGGCATTATTCAGAATGCCCGGTCAATTTAATTATTTTAATATTTTTTATCATATTGCCTACTCAAATTGATGAAAGCTCAAAAAATGATCAATCAAAATATAAGTAGACAAAAAATTTATTTAGACATATCGTTGCGTAGTTCTAAATACATTAAAATATCGATTGGTTTCATTTATTTTAGTCTCAAAGAAAGAGGATCGATCATTAAAAAATGAATGTTTAGATTTATTTGTTAGCTGTTTTTTAAAATTAAAACGATCGTTTAAATACATGCCTAATTTAATTAGGCATTTCTATAAAATAGAATTTTTTTAATGAACTAGATTTTTCTAATGTTATAGATGAGTATTTTTATTCCTTTATTCATTCATATTCCTATTTAATACATTTTTAAATATTTAAATAAAAGAAAACTTAAAAATTTGACCTTGATTCAATTGCAGGTTACACAAATCATTAATGTATATTAGAAACAATACAGGCCCCAGGATACTTCCTTGGGGTACACCGTACCACATTTTTCCAGGTTGACTTACATAATCACTCACCTTTATGCTTTGTTCTCTGTCAGTTAGGTAGTCTTTTAGGAATTTGAGGGAAATCCCGCGAACACCGATAAATTTTAGCTTCCTGAGAAGAATGGAAATTGAAACGGTATCAAAGGCCTTTGCTAAGTCGAGAAAGATGCCAATAGTTTTTTCTCCCTAGTCTAGGTTATCTATTACTAAAGAAGTTAGCTTGTGTGTAGCATTTGCAGTTGATTTTTGTGTTCTAAAACCGTATTGATTCTCAGAGAGAATATTGTACTTTTCTAAATAATGTCTTAGTCGAGACTCGACGATTCGTTCCAAAACTTTTGACAATGACGGTAGCAGAGTAATTGGCCCATAGATTTAGATTTTTTTTGTACATACTATATCTATGAATTTGCCTATAATTTGCGACATTGTCTTTGTGTATAGGTATAATGATTGATTTTTTAAGTGCTGACGGGAACACACCTTTGTGCATAGATTACAGATCTTGGCGACAGGTGGCTGTGTTCGCGATTTGATATTATTAGCCAATTGGCAACCGACGCCTGTAAAGTATTCATTGACGAAATTTAATGAGTGTATGCCAAACGATTTTCTGCGGAAAGAAGTTTATGCTATCCGTTGTTATGCAAAATAATATTATGACATAAAAAGTTCTGCTATAAAATGCAGACCCCTTAAAGACCCCTAGATTGTCGACTCCAGTGCATCAAGCTGGTATTTGGCAGATCCGTCCCAGAGATGAGAACAATACTCCATGCATGATCGAACTTGCGCTTGATACAAGTTGAGCAGCTGTTCCGGCGTGAAGTACCTTCTCACCTTCGCAAGGATCCCCAACTCTTTGGCAGCCAGCTGAGCCTTTGCTTCATTGTATGGACCAAAACTGAGAGTCGATGTCAACGTAATGCCAAGAAGCTCAAGATGGTCCCTTATTAGCAATTTTACATAAATTTAAAATTTCAAATTACATCACGGAAAGTCGGAGCGGGTGAATTTTTAAAAGACTTGCTTGGGTTTTAGCAACATTAAACCTACCTGACCAGATTGACATCGCCCCATTCGGAGACTGCTTGCAAGGGCAGGTTCAAACGCTCCACCATGGCCTAACGGAGAGACCGGTAGCCGTATTACGTAAGTGCGCAAAGAGTTTGACCACTATCCAATCGACCAATCACATGCGAGATGAATGATGCGATGTGGATTGTCGTCTTTTGTGATTGGCCGATTTGGTCGATTGGATAGCGGTCAAACTCTTTGCGCACTTATACAATAAGGCTGCGGATCTGCGGCCCGGCAGTCCGTGCGTTGGACAAGTATCTCAGCAACAGTACTGTCATCTGCATACCCAAAGGTACCGGGTTTTAGCAGATCGTTAATGTACAACACATACGAAAGCAAGGTAATAATATAAAGCTTTTAAAAATGCACCACTTGGCATTGAGATAATGTACATAATTATCTCAATACCCTCTTCGCTGTCCATCTTACAGCTGGAGGATAGGCCAAATGTCCAATACATTGCGGTTTCGACCCAAAGCCAAATTTACACGGAGCAATTTAAATGTCTGGTTTACCAAAACGTTGATGCAAGGAACTTGCGTCGTGTAATTGGCGCTTTATTTTCCAATAAGTCATCCCCTTTTTTAAAGGGAGGTTTTTAGATTAGGCTTTACGAGCGGTTCTCGCCAAACTTCAGAGCGGTTAAGAAGTTTGGCGAGAACTAGAGGTACCTACCATTTTTTTATATTTCCGTTCATTTAATATAATAAAGTTCTATTTTAGTATAAACATTGTACCTTATTTACGAAGATCTCCTTTTAGAAAATTTCGTTTCGTCACCAACATTTTCTGACATCTATTCTGTCAAACACCAGAAATGTAGGCACTGGATTTTATATAAACTTTTAGTTGGTTTAAAAAGCTGGCCAACCAGTAAATCCGAAATTTTTGTGCTTTAAATCAAATTCAAAGAAATATACAAAATTTACATACTGTGAAATATTGCCTGTGAACTAGGAATTCGAAGATATGTGACCTACTTATCTCCGCTGGGCCCGCGTGATATATTAGGGTCCCTCTCATAGAGAGGAGGCCTGTGTCCCAGCAGTGGGAACATTAAAAGGCTGCTTATGCTATCTACGTACCTACTATCTATCTACTGTAAAACAAATTGTCCAGTCCCTAGAGTACGGTAAGTAATCTGATCATTTATTTACTTAAATAATACCTACCTAATAAGTAGTTCATGCAATGAAATTTACAGCCTCGAGACAGGAATTCTGAACAGAGGCGTATGTGCCTACAGTTCTCGCAATATTTCTTGGCCGCCCTAAAGTTAGGCGTTAGAACTATCCATGAAGATTTCCACACGTTACAAAAACAAGGATACCAATAGTATTTTATTCAATAAATTATACCTACCCAGTTACCTTCTAAAAATGTTAGTCTACCTCTTGAAGGTAGGCTTGATTTTATAGCTTAGGTATGTAATGTTTTACAGTTGGCAACATAATAATTATAATAGAAATATGAAATACGTCCAATTCCGTCTCAAAGACGGGTCGAGTGATATTCGGCTCGGCTACTTGAGCGAGGACAAAGTCGTTGACCTCAGCTGTCAACAGGAATGTGGTATGCCGACGAAAATGCTTCAAGTACTGAAGGCTGGAATGGCTGACCAAATCGAATAGTAAGTTTGATTTTTTGTATTATTGAGAAGACTGAATAGTTTTACGCCGACGTACAAATAGGTAGGTTGCATGCCCATGCTTGCTTAAAGCTTTGGTTTCTTGATCGGAACAACACTGCGGTATGCAGTGTCGGGCACATAATACCACTGACGCAAACTAGGAAGGTACAAAAGATCATTTCAAGTTTTTCATACGATTGTGTCCGGTACCGCATACCGCAGCGTTCTGCTGAAATGATTTTAGTAGCTGTATGGGATTAGCCTAGGTTTTAATTATATTTGGAAAGGCCTTTATCCAGCAGTGGACAACTGATGGTGGATATGCAGCCGATAATGCATTAAAAAAAACTGCTTGACGACACAGATAATAGAGAAGAGTTTCTAACTACGAGTATGTTTGAGACTCCATGGTGTGGTGCTTGCCTATGCCTTGCTCCTAACTAACTCAGTCAGTTCATCTTAGTCAAAGTTCATAAACCTCCTCATTATTCTAGTGGCACTACGTAGGAACTGCTGACCAAGAGGGCTCGAGTGCCAGATCGAATAGTGTTATTAGTTTTATCATCTGTAGGTAATTTGTTTGTAGCAGAATTATACCACTCAATAGGCTCACTCTTATTACATGGGTCTGAAGTTAGAAAAGTAGATATTCAACTCAATCCAATTTTTTAAACCTTTTCATCCTTTCCACAACCAGTATAACAATGAAAAAAACTATTCCTCTATCTTGTGTGACATTGGTCGCGCCCATATACGGCATGGACAAAATTTTAGGGGTAGCCCTAAACTTTGCGGACCATTGCAAGGAGATCCATGTGCCCCCACCAGCGATACCAATGATCTTCAGCAAATACTCCAGCACTATCATTGGTCCGAACCAGCCTTTGCGGATAAGAACTGAAGTATGCAAGGTAAGATCACTGTCTCCGTTTTTTTATCATCATCATCTGCCTAGCCTTTTCCAAACTTTTCTGGGGTCGACTGACAACATACAGACTAACTGGAACCAGCTGAATAGATACTGGCATTGCACTGCCTTTCTAAACTCTACAATCTAGTAACACAAATACTATAGGCCTTGGAAAGATGTCAGGCTTCTGACTAGATACCCCTTAACTCGTAAGAGCTGTTGAAAATGCTCATGCCATCCAATGTCACTGTCCAAAACGACTAACGTTTTGGACAACGGCAGGTTTGATAGTTGATGGTACCCAGATACATGCCTAATTGCTTCAACACGCACATGAAAAAATAAAACGAGTATGATCTCACGGGACTGTACTACAAGTAACCTTAACCAATCCAAGTCATGCTCTATCTGTGTGCTTTTTTCAAATCCATTCAGCCTTTTAGGCGTGATTGACTAACGAACATCCTAACATATAGACATAAGGGATTACAATAGAATTAATTTATCATCATAATATCTTCCAAACGCGCAAGTTTAACGACCTATCCAATCTTCCTACATATAGAAGACGAGGTCAAAAATTCTTAGTGAATCACAGAGGTTCGCTCTGACCTCTGAGTTGCGCAAATTGGGGTCAATTATTGAAGTAAATTGACGCCGTAATTCACCGAGTGTAGGTGTGCCTGCGTGATGAAATAATGTCGCTGGTGTTTAGTACGTCTTCCGTTTGCTCAGACGGGTACGGGCCTGTTAATTTCATGCGCGTTTGGATTGCACCAGAGGCCCATGTTTAGCAAAATGAGTATGACTATGACAGTGAATAAAAACTTCCCTAATAGGGCTACTGCTATAGTTTAGCAGTTATGTCAGTCGACATGGCGGCAACCATAATTCGAGTAGTTTAAGGCTGCTTTTCAACCAGAGATGAGCTATCTGCATAGCTACGCTGCGCTGCAAGGATGTGAAAGCTAAGCCACGAAACTTTGTGACCGTTTCCAATTATGCTAAACTGTGTAGTGAAGCGATTAAGATGCGCCGCCGCGAGGTAGCTGTGCGAGGAAGATGCGAAGCTCGAGCTATGCGAAGCATCAACAGTAAGGACAAACGCACGCCTACTGTAGGAACTCTGCTCTGCACATAGCTACACTACTCGCAAATCCATAGCTCCCATCCATAGCATGCATCCTTCCATATAAAAAACAGCTTGGTTGAACCCTTTTACACAAGTGCTATGCTATTGGGATATGATTCGTGGATATCAAGTGCATCTATATTAATGTTCCAGTATCATAGCATATCGCTGGTGGAAAGGCAGCTTAAATCCCGTCCTACACATTCGGCTGATGGGCAACCAAATTGAGTTGACCTTCCAACAACCTTAGTTGGGAGGTATGGTATTGCGATCACCTTGGTTCGAACAACCACCCGACTGTGTATAAGGGGTATCAGGCTGCTTTTCCGCCTTGTGTAGCGCAGCGAATAAGATGTGCTAGTAACTGTTCCTATCAGATTTTATCCGCTGCGCTTTGCGCTTATGAAATAGTACAGTTAAGCCAAGCCACGCTAAGAAAGTCCAAAGATTCTATTGTTTGATACCACGCGCATCCATCAAAATGGATTGTCGTAGTATTTCTAAAAATGTTTTACGACAGAAAGTGGACTGGGAAGTAGAGCTGGCCGTTGTCATAGGAAAGAAGGCGAGTTCCGTGAAAGCTGCTGACGCTGACAAATACATCTTTGGGTACACTATCGCGCAGGACATTAGTGATAGGGAATGGCAAAAGGAGAAAAATGGAGCGCAGTTTTTACTTGGCAAGGTTTGTGAATCATGATCATTATTATTTTAACCAAGAAACGTCCAGCTGTTAAAAACCTAAAAAAAACTGGCGAAAATCATCTTGCAATGTAAAATATAGAGAAAACTTATGAGAAATATGTTTTTGATTGGAGATGACGGCCTATCAGGTAGTATCGGTCGGTCAGGTGCTATCGGGTAGTAGGCAATAATAATTTAGTAAATTTTAGTAGTTTAGTGATTTCACGGCATCCATAGGTTCTGGTCTCGTCCTGAATTCGCGAACTGCAGAGTCTGCAGATAGATGCTCTTAAAGCTTGAAGCTCAAGTCCTTTCGCGATAGAGGACTACTGTGGACACCCTCTCCCTGCCCCAGCAAGGGTACACAGGATCTTTAGTAAGTCAGATGCTCTTAAAAACAGTATGATTCCATCTTTTTAATTTTACTTAACAGTCTCAAGACACATTCTGTCCTATCGGTCCCTGTATTGTGACCAAAGATGAAATAGGAGATGTTACAAAACTGGACATGAGTTGCTCTGTCAATGGAGTGCAGAAACAAAAGAGCAACACTAAGAACCTAGTACACAGCATACCTAGCATTATTGAGAGGATATCTACGTAAGTTTCCTTTTTGTCTTCATACCAACCCTTCTAACTATGTTGAGTTGTGTTTGCAGTCTAAGGGCTTTTTCAATTCTGACGATTTATGCGGGACTGCTGCGGTGCCGCAGAAAACGTCTAAATTGAAAGAGCCCCTACTTATTGCAGCTGAATACCAATATTTTACATGCAGAGACTGCCAAGCTGAACTCCACAACCCATGGCTTAAACCCGAAACCCGTTGGAAAGACTTTGCTTTTCTGTTCAGTTTGGAGGCAGTTCCATTATTTTGTGTCAGCTGAAAATTATGGTTCCTTTTCCTAAAGGTACAGTAGTCACAGCGGATCTTTGTGTCAGAAGTAGGCTCTGCGGACCATTACGCAAGAAACAGTTTGTCATTGAGTATACTGCATACAGTATGCTAGATAGGACGGTGCGACAAACATTAGTGAGTGAAACAGGCAGATAAACAATGTTTTCTTCTACTTCAACATTGACACAAAATAGCAACTGCGCAGGGTCTTACAGCCAACTTCAGAGACACAAAGATCCACTGTGACTCTCCTTTAAAAATAGAAAATCGCCCCGTTGATTTCGTGGTCCCCCACGCCACTGCTTGGTGATGGGTTCGATGCCCAGATCCACACAACAATCATAATCAACATGAAAACTGAGGCTTGACTTCACCATCATCTGTCAAGTCTGTTACCCAAATATCTTGGGGTTGGCTTCCAATCCAAGCGAATGCAGCTGAATAAATAATATTCTATATGGAGTTACGGCCTACTTATTGGAACTGAATGCTTATGATGACATTTCTCTTTATAGTGTAATGACATTGTTGCCCGGCGACATCATCCTGACGGGCACTCCGGGCGGTGTGGGGGGGAATGCCAACCCCCAACAGTTCCTAAAACCTGGGGACGTCATACGCAGCGCAATACAGAACATCGGTGTGCTTGAGACCAGGGTTGTACAGTTCTAGTTTGAATATAAAGATGCCACAGATATCGTTGTTTTTTGGCCTTTAAGTTCCATCCCTTGATGGTGGCATATAATGAACCACGAGGACATAGCTACTTGGCCCTATGATGATAAATTCTGATTGTATTATTTGCCATAGTGCGTTATGGTTTATGAACCTGACTCAGTTCTCTTCTTATCTTAAGTAAGATGGGTTGGGTCCAGGTTATTTAAAAATATTATATTTCTATGTTAAAAGGCGGCGTTTATTATAGTCGCATTAGGCTGCGTTTCCACCAGAGATGTGCGAGGATTCATGAGTGGTTAGCGACAAAAATATGAGTTAGCGACTTCTAGTGTCTTTTCACGTAGGGTAAACCAAGGCTAGCAGCTGGTGGAGATATTGGAGAGGCTTCAACTTCTAGTGCCAGTGATATTTTATCTGAATATCCGGTTCATATTTCTAGGTTTTTCCCAGTGGTCAGATTGACCGTCAGACTAGTCTTTCCAACGGGTTTTTTTTCCGTTAGGTAAGATTTATTTGACAGCTGGGAAAACAACAGAAAAAAATTACAATGAGAGTAAAAACTGTTTTGCATTTTAATAAGACGTATCATACAATTTTATCTTAGGCGTTCTAAAAATTATCAACGTCCAATTCTCCATTTGTGAATACATTATGAATTCGTCGCACATTACATTATCCTTAGTCCGTTTATTTGTCACTAGCTTCTGCCAGCGGCTTCGCCCGCGTGAATGTCGAAAATTATCCCGAGGGAACATATTCCCGAGATAAAAAGTATCCTATGTGCTATTCCTGACTATAATCTATCTCTGTGCCAAATTTCATCCAGATCCGTTCAGCCGCTCTGGCGTGAAGATTGTGAATTTTAAAATGAACGTTGTAAAACTAATTAAATGCTCCGTACTTCTGAACGGCTACATTAAAGCGATTGTCTACCTTATGAGATAACCACTCGTATTTGTTGTTAGTTCCTATTTCTATTTTATTTAGAATTCTATCAGAATGGTAATGGTAATTATATTCTTGTCCTAAACCCATGTTACTTGGGGTTGGTGCAACACGTTTTCCATTCTGCCCTGCCATCACGCTATTATCCACACTTTTGACCACTATCTCGCCTCATGGTAAGCGATGATGTGGTCTACGCGGTGAAGCTCGCTTGCCTAGAAGTAACCTATTATATACTCTTATCCCTTATACAAATGTTATCTCTCCTTCCATCGACAATGGTGTTCACTACAGTTAAAAAGTCAACAGTGGCTTTAGAGCCACTGTTGACTTTTTAACTTCTTAGGAACATCTGATTACTCAGTTAGTGTCTCTAATAATTTCAAATAACAACTCATGCTACTTTGAAAAGGCCCTTACAAATCGATCCCAACTGCCAGTGTTTGACCTAAAAACTAACGAATGTAACTAGGATTTGCGACTAGAACGACCAATTTTAAATTGGACAGGTTGACCTGCAAGTATATCAGGACGCTGATTGGTGAATGGGCCGCGCAATTGAGCCAATCGCCGTCTTCCGTTCGCTCACAGGAAGGACCATTTGCGCTCGCGCCGTTCCTTTTCATAGACTATTAAATTTAATGTCAGCCAAGGGGACTTTTATTGAGTTAAGTGCTCTATACGGGCTGTTATGCCAGTACAAGCTGAGCCACCATTATCCGACGATTATTACTGAACAATAGATCAAGCTTAAGTGGTATTATATGTTTTGACGCCCGCAGATTCTAAGCGCGTCTATTCGCGACGGATATTCATCGTTATGGATATTATTTCGAGCAATTTTGTTGTTGAGGGCTATTTCGTCGTTATTGGTTCCAGTGTATGCAATTTGTTGATCGTTATGCAATTTGAATTTATTTGTGCAGTGATACATCCATAAGTGAAAAATGGCCGTGCGTCATAATATGGGTGCGTTGTGATATAATTTGGCCCTGCGTCATTCGGTATTTCCTTGCAATTTTCAATTGTGATTCTGTCTATATAAAAAGGATGGGATCCCCGCGTATTATGCTGTTAACACGTTCTTCATTGGTTCTAACGTTTGCAATTGAAGATTATCCAATTATTCAATCTGGCCCGTGGTGCAGTGATTGGTATTTAGTTCTCCAATAAGTGGAAAATGGACCTGTTAAATATTTAGGTTCCCACAGATATTGAGTGTGATCTCTTGTAATGTTGCAAATTGCAGTTTATCAAATACCGTCATTGTCACCTTAATAAAATAAGTGCTTTTGTCACCTCGTTGAAGGTTGAAGGATATTTGCCTTAATGCAGATTGGCAGTAGTTAATCAGTTTAGCTTTTGGTGCAGTGATTGGTACTTAGGTCTCCAATAATTGCAAAATAGACCTTTGTAGAATTATTTGGGTTCCCACAGTGATTTCCTTTAGTGTTGCAAATTGCACTTCGTTAAGCATCGTCATTGTCACCTTAATAAAATAAGTGACAAAACGTAACGTCGTCGTTCAAGGATATTCTTAACTAGCTGTTGCTCGCGGCTTCGCTCCCGTGAACCACCCCACAGGACCCGTTTTCGGGATAAAAAATAGCCTATGTCACTCAGGAATAATGTAGTTTTCTATTGGTGAAAGATTTTTTCAAATCGGTCCAGTAGTTTCGGAGCCTATTCGGTACACACAAACAAACAAACAAAAAAATCTTTTCTCTTTATAATATTAGTATAGATTATGACTAGCTGCTTCGCGCGGCTTCGCTCCCGTGGGCCACCCCACAGGATCCGTTTTCGGGTTTAAAAAATAGCCTATGTTACTCAGGAATAACGTAGCTTTCTATTGGTGAAAGAATTTTTTAAATCGGTCCAGTAGTTTGGAACCTATTCGGTACAAACAAACAAAAAAATCTTTTCTCTTTATAATATTAGTATAGATGATGCCGATTGGCAGCAGTTGTTCTATTTGTAGCCATTGGTGCAGTGATTTGTGTTTTAAAATGGGTTTCCTTTGCCAATCTCATGGATGTTTTTAAAGAAACTAGTTATTTTATTGTTACATCTGTGAATGTAATGCACTTGACTTCCAATCGTGTTCTCCTCTACGCTTATGTCTACAGGATCTCTCATAATATACATACCTACGTAGTTGTCAATTTACCTGTGTCTATTGTAGTAACATTGATGGATTGCAATTTGCCCCCGTTATATAAATTTGGTATTGTTAGGTAGCCAAGGCTATCTAGCAGATAGGATGATTCAGGCATGGAAGTCAAGTGCCATTTTCCTGTTACAAGGGGTTTGCAATTGCCTACGGTGGTTATTCAATTTAGCCATGTCAGTGCATCTATACAGCTACAACCTTGGGGTCTTTAAATCAGGAGTGAATAGATTACTTATAGGCAGGCGTACTCCACCTTCAACCACATCATTGCTTACCTTCAATCGAGATGGTGGTCACACGTGAGCCTATAGAAAACAAAAAAAAAACTGTTACCATCTCTTTAAAAGGCTCTCAGAAATACAATATATGACAAATACATTATATGTATTTGTTATATATTGGAAGTGCTTTATTCTAATTAATGCTAGGTTTTGGCCTGTATTTCAATTTAGCTTCCACTTGAATAGATACTCCGCTGTTTATTTAGGATATTGGACGACTCGCCCGAATCGGGCGAATTGTCCACTATTAAAATAAATTTTCTGTGTCGATTCGCCCGAAGCTATTTTATCGGTGGGCGAATCGACCACTCCAATATTATTTAGTGGACGATTCGCCCGAATTTTATTTTAGAGAACAAACAATATAAAAGTACAGTCGTGCTCACCCGTCTCGGTAATAATATGAAGAATTAATCGAAGTTAATAGATATTGTACTAGAAACTAGGAAAGCAGTTCAAACTACCAGGAGGCCAGAATCATGAAGAAGTATTTGCAGAGCTAGAATCATTAGCGGTAGAGACTAACGGAGTACTAGGGCTTCAGAATCGAAAATCGCCCGATACTCTTTTTACCGCTCATGATTCCAACCTAGCTTCCTCATGATTATAATCTACTGGTACTTAAGTTAGTCTTTACCGGTACCGAAATGACCTGATAGTGTATAGAGCTTTCTCTTTCATTTTTTTTGTAGCGAATATTGCTGTCTCCCTCTTATTGTTTTGTCGCCAATGAATCAAAATAATCATGAGCCTTAGATAAAGTACCTATAGATTAAGCCTTAAAATGAGCTTGATTGATAGAGCGAGATGGCTAATTGGCAGCTCCATGTAAATAATAAGGACAAAAGATTATTTTTTGTCTTTGTCACCGTGGCCGGTTTCTGTTGTTTGTCAAACTCTAATATAATGGCAGGTTTGACAAACAAACTCGGTTTTGTTTGATTTTCTGTGATTTCGTGGTATTATGTGTTAATTGAGACATAGAATTTGGGTTATTTATAGATAATAAGTCCAGTGCGATGGTGGGTTGTAGTGTTCTTGTTCTTGTTGTAACACCAGAACTAACTATTGCTGTCTCATGTGCGGCCACGCCAGGGCTTAATCTATAGGTACTTTATCTAAGTCATGAGCGGTAAAAAGAGTACGAGAGTACGTTGAGATTTGAACGTTAGATATGATAAACAGGCGAGTCGTCCAATAACCCGTTTATTTCAGTCCCTACCTCACTAATTTCTGTTTCATAATTATCACCCTGACTAGATTTACGTTTGTAAGGCAACATTGCACAAGTAGTAGATGGGATGATTCCAATCTCATGTCTGTCACAGTGGTCAAGTGCGATTTCCTCTTTACATGGGGTTTGCAATTCGTCTGTGATTATTCAATTTTGCTGAGTTAGTGCATTGGTAAGACTATCACAATGTATCTCATACAATGAAGCGTATTTTATTAACCGACTTTCCAAGAAGGAGGAGGTTTTATGTTCGGCTGTATGTATGTCTTTTTTTGTATGTTCTCCTTAATAATAATAATTACTCCGTCAATTATGGACCGATATTGTTTTTTTTTTGTTTTTTTGAATGTTTATATCCTCGAGGTGGTCTCATTGTCACCAAATCATTATATGATGAGGGAATCCTGTGGAAATCGAAGGAACTCCTAAAACTTTATAGGCATACGTATAGCGATTTTGGTATTTTCTTGAACATGGTAAGCTTATGCTTGCTTATCTTCTTAACTTCATAATTTTTCGTCGATCTGCTTCAACAATTTGTCGAAGTTTCTAATGATTCAGAGAGATTATTGATTTTGTGAGAAGACTGGGCAAGGCAGAAAACACGTATTTGTAATAGGAATTATCGGCTGTTCAAGCCAGATACGAGTTGGAAGACGTTCGAAGTGTAGCAGTAAGTGAGCTTACGGTACGAAGGCATATGAGAGGAGTAGATTTTGGTCCGTTCGAGCTCGCCGATACTGCAATATTTGAGGCATACTATCGAAGAAACACTCAATTTTTACAATTGTAAGAAGCTGATGGTGACTGGCAAAAGGGAAACGCCCTAGAGGCCGCAGTCCAATCAGATGGTCAGTCCAAGTCCGCACATAGTTGAATACCAGGCTGCACGATGCTTTCCACGACGCAAAAGGCAGGCATAGATGGCGCAAACTGGTGAAGGAATAGTTGTTTCCTCGACGGGGGTATCACGGCCCTCAGTAATGAGGAATATGACGCGATGAGGAGGAATAAGGAAGCTTACATCATAAGGAACGCAATGAGCGTAAAAAGTCCAGTACCAATCATAGAATAAGTGTTGTCTCATATTTAAATATAAAAAAATACATTGAAGAGAAGGCTTACATAATGAGGATTGCCATAAGCCTGTAAATTCTAGCGCGGAGAAATTGCAATAGCTGCAGCAGTATCGGAAACTGTAAAAATCGATGAAAAAACAAAACAAATTAACATATTGTCTAAAAATCGGCCGTAAATATATTCAAATCTAAAAGAAAATCACAATTAAATATATAAAATGAAAGGCAATGAGCCTAGAATGTCCAGGATCGAGAAAATAATAGCTACTGCAGTATCTGAAACATACATATTTTTGGTTTCTGATGCTGACGTAGCTTTCGTATTCACTCGTTATTGCATTTGGTGGTCTTATTACATTCCCACCTACAATATAACTGAATGCAAAATACACTTTTTTGTTAAAATTCTAGGATGATTTAAGAGTATGAGACGCGCTAGAATAGATTAGAATATACTTTATTGTATACCATAATACAGGGTGTCTCATAACTCATAAAGACCCTACTACTACAAAGTACCCCAATTATTGGTTGAAACGTGGCTTCATTTTGAGTTTTCTTATCTATGTTTGATGACAATCGGTTCAGCCGTTAAAAATTTATCCGCATTTTACACTTCGAAACGAGATTTTTCGCAATATATCGTGTTGTTATTTCGTGTTGCGATAGATTGTAGATCTTAGAATGTCTACTAGTAAGTCTAAAGTTGAAAAGCATAAAATAAAACGTATCTTAGTAACTCCAAAAAGTGAAATATAACATCTACTGTATAAGTTTAATTCAAGTAGAAATACTTTTATATGATATGGTGGTACGAGTACAGTTATGGTAACTGTGGTCAAATTTCAGCTATGTGAATTGGTCCTCACTCGAGGTGGCGATCAGGTCTTAGTACATACTAACACTACTCAATCCCACAAATATTGTGTAGAAAGCTGTCAGTAGGTAATAATGTCTGGGGGTGTCGAATCTTGGACCATTAATAAAGTGGAGTATTTTCCATGGGTGCCCTCGCAACCTGGCGCATCTTCTTGATACAAGCGCTATGATATTACTCTTCTACCTTGTCGCTAGGTATCTTCAGGTTTGAATGCTCCAAAGAAAATATCGAGTCTATCCGAGGCGAGGTGCTACAATTTGTGAACTAGCTTTGCTCGTTATTGCAACGTAAGCACTCTTAAGTTCACTTCGTTTTCGTTTTCGCTCGAAGTATTCATAAAACAACAAACCGATAATCCATGAAAATAACACTCTTGACAAAAACTGTACAAATGATTAGTGAGCATTCTTGCTTTTTTATTTAGATTCCATTTCCGATAGAAACGTCCCCAAAAACCATGAAAATTATATACATTATGAAATTTTTGCCAAGGATAACGCTTTCTCGGCACCTTACGTTTATCATCATCATCATTATCATCAGCCGAAAGACGTCCACTGCTGGACATAGGCCTCCCCCAGGTGTCACCACATTGACCAACCCCGTGCGTCTCGCATCCTGCACATTCCCGCAACCTTAACCAGGTCATCGGTCCACCTAGTGGTTGGCCTTATATTTTTATAGCGTTGCTTGCATGGCTAGAATATGTTAACGCTAGCTGCATGTACCAATTAGTATAACAATCAACAAAATCAAACACTTGTTTAAAGAAAAACACTGAAATTGCTTTCCGTGGATGCGACTGGGTAGGCCAAATATAATTCGGTTAATGATGTATCAATAGTAGCCCAGATTTCAGATTTGAACACACTACACTTTTTTCTGCTCAATTCTTCAGAGACATGGTATGTCTTTTTGGTTACTGAGCAGGAAAAGATGATATATGATTATATTTGTTGGCCGTACACTCTTGGTAGAGCGGTAGCGGTCGTGGTCACCATGAAGCAGTGAGACTTCGTGCTGCAATGATTCGCCTCACAAATTCACGATGCGATGCCGACAACTGCAGACTTAATCTGGTCGATCCATCGCATGGTTACTTGCTGCACTCTCTTACATTCGTAATACTTCATTAAATTTTAACCAATGTTGATTTAACAAATCTAGAGTGAAAAATAACTGCGGTCAGATTTCCATTAGATCATCCATTTTTAATCAAAATTCCAAATTTTCATGTCAGGGACTTCACCCCACCCTAGGTAGGTTACATCTATTATAGTCCAGGAAAATTAGGGGTATCACCTCGGAATGAGAGATAGTCGGCTATAAACTTGTGTAAACCTTTATTTTGACACCATAAAGGTCTATCCACACATATCAGGGCCGTGCCCGGGACGTGCACGGGACGTGGACAGACCGTGCGCCGTCAGGGGCTCAAAAAAATATCGTTGGGTACATTTTATATGAACTCGTTCACACACGTCCGTGCACGGTCCGTCCACGTCCCTGGAACGGCCTTGATATGTGTGGATAGACCTTAACACTTGTCTCAACCGTATCGTAGGGTGTCCGCGTCTACAGATATTCCAAGTTCAAAGGTAAAAAAATCGATGTTTTACACATTTATTGCAAATATCTCGTTTCCTATGGGTTTTATGATATTTGTATGTATTGTAAATATTGTAGGTTTTGAGACAAGTTTTAGGGTGTCAAAATAAAGGTTTGTACAACTTTATAGCCGCCTATCTCTCATTCCGAGATTCTTGCCCTAATTTGACTAATTTTCTTGGACTATTAGTACCTGCGTCAAGTTAAAAACCTGAGGTACACTGTATGTAAAAAAGCGGGAGCGTCTCGCGCGCTTTTTAACGTCTAAGCCTATGGGTAACACAGGGTAACCAGGATATAGCCTGGGGCGCGAGGATCGAGGGGACGTCAAGCTTGCTTTTGCAAGTACCACTTATTTACAGAATATTTAGTTTACAAAATCGCATGTAAAATACTAAAGCACCGTGTGAAAGTTTTATTGGTTACGGTTTCTAGAACGACTTTGCTTCCTATATAACTAGTGCACCGCTTATTATACTAGTTCAATTAATTTACTGTGGTTTATCTCAGTCAGCCTCAGGCACAGGCACGCAGTAGCATATTACCTTTACGCTAGAGAGCCATGGCGGGCGACAGACCTATGCTTTTGAGAGAAGCACTATTAAGCTCTTCTAGCCTGCCGCCCCGTCATTTTGTCTGTCAAAAGAAAACCTATCCGAGGCAGGGTGCTAAAAATATTCGAGCTCGCTTCGCTCGCTCTTATAATCTCGTTTGTCAAGATTTTTTGCATTAGTCGACTCAGTGACTTCTATGAATATAAATATAAAACTAGCCTCAGGATACATTGTTTTAGATGCACGAAAAAATAAATAACCTATACGTGGCAATTTTCGACATTTAGAACATCCTTACTATTCGCTCTTATAAGCTACGGTCGACTTCTATATCTGTCGGTATGGATGGTAAAACAATTTTTTTTGCTGGTGAGGAAAGATTTTTAAATTTTCAGGCTCATTTTATGCGTTTTGAAAATAAATGAATTATATTGTTTTATATGACCCGGGCCCGGGGCACCAAATCTTTGTATTCACCTCTGATCGCAGCAATGCATGAGGCTCCTTACTTTTTCTCTCTTTCCGAGCATCCTGTGTTTTGTCTTAGTGACGATCTCATTACACTATCGGGATCGGAACAAACCTTCGCGAATATGTATAATGTTTTTAAGTATATTAGTGAGCTGGGTAGGCAGAGGCATAGGCATGAGGGCCTGGGGGGTTGTTGAAAGTCAACCTGGGGCGCTCAAAAGGCTAAGCCGTTATCCCATAGGCTCGTACCAAAAAAACTAAGGCCAGGTAAGTGCGTATATGTATAAAATAAAATCATCATCTAGGTAGTTTCCAAAGTCCACCCGAACTCCCAGGGGCCTACATAGACCTGCAAAGTGTCTATGACAATAACCCATCAGTCCTAATTTAAGTTTTGTGTTATTTCTATCCATTTTAACAGATAATATGTGGGTCCCTACATCTTCATCACACATTATTTTATTAGGTATCTACTGTATGTAAATTAATGGATCTTGTCCCCACCAACCGAGGTTAAAGTATTTTCTTTAGAAAGCTCTTTAACCCCCGACGGGAAAAGAGAGAGAATCTGTGTATCTGTCTGTGGCATCATAGCGCCTAAACGGATGAACCGATTTTGATTTAGTTTTTTTTTGTTTGAAAGGTGACTTTGTCGAGTGTTCAAGCTACGTTTGAATAAAATCAGTTTAGCCGTTCAAAAGTTATTTGAATTTTACTCTTTGACTCAGGTTTTTTTCGCAAGATATCTATAATATATTTTATGTAGTTGAAAAAGCATGAAATAAAAATTAAAATCGGGGGTTTGTTAAATTTGTAATTTTATCTTGTTTATGTCTCAGACAGTCTTTAGGACGAATGAAGCCTCTTTGTCCTCTGCGGTCTAAAAATAAAGAAGAAAAATTTAAACCCGTCTAAGTACGAAACAATCGCGCTCTGAAAAGTATGAAAACAAGAAAATATTATATTTTTAACCGACTTAACAAAAAGGAGGAGGGTCTATGTTCAACTTTAAATATTCGTTTTTTTTTGTGTACATCTTCATTGATATCTGATGATCATCATTATGAATTCGAATAGCTGATTATTTTATATCGCGGAATAATATTGTAGGTTTTCCATACAAACTTCTACCCCTCTTTCCACCCCATTAAGTATGATTTCCGGGATAAAAACTATCCTATGTCCTGCTCATTGTCTCAATTATCTCCGAACCAAATTGCATATGAATAGGTTCAGTGGTTTAAACGTGAAAAGGTCAACAGGGAGACAGATAGTTACTTTCACATTTATAATATTAACTCCGCCCACGACTTTGTTCGCGTGATTTCGTATTTTATACTTCCTACAGATGACTTTCTTATGTGCAGTTAGTGATGACAACCAAAAATAAGCTGTTATTAAACCAAATAAAATGGGATTTCGTAGAGTTCTACGGTTTATAGGTTTGGGTCGATTTGTTATTTGACTTAAAGAATAATAAATTTTAGGTTATCGGCACAAAGTAAAATCCTGCCCTAAAAACTTAATAACCCCTTGTTGCCCCATTGAGGGTTGAGTTTTTAACAACTTAAATAGGTTACTTATTCACTCTTTTCTTTCTTTTCTTCTCTTTTTTATTTATCGTTTATGTCAGTAAGATTCCTCAAAAATCTTTAACACCCCTTACCCTATCAGGGGGGTTAAAAAACGTATTATGTCAATTTTTATTAATTACTTTATCCCCAACAAATGAGATTTTTCATACAAACAAATACTTAAAGGTTGACAGTTTTGGAGTGGCGACTGCGTGCCGGGAAACGCAAAGTAGAAAGTCCGACCTGATCAAGGCTGCGGTAATCCGGTGGATGCGAAACTCAAAAGACCGATCAGTATGGCTACGCTTGAAGAAGGTCTATGTCCAGTGGACGTTTTTTGGCAGAAATAATGATGATGGTGAAAGGTTGATATTCCGAAAATTCTTTCTTCGTGCTCTCCTAGATACCTACATGTAAAACGAAACCTTGTCCAGTAAGATTCTTAGCAATCTTTAAAACCCGCTTAGTCGTATTTTGGGAGTAGTTTCGAAAAAAAATTAATGACAACCTTTATTGTTTACTTAGGTTGATATTTATGTCAAGTTTCAAGTTTGTTAACCCAAGAAATAAGATTCTTCAAAAAACTTAACACCCTCTAAATCGTCTTTTGGGGGTAGTTTCATAAAACTAATAATGAAAACCTGTTTTGTTTACTTAGGTTGGTATTTATATCAAGTTTAGAGTTTATTAACCCAAGAAATAAGATTCTTCAAAAAAAAACAAGTCATCTTTTGGGGGTAGTTATGAAAACTAAAAATGGCAATATTTATTTATTACTTAGTTTGGTATTTATGCCAAGTTTCAAGTTTATTAACCCAAGTAATAAGATTCTTCGAAAAAAGCTTTAACACCCCCTAAATCGTCTTTTGGGGGTATTTTCGAAAAACTAATAATAACAACCTTTATTATTTATTTGTGCAATGTTTCAAGTTTAGTAACCCATGAAATAAGCTTCTTCCATACAAACTTCAACACCCCCTAAATTGACTTGAGAGGTTAGTTTCAAAAAACTAACAATGTCAATCTTTATCATTTACTTATATTTCAATTTTTTCATACAAACTTTGCCGCCCTTTTTCACACCCTAAGAGGTAAAATTTTGTTAAATCCTTTCTTATCGGATGCCTACGTCATACGAAGAACACACTCTACGATCAGCGGTTTAGGCTGTGCGTTGATCCGTGAGTCAGTCATTCAGGACAAAGCATTTTTTATGTATAGATAACTAGCTTTTGCCCGCGGCTTCGCACGCTTAGACTACATGCTTCTCCTTATCATATTTTAACAGTATGTAGAGAAAAGTAAAAAATAATGTAATGCGAAAGTGTTTCTTAGGACAGACTTATACTTACCTACTCTATCATCAACACGCTCTATCCTTGTCCCGTTCCGTAAGCCTACACTATTTCTGTGTTTATCCATGACTAATAATAAGTAATCATAAGCATAAGTAAGTAATTAAATTAAAGTATTTCCATAAACAACATTTTAAACCATTTTGGATGTTGACGCCAATATCACCAGACTATTTGATGAGGTAACACGTGAACACGTTACATAGAACTGTCCATGGAAAAAGCAATTTGCCCTCAAATCTACACCAGCTTACTTCAGAGTTTGTCCTTGAGCCTTATTAATTGTCATGGCGAAGCAGATTTTCCCGTCCCTATTTAATTCCTACATTTATGCGTTGAGCCATTTTATAGTTACCAACAGACTTTAAATTTAAAGACTTGAGAGTATTTTTAATAATTTTTCTTTTGTAAAAGAAGGACTTTTGTACACAACATTTCATCCCCCATAATTCGCCCCCCCTCAAGGATGGAATGCCCAAACCCAAAATTCGATGATCCTAACTTCAAAACTGACCGACTTTCATACAAACTTCCATCCCCTATTTCACCTCCTTAGGGGTGGAATTCACAAAAATACTTTCTTAGTGGATGCCTGCACAATATCAAGTATCTATTTGCAAAATTTCAGGTCTCTAGACGATTTCACCCTCATGGGGGTGAAATCTTCAAAATCGCTGAGAGAAGTGTAAATTATTTTTTAATCTTCAGCCTAAACCCAAAATATGAAGATCCTGACTTTAAAACTGACGGATTTTCATACAAACTTTCATCCCCTATTTCACGCCCTTAGGGGTGGAATTTCCAAAAATCCTTTCTTAGTGCTCACCTACACTACCAAAGGAACCTACGTGCCAAGTTTCATGATTGAAGCTTCAGCCGTTTGGCCTGTGCGTTGATGGTCAGTGAGTGAGTCAGTCAGTCAGTCAGTCACTTTCTTCTTTTATATGTTTAGATAAATGTTATCACCAAATTTCAATGGGCAGTTTAAAAATTCTGCGGAACAAAATTTTGTAAGAAAAACGGACTTTGGTGGCTTCTCATTCCTTTGTTTTCCAATATTTTTTAAAACAAAAACATAGTGTTATCAACGAGCTCTAAACAAAAATACCCCACTCGATGGGGTAGGTCAAAACATTTTTTTCGCATCTCCTTTAGCTGTATGGGAACCACTATTAAAAATATTTTAACACTATTTAAACATGGCGTACTTTCAGAGGCTATAATTATGATTCGAAAATTAAATCTTTTGCATAGGCATCTATATGTTACACGGTCGTGACTTTTTTTTACGAGCTCGATCATTATTTTTGCAGTTGAGTTTTATATGTATAAGTCAATTTAAAAAAGTTTAGTAGAAAGGAGTTTTTATACATATAATAAAATCGGATACGAGGGAAAATGAATGAGTCCGTACATCTTAGCATTAAATTCTCAAAAGTCTTTTAAATGGTTGTTTAATATATTTAATTACCAGTTTTAATAAAATTATTTTCACATAAATATTTGTCAAAAGTTGAATATAGGCTGTTAAAAATATTTTAACACTATTTAAACATGGCGTACTTTCAGAGGCTATAATTATGATTCGAAAATTAAATCTTTTGCATAGGCATCTATATGTTACACGGTCGTGACTTTTTTTTACGAGCTCGATCATTATTTTTGCAGTTGAGTTTTATATGTATAAGTCAATTTAAAAAAGTTTAGTAGAAAGGAGTTTTTATACATATAATAAAATCGGATACGAGGGAAAATGAATGAGTCCGTACATCTTAGCATTAAATTCTCAAAAGTCTTTTAAATGGTTGTTTAATATATTTAATTACCAGTTTTAATAAAATTATTTTCACATAAATATTTGTCAAAAGTTGAATATAGGCTGTTGCCGTTGTAAAAAATATATGTCCAGTTGCAAAAACGCGCCATTTTCAGAAAAAAATAATTTTTGTTTGATACATTGTTTTTTTTTTTTTGTTAATTTGATTTCAAGTACAAGTGATGAAATGGAATTAACTTCACCCGATATTTTATCTCAGGCGAAAACCGCGCAAGTTGAAATCTTGCACCAAAAATCTCGAGAAACATATATGGCGACTTACGATAAATTTATTTTATGGAAAAAACATATGTATTTCTTTGATTTGTTTTTACTATTTCCCACAACTGTAGGCGAGGCGAGGGTTTTTAATGACACGAGTTTGCAATAACCTACTTTCCACCCGTGTATCACAATGTACTATTGTGGATGACGGGGCTCATATCATAAAGAAAAAATACAATACATGCGAACTCTCTCAAGCTTCCAGATGGCTGCATGCATGCTGTATGTGCTGAACTAAAATATTTGGTTCACTTGGTCTATCATCTACCTCTGCATTCGTTACGACCCATACAAGGAGCAGGTTTAGCACACTGCTAGGTGGAGCGACGATCTTCGCAGGGTGGATGGTAGCAGCTGTATTAAAATAGCTGCCAATAATATAGATGAATGGTGTGCGATTGCAAAGGCCTATGTCCAGCAGTAGACTGCTGTCTGCTGATAATGACCAAACAAGGAATTAGGTAAATTAATTACCTCAGGTTGGCCGGACAACCTCCACAGGTGGGGGTTCTCTGATGGCACTAGCCTTCAGTGCTTGTACAGCATCTCTGCGCAGACCATGGCCCATCTCACGGAGTGCGCAGCATGCCCTGTCAGCTGTACTTACGAAGACCTTATGACTGCGTCACCGAATGATGTTGCCGTGGCTGAATTCTGAGCCAAACACAATATTTAACTTTTTATATTTACCATCGACACTCTAAGAAGAAGATGACCAAACAAGTAGGTAAAGTAATAATTGGGCATTGCTTCCGTAGTTGTCTAATAAGTCAACTACTAAATACATCATGTTCGATATACACATATAGGATCTCATCGATGTCCGTTAAACAGGGCAATTAAACTTCGGTATTTAGGTAAATAGGCCTTTGTGGTAAGCGCATCAAACATAGCAATAATTATCTGTAGCCACTCCACCAACTAATTAACAAAAATACCCTACTAGAACGTCGGAAAGGGCAGCTATTTAATAAGTTTTTTAAATATAATAATAATAAATGTGTTTCAATATTTAGGCGGCTAACACACTCAGAAACTATCATTTGGTGAAGTGGAACTGATGAAGAAGACCACAATGGCCACTGGAACTCCGACATAAAACAATGTATCCTTGTAGTGTTTGGGCTTATTGGAATCGTCATGAGATGTACTTTGGCTATAAATGATTTTCATGTTAATTGGAGGTACCTACCAAAACAAAAAGAGGAAAATAAAAAAATAACTAAATATCAAAGTGACTTCCAAAAAGAAAATTATTTTTCGCTTTGTAGTGTTTTGTTTTGGAAGTCGGTTTGATTTTTTGTTAAAAAGTTTTTTATTCATGAGCACTCGTACTATTAGTTTCACCTGTACCGATGCCTGTATTGATAACAGACACCGCGACATGTGAAAATGTAGCAAGTAATATATTACTCACTTCCAGAAGTTAGATTAAGCTGAATTATTAACCGACTTACCAAAAAGGAGGAGGTACTATGTTCGACTTCGTGTATGTCTCTTTTTTTTCTTTTTTTTATGTTTGTTCACCGATATTCTCCGTGAATATCGGTGAACAAACATAAAAAAAAGAAAAAAAAGAGACATAAAAAAAAGAAAATTTGGCGACCGATTTTGAAATTTATTTTATTTTCCCAAATTGGTCTCATTTTAGTTTGGTGAAGATCTGATGAAGGACTTCGAAGATATACAACAGAACTCTTCAACAAATAACGGAAAACCTCTCGGGATTGCTGCAATCGCATATCTGTTTATTGTTTATACCATTTCATAACATAACATCACGCCAGTCACTCTTAAGGGGTACGCAGATCTCTCATTTCACAGGTTATGTTCAAGTTTCATGATATTCGGGTAATTTATTCTGGCGTTATAGGTAAATTACTAAACAACTTGCCTACTAGGTAGATACAACTAAAAAGTGAAAAATAAAAAAC
This sequence comes from Anorthoa munda, assembly GCA_945859665.1. Lineage (NCBI taxonomy): Eukaryota > Metazoa > Arthropoda > Insecta > Lepidoptera > Noctuidae > Anorthoa > Anorthoa munda. The sequence goes on from OX243896.1 coordinate 10,583,931, forward strand.
TTTTTAGCAAAAAAATACGGCTTATGTTTAACTTACCACCAGATATAGTAACATATAACAGACAAAAATAGTAAATGATCACCAAAATTAAACCCGCATCTTATTGTAAAATTATAACCAAAGTTTTAACATCTCGCTATCCTGTTTAGGCAAAATGACTCCAAATAAATCATTGTTAACCCAAAAGTAGTAAATGATCACCAAAAGTAGTAAATGATCACCAAAATTAAACCAATGACCAAAAAGATTATAAAATTTCTGGGAGCAACTTGGAAGTAGCGCTCGCCGGCCGCTGCCGCGGCACCGCTCGCTTTGCTCGCTCGGCTCGCGCGCGGTTGGTCACAGTTCTAACCTAACCTAACCTATTTTACAACATTAAATAGCGCAATAATTTGCTATTAAAATTTGGTGATCAATTTACTAAATTTGGGTTTCATAGTACAATTTTAGGTAATAGAGGTTATGGTCACAAAGTAATTTTAGGTGGTCATTATATTTATCCCCAAAAAATACTACCGACTTTGCAATAAAAAACTACAAAGTGAAAAATAACTTTGTTTTTGGAAGTCGGTGTCCATAACGCAAAAAATTTGTACCTACGAAAGACACCGACTTCCAAAAACTTTTTTTGCACTCACGTTTGTTTCTCGTGACTATTATTTTTTTTAATATAAAAGGTTTAAAAAAAAACAATACGTGTTTTTAACATATTTAAATATTAGATTTTTCTCTAAATTGTCAAATTATGCAAACAAGTAATGTCTCCTAAGATCTCCGACGCACTACTGCAGCACGCTCAAGATCGCACAAATGAAGGGAGATCGCCAAAAGAATTATATTTTAGATCGCACAAATGAAGGGAAATCGACAATTTTTGTGACGATCTCCCTTCATTTGTCCTGTCATGTGTGATCTGTCACAAGCCTTAGTAGTGAGAAAACAGCTGAAAGAGTCAATGACATCTTTGGATATAACTATTTTGGACCTTAGTAACTTAGAATGTATGTTGAAAATGCCTCTGATTGGATTTAGAGAATGAAAATTGAAAATGCCTCTGATTGCATTTTGTTTTGTTTTTGCTTGTGTTTCAAATAAAAGTATGTTAAACCAAACGCAATAGCCGACACAAGTTCGGTGTCCGGCACGCATTCACAAGCATGAAAACGACTTCCAAATGCCAAGCGAGATTTGTGGACGCTTGGGGCTTGAAGACGTTTGCCAAGGTTTGGCAAGCATGCAAACCTGGCATTTGAGATGACATTTGATTTGTAACCGTAAGTAAACAATTTTTTTATAAAAGTACGATGAATCCTTTTTAATTTTTCAGATTTTTCAAATTCTGTACCTACACTAAAATGAAAAATAAAAGCTAAAGTAAAAAGAACTCGTAGCAATTTGCTACGAACTTATCACTTTGGCTTAGACACTAAATTACTTGAAAAGGTTGAACGGGACTAGATCGGGATTTAATTAATTCATAAAATAGAAAATTTTATCTAAATTATTCAATAAGATTCGGCAGTGTTTGACATGAACAACGGCATTAAAACTCAATTACTACTTTAACAATAAACGTAACATACTGCAAACGGCGTAGCACCAACTTTGTGAAAACTCGAGTTAATATATAAAACTACATCAGAAACTGGTTATTATGATGCAGCTTGATCTTGAAAGAAACCGGCCAAGTGCGAGTCGGACTCGTGCACGAAGGGTTCCGTACCATTATCGCAAAAAACGGCAAAAAATCACGTTTGTTGTATGGGAGCCCCACTTAAATATTTATTTCATTCTGTTTTTAGTATTTCTTGTTATAGTGGCAACAGAAATACATCATCTGTGAAAATTTCAACTGTCTAGCTATCACGGTTCATGAGATACAGCCTGGTGATAGACGGACAGACAGACAGACTGATCGTGGAGTCTTAGTAATAGGGTCCCGTTTTTACCCTTTGGGTACGGAACCCTATAAAAACATATATTTTCTGATATTCGGTATGACATAGTACTAAACGACTCTTAATCTCTGGTAAACATATTATAGTACGAGATCACACCGCTAAAATCTGCAGGTATTTTCTTTTTGATAAAACTAAATTTTCATGAAAGATACTTACCGGGCAATATCTACTCTAACCCGACGTGGGACCTCTGACGCGGATTAAAAACAGCAATTGCACTAACACCATCGGGTATATTTTCTATGAAATTTCCACCATCTCAAAGACAATTTAATTATCTACATACACTACATACACTTACGGCTTGTTTTAGACCTAATGGAGTAAGGTTTAAAATCTTACCTTAGTCTGTAAAGTTAATCTTACCTTACTCTACGTGTATTATTAAGAGTAAAGTATATTAAATAATGATAAGGAAAGTATTAAAAACGACTAAACATTGGATCAAGGGAAGTGAAGCGAGAGTGCATCTATCGTCATCCAATCACCACATCAGTAATGTGACATGACTGCAGGTGTAATAGGTACAATTTGGGCACAAAACATCGTCTGGTTAGCACTGCACTCGCACTAGGTATCTTAGGGATCTAACAGATCTAGAAACAGGGACCTGGAAAGCGTTGCTTTAAAATATTCGAAAAGGAGATAGTAGATGAAAATTATTATAAGTAGTAGGTTCAAATATTTCAGAATACATGTTTTTTCCTTTTTACTAAAAAAACCGGCCAAGTGCGAGTCGGACTCGCGCACGATGGGTTCCGTACTATTATCGCAAAAAACGGCATAAAAATCACATTTGTTGTATGGGAACCCCACTTTAATATTTATTTTACTATGTTTTTAGTATTTGTTGTTATAGCCGCAACTGAAATACATCATCTGTAAAAATTTCAACTGCCTAGCTATCACGGTTCATAAGATACAGCCTTGTTACAGACGGACAGACAGACAGTCAGACAGACAGACAGACGGATCGCGGAGTCTTAGTAATAGGGTCCCGTTTTTACCCTTTGGGTACGGAACCCTAATAAGGCAATATGACAGAAATGTCCAGGGAGCTGATGACACTTTGCTATTAAAAATAGCAGGTTATAAACCTTCCATGTATAAAAAGCAATTAACTGAAAAACAGTAAGTCACACAGTACAACAGTAGTACGCAGATATTGAAAGTAAAATAAAACATGGATTTCAGACAAGAGGCATTAGACATGTACATAACATTCTATCATCGATAGTGTGGCGACAGCGATATGGTTCAAAATACGATTTTTTTAATGGAATTAACAAGCGCAATCGAAATGCCACTAGATAAAAAAAAAATCCACCTAGCCCGTTTCATCATCGGATCCAGACGTACGGCGATGAGCCATCGGTACATGGTGGGCATCCCATCCATACGCACAAATTTTTTTAGGAATACTTTTATTATGCGTACAGCTAAGGAGTGAAATTCCGTGCCGGAGTCAGTGTTGCCCGACAGCTATAATCTAGTTGTCCTTAAATCAAGAGTGAATAGGGTTTTTCTAGGCAAGCGTGATTCACCGTCGACCACATCATCGCTTACCATCAGGTGAGATAGTGGTCAAGCGCAAGTTTAAAGGGTATAAAAAACCGGCCAAGTGCGAGTCGGACTCGCACACGAAGGGTTCCGTACCATTATCGCAAAACACTGCATAAAAATCACGTTTGTTATATGGGAGCCCCCCTTAATTTATTTTATTTTAATTTATTAATAATTATTTTTTTAAGTAAATATACAACTAAACATTCTGTGAATATTTCAAGCGTCTACCTGTTGCCGTTATTAATATCGAGCAAAAAACGGCAAAAATATCACGTTTGTTGTATGGGAGCCCCCCTTTCATATTTACTTTATACTATTTTTAGTATTTTGTTGTTATAGCGGCAACAGAAATACATCATCTGTGAAAATTTCAACTGTCTAGCTATCACGGTTCATGAGATACAGCCTGGAGACAGACGGACAGACAGACAGACAGACGGATCGCGAAGTCTTAGTAATAGGGTCCCGTTTTTACCCTTTGGGTACGGAACCCTAAAATGGAACAATACCGATTGATGTAAGGGACATTTTAGCATTTCGACAATCACTGTCGCTTATAAAATAAAGCTGTCTACAACCAAGGGAAATTTCAGCAGCAGCCACCAATGATATTAATGCAATATGATCGACAACAATGCCAAAAGGAGTAAGTTACCATGAATGCAATACATGATTCTGGACATCCTTGGGGGATGTCCAGAATCATGTATTGCATTCATGCCTCTGCGTTTTTTTTATTGTAGTCTGTTCAAAATCGTTATTCCTTTCTAATCCAATTAGATTTTAATTATTCTCCTTTGTGGCTCGCCGACAAAGAGATGCGCCGCGTGTAAGTACAACCCGACGAGCGACGCGACGTTGACCTCGGTAGCGCTTTCAAGTTATTTATTTATATTGCTGGTTTTTGTGAAGAAAAGGAATTCTTCTTTGCCGGTACACTCTTGGCAGAGCGGTCGTGGTCATCATGTTGCAGTGAGACTTCGGGCTGCCATAATTTGCTAAATGATGCGACGCCATCCCTCTCTATCGACAAAGATTAAGTCTGCAGTGGGCGGCCCATTGCACTCATGCAATGGGCCGCTCACTGCAGACTTAATCTGATCGGCCTATCGCATGGACTACTTGCCATGCGCTCTCGTTCCTTCCCTTCTACCCTGAACTACGAGTATAAGCCGCTCGATAGAGTCGTTGGGTCGTCGGGACACGTGCCCAAAGAATTGGATTGCTTGACCATGGGCTATAACCGATAGACGCTGGCTGATACCAAGTTCTTGAAGGATGGATATGTTGGTGGGAAATTGAGTCCACGATCTTCCAAACATTTTTATGCAGTACCATATTTCCAGAGCATCTATTCTCTTCCTCTCTGTGTCTCTCAGTGTTCAGGTCTCGGCTGCGTATAGGACTATGGGGAACACAAGTGCCCGTATGAGCCGTGTTTTCGTGGCTTTGCGATTCCTTCATATTTTCTTTAGGAAGGTAGGTGGAAGTCTCTCAAACCTCCATAGAAAAGGGAGGATCCTCTGACCAGTTGGATGTTGTCTCTGGTCTGGGCAACTGCCCATCGGTTATTGTCGGACTGTTGTATGTGTTCTAATCGCGCCGTAAAAACTTTGTGTGATGTCATATCATTAGTTCGTAAGTGGCGGCGTTGATGCCGCTACATAAGCCTATCCATGGCATAGCTGGCCATAACCATGCATTGCTTGACCTCGTGTCTGCATCCACCGTGGTTTGTTATTTAGTTTTGAATTTACATCCAGTGGCTCTAGACAAGTGGCATTCGATATCAATGAAGGCGATAGTTAAAAAGTCAAAATGATCACGATGATGATGATGATGCATTGATCACGTGATTTTTCCATCGCTTGTCAATCCCATACAATATTGCTTTTTAAGGTTCCGTTAATTATTTTGTTACTGATGGTATGAAACATCTGTAACCCCTGTTTGCCTGCGGCCTTAATGGTCATTGAAAAGGCGATTTTGCCAATGACCTTGTCATTCTTCAGATGTTTGATGGCAGCTTCGACTTCTTCTAGAATGTCTGGCTCCATCTCTTCATTGTTGGGTTCCGTAGGAGCGAAATCCTGGGATAGAGGGACCTCGTACAAAGACTGGAAGTACTGCTTCCACGTCTCGGAAATATCTTCCAGCTCAGTGACCATTTCCCCACGACAGTTTCCAATATCCCAAGTTTTAGAAGAGACTGATTTCGTAATCGAGCTTATTTTGTGATGTACATCATTGGACTCATTTTTATCGCTACGAGACTCTACTTCGCATATTTTACGTAAGCTAGCGTTCCTGTCTCGTCTGCAAGCTGTTTGAATCTGCGCGGACTGTCGGTTAAGGGATCTTACATCAGCGCCCGTTGCTTTAAACTTACGTCTTTCCTCAACCAGTGCAAGACTGCTGTCGCTGATCCACTGTTGGCGTTTACGAATCTTTGCAGGAGATTTAGAAATGTTGACCGCACGCTCTTTTCAGGCTTTTTGCTCTTGTCTCATAGCTTATCTGGGTTCTTTATTTCTAGATTCACATCCGCCCACTCACTCCAATTTTGTTTCAGTGAGTGCTGATGTATATTCACTTCGATCCTTCAACGCTGGTCGAGTTTTCTGGCTGCTCGCAGCTTGAGATGCTTATTGGAAATGAACAGTTGATGACCACAGTCCGCTCCGTTTCTTCACCAAATTTATATGGGACCACCTCGAGAAAGCACCCCTTCAAACACAAAAAGGGTTTTCAAAATCGGTTCACAACCATCGGAGAAAACGTTGAAAAAAAAACAGGCGAACATAGACCCTCCTTCGTTTCGCGCAGTTGGTTAAAAACATTTGTAAGTATAAAACAATAGATATAATGCAGAAGCAACACATTTTTTCACCGATTTTCCAAAAAGTAGAGCCGGTGTCAAAAAACTAAGAAACGAAAAGAGGAACCGACACCGCCTTCCGAAATTGTTTCGTTTTATTCGAAAGTCGGTTGTATTTTTTTGTAAAATAACTTTTCTACATAAGTACCTACGTACACACACACACGCACTTTAAAATATTAATAACAACGAGGGAGTTGTGATTGTGTTAAGTTAGTCCAAGAATTTCAAACTTTTCTGTGCTGAGAAACACATTTAACAATTTTATGTAAATAAGAGATTTCCCAACAAATAATAACTCAGACTAACATCTACCCGATTTCTTGAAAAAATATAAAGCTGTACTTAACGAAGAACAGCACTTAACCACATCCCTATTAAAACCAAGAAATAAAAAATAAAAAATTACATTTTGAGGATAACGATCTTGATTTCTTCCATGCATTTTCTTCTGAATCTTTCGTAGGGCTGTGACACTAAATACTCATTGATAAGCACTGAAGCAGCAGGAGTAATCACAAACACTCCTGCGGCACTAGTACTTAGGAACAAGACTTAGATTTCTTCTCTCTTCTGGAACTTCTTCTTCTTCTTAATTATAGAAGATGAACTGTTTTAATTTAAATATTCTGCAAGAAAAGGGTTTGTTTTCTTATATAGTTAATTCTTAATATTCATTCAATACCTGATTTAACAAATCTTGGTTCCAAGCGGCGGAAGCTAAAATAAATACATAAATAGACCCAGTTTCTGGAAGTAAAATTGTAGCAAAATGCGCGGTAGCAGGAAAATTCACTCAAATTTCTTTTATTAATAATAAATTCTAATTCATTATTAACACTGGTCGAGTTTTCTGGCTGCTCGCAGCTTGAGATGTTTATTGGAAATGAACAGTTGGTGATCTCATCCACAGTCCACTCCGTTTCTTCACCAAATTTAAATGGGACCACCTCGGGAAAGCACCACTTCAAACACAAAAAGGGTTTTCAAAATCGGTCCACAAACATCGGACAAACTGTTGAAAAGTAGTATCTTGCGTAAACACCCCGATTCAAACAGTGAAACGCCCATAACTTTTGAACGGCTGTACCGATTTTATTCAAACATAGCTAAGAACACTCTCGACAAAATCACCTTTCAAACAAAAAAAAAAACTAAATCAAAATCGGTTCACTCGTTTGGACGCTACGATGCCACACACATATACACAGATACACAGCAACACACGTCAAACTTATAACACCCCTCCTTTTTCAGTCGGGGGTTAAAAAATATCTACCAAAAACGAAAAAGAATGCCAGCTGTTGACACAGAATTAACTTACATATTACCAACTCGACTTTCCTATACCAACGGAAAGAGCGTTACAACAGACAAAACTTTCCCGAGTTTAATCAGTAATAATGGCAATTAAGAGTGTTAAACACCATGGTAGGTTAAATACCTACGCGTCTACTCACCATGATTCATTCACTGACCGCAGTGTACTGGCAACAGCATGTGTGAGCCACATTTGAATCGCGAAAACTGCCAGTATTGCTACGAAATGAAAGAGCTGTCAAAGTCAAACTTGTAACTTGGACGTCTGGTTGAGTGTACTACATAATACCTACAGATAATACATTTAGTCATATAATAACATGATCTGTCTAGAAATATCCTAACTATGATGGGTTTGGCTTCCACGAGCAGCTGTATACGAGCACATTACATGGTGCTGTCGAAATCAAATTAGTAACATGGACGTGTTGTTGATTGTACTACATATATGATACCTATTTGGAATATGTATTCACACATTACTCATACGAGTATTAGCAGCAATTTGAATTAAGAATTTGTAATTTGACGCTTCATAGGCTGAGGGACGACTAATTAGGTTTCGTTGGTCCACTATTACATTTGAACTACGTCATAGGTAGTCTATATTTCCTGGTACCTGGGGGTTTGTAAATCAAGAATGAATAGATTACTTCTAACCAAGCGTACTCCATCTTCAACCATCGCTTACCATCAGGTGTGATTGTGGCCAAACTGAAACCAGCCAATAATTACAATAAAATAACTGTAATGATAAAGACTTTGTACTGGTCTTGTCATACAACAGCTGTTAAAAAAAAAACTGAACCATCAAATTCGATTTTCAAATAAGCCCTTTAATTTTAAATTCAAATAAAGAATGTAGCGTGCGTACTGCCAGCGCGCTGTGACAAACATCTGTGCTAAATAATTGTGAATCCAGACGGAGTTAATTGGTCCTCGCGTCCATGCCAACAATGTCTGTAAATTTTTGACGGATAGACATGAAAATGACATCAAAAAATCTAAATAAAATTCGTCTATCACAGTTGTTTTGTTTAAAAGGACTTTAAATGGGCAATTTTGTAAGTATTTCTAATTTGTATCGCATACTACCTAAACATATTTTGACAGTAGTTTACGTTAAATAATTCTGCTATCAATAATACCGCGTTCTATCATCAAAACTTGGCTAAGGTAAGCTGTAGTCTATAAAAGACTTAGGTACACCAAACAAAATCAATTTTAACGCTGAAAAAATTCCCTATCATGCCAATCTACTCTTATTTTGACCTAATAAAACTCTCGATCTTCGTAAGACGAGCTGCAATATGCCAACACTCACCACAAAATAAAAACAAGTAAACCTCGCGGAGCACATGCTACACAACTTCAATATACAGATGCCCGTTTTCAACAACACTAAGTGACACCTAAATGTACTGCAATGATGGATTTTCGACTCTAGGGCGGTTAACCGAGCGTTTACAATCCAACAGCGTCAGTTAAGGTGTTGCCTAACGTCTGTGAAACTGGGCTTCAGTAGCAGATCTTCAATTTTATTGCCCAATTGGTGGCATCCGCGCTTATAGAGACCAATGAGTCTAATAGAGCTGGCTTAACCGGTCTCTCGCCCACAACCTGCGAGTACTCACTTCAACATTTAACCAGTGTTAATTCGTCTAATCGGATCAATTGTTCGACGAGAGATTTAAACGTTGCCACTCACCCTTGGCGGTGTAATTTCTCTATCTGGGATTGGTAAAACAATCGAATTATCGGATATAGTTATTTTAAAAGTTCGTTTGGGTGTTTCTTTAGATATGACAAGTAAAAATTAAAAATTTCCAGAACCACCGGCAATTTTTTTAAATTTAATACTTTTTAAACTACATAATTTATCAAGTAGTAGACACTTTACGACAATCTATCGAACACATAATTATGACACGATATCTTGCGAAAATACACCGTTTCATACAGAAAACAGCCCATAACTTTTGAACGGCTTAACCGATTTTCGCCAAACATAGCTAAGAACACTCTCGATAAAGTCAACTTTCAAACAAAAAAAACTCATTCAAAATCAGTCCATCCGTTTAGGCGCTATGATGCCACAGACTGACACACAGATACATATATACGCAGATACACAGATACACAGCAACACAGATACACAGCAGCACACGTCAAACTTATAACACCCTTCTTTTTCCGAAAAGTGTATGTAAGATAATCGTTCGTTTCTCAAATAAGAGTAGGTTTCTGCTGTTATGTTCGCGGGAGGCGTAAAAAACAATATTTTTCTAGGACTATCGTCCGTCCTGAAATAATCTAGGTCTAGCTGCAACCAGGCTAATTTTAGGAACTTGTCGTTCTAGGTACCCTTAGGAACTAGGTATATAAAGTATCTATTATGTGATACTTATGACAATTATACCTTACTATCAAATATGATTAACCCTTCGTGTGTTTAAGACTTGGATTTACGCGAGACAAAATGGCGTTTCTATTGTTTCGGGCACACGACAATTCGGGGTCAAACTATTTGACTAGTAGAAACTTTTCGACAACATAGATTGAAGAAGTATATAGGCAAATTAAAATGGACCACCAAGCTTGCTAGCTTAGAAGTTTGATTGTTTGCTTTCCCATCGTCATATAATGGCCCAAAGGTCCGTAAAGTTATGCGTCATTTCCATTTGTTCTTACTAGCTAGTAGCAGTATCGACATCCATCTGTATTTATGACTTCAAATTAAATCATAATCAATGGTAATAACTAATTACTGGTATAGTATTCGTAGACACATTTTTTTTAACAAACAAATATGCAAATAACGCACGTGGCCGCTCTATGACATTATGCTAGCCTGCCGCATCGTGCGCGCCCATATGGTGCCGGGATGAATGACCAGCGTTTCGGTAGCGCGCCAACTGTGCGCAATTAAAAAAAATAGTTTGAAAAGTTTAATTGCCGGGTCACGGTTGCGTTTAAAATGAGAACGGTTGAAAATATGGAGGGAATAGTTATCGTGTAACTGTTAAAAAATATTTATTAAAATCTCAGACCGATTATTAGTCCATTGTTTGTTAGTAGTGTTAGTAATACAAATGACAAAAAATACATACATACATAAACTCACGCCTTTTTCACGCCCATGGGGTAGGCAGAAACTACAGAACGCCACCTGCTACGATCCATACATACTTATTTTGTTTCATTCACATTCATACAAAAAATATACAAATATAATACAAAATTAGACAAGAATTAATAAAAAATCTAAAAAAAGATTGTCAACAATGAATATAGGTTGAGTTAAGCATCTTCCGGCGCCTTAGGTGACCGACGAAAGAGTATTTTATCGATTACACCCAACGCCATTGGTAGTGACTGTGTCAGTCGTAAAATGATCATCCCCATCCTCGACGACATTATTCCTGTTATCCTTTACATCCTCCACTTTTCTGTTTCCAGTGGTGTCTTTCCACAAGCCTGGAAAGATGGCCAAGTTATTCCTTTACCCAAAAAATCTCATCCTGCATCTTTCTCTGACTATCTTTCCATTTATATTCTTCCTTTCCTATACAAAGTCCTGAAAAAACTTGTTCACCATCAACTCAGCTCCTTTTTTCCAAACACAAGCTACGAAATCCTTTACAATTTGGTTTTCGTCCGGGACACAGAACTACCTCAGCACTCCTGCACATTACGGACAATGTTAGGTCAGGCAAGTAATTTGGAAAGTTTTGTGAACTGTATCTGTTCTACTTGACTTCAGCAATGCTTTCAATACGGTTGACTTCGACATTTTGCTGGGCGTCCTTTGCTCTTTTTACATATCTCCTTCGGTAATTGACTGGTTTCATAGTTATGCGTTTGGCCGCTGGCAGCGTATTTGCATTGAGGAATCTTTCTCTTCTTGGTGTCACACTTCTGCCGGTGTACCACAAGGTGGCGTTTTAACTCTTCTACTTTTAAGCCTATATTAATGCTATCACTCAACGACTATTTTCTTTCTACCACCTGTATGCTGATAATCTCCAAATGTATACTAAAGCCCCTCTTGGAGAGTTAGCTGACGCTATTGAGACTATTAATACAGTATTACTATTAATCAATCCGACTAAAATTCAAGTGGCTGTTGTTGGTAGTTCCCGAAAAGACAGTTCACAGATAGACACTAGGATGAATTAAGCAACACTTCGCCAGGTTTCTTTCAACATCACTATTATGCCTATACCTCACACCGTGAACCAGGGGAATTATATTGACAGAACCCTTTCCTGGACCAAACACCAGCAGGAGATCAGTCGTAAGCTGTTTCCTTCTGCGGGTTCCCTAAGACGCCTTCGAAATTTTCTGCCCATCACCACTAAAATTGCAATAGCACAATCTCTTATTCTCCCTATCCTGGACAATACTGATGCCAGCTATCTCGATATCACCCAAGACCAATTGGACAAGCTTGAGCAACTTCAAAATCTCTGTATCAGGTTCATACTTGGCTTGCGTAAGTATGACCATGTTTCTGAATTTCGAACTAAGCTCAAATGGCTTCCTATTCGCCGGAATGCCCACATATTTTATTTGCTATATAATGTGATCTTTTATCCTTCTAGTCCTTTTTATCTTTCTTAAGGAACGCTTTCAGTTCCTCTGAGACACATATTCTAGGTCGAGGTAGGTTCTCGGAAAAACCTAAAATTAAGTATTCCTATGCATTCCACAGTCTTCTTTGGCAAATCATTCACAGTACAAGCAGCTCGTTTGTGGAATGCATATATCCTATAATAAATGCTTGGTGTCGCGGCAGCCACATCAGCATACTTAAAATAATGCATGTTGTTGGTATAAAATTATAATAAGCTATAATATATTATTTCACTTTGCGAGAAATACTGACCTAATTTTTAATAGACCCGTTTTTTTGCTTTTATCTTGTCGTCGATAACCTTGTCTTTTCAGCCGAGTTTATTAATTTGCGTGAATGATAGCCGGTAACAATACTCCAGGGAAACAATATAAGTTTCGATAATACAGGGCGAGGTACCGGTCTACCTAAAGAATAGATCAAAATAATATCGAACAAGAAAAACGTATTGAAAAAAAATATTAAGAAACTTTTCCAAGCATTAGCGATTAGGTTAGTAAAATTTTTGTCAACTGAGAAAAATCTTACAAACGAAAATAAACAGATAATCGCTCCTTAAGGTGAAGTCTCAACAATTCCAGTCATGAATTATAAATAAAGCGCTGTTTACTTTGGCCGCAAGTTCATCACACTGTCGCGTTAGCCTTATCTAGAATAATGCTCATCTTTGACACTTGCCCTCACTATCTCCCGGTCATGTTGCCACCCCGCTTTATCAAATAACGCCCTATAAAGTCTTCAACTTATTTGTTCATTGACAGTCCACAATGGGCCAATTTATTTTTGAAAATAGAACACGGTTCATTCATACTTTTTTTAATGCAACTATAGTGGTCTATTGAAGGCAAAGATGCGACAATATTGTGCCAATAATGAGACCTTTGTGTGAAGAGTCAAGTTTCCAGCGTTGATAATAATGTGCCTGCATAGTGCATTTATTGTAACTTTGTAGATTGCAATGGAGATATGGAAAATATGTGGAATAATATGCCATTAAATACTTGGTAGATTACGAAATATTCTACCTATTTCTTTCGAAATATCAATCAACTTTGCACCAAAAACAAATTAAATTACGTTTTAAAAATAACGAACATAATTAGGAGTGATTCCTTTCGTGCCAGTATTTCCCGCCCTGTTGTCGTGACGGGCCAGACTTAAATTGATAATGGGCTAGTTAACAAATGGACGGTTAACAAGAAGCTCATGAGAATAGCAAGAGCCGTCTTCCTAGTTAAAAAAAAATGTTGTTGCTATCTGACAATAAGCTGACGAGTCAATTTGGGGTTGGCTTTATATTTGGTTTGCATTCTCAACACTCGGCTATAGAGTCTTTCGAGCCGATATGTCGGCTAGCTATCATAAATACGACTATTTTCTACAGGGTAATCATTGTAAATATTAGCTCGATTATAAAATTTCTTTCACCGGTAGAAAGAATATATGGGTACTTTTTGCGCCCAAAAACGCAAGGTAATTGTGAGAATCCCCATTGCATTCTAACCATGGAGCATTGTTAGTTACTAATCATCTAAATTCTATATCAATAATATTTCAGCCGAAAGACGTCCACTACTTGACATAGGCTACCCCAAGAGGTACCTCATCGACCGTCTCGCATCCAGCGGATTCAACAAATATTTCGCTGCAAATTAGAAGACACACAAGACACCTAAAGTTGATTGATGAATGATTCACAAAAGTCGTTATAACGTTCTAAATAGTGCGCTCACGTCATAAGATCATGAAGAGCATTGTGAATCAAGTTGAATGGACACGGCTCCATTAGTTTATCCTCAAAATAATTTTCCTTATTTGCTGTTAAGGCGATTGCACGGTGTGATGTCAAAAGTCGATCACTGGCAATGCAAATGCACTACACGGTTTTCTCTACACTAACAACTTATCTCAATCTAATTTTTACGACTCAAGTCCCTTCCGTTAAAATAACTTTTTCACTAAAGCGGCTGAATCTACATGTTGTAGCATCAACTACCTCACTACTTCTACCAGCGACCGATTTATGACTTCTGAAGGCTACAATTATTAATCTGTTGTTTGTCAATTCAACTTTCATGAAGTATGGTTTCATTTTCATGTATTCCCTACGCTCTCTACTCTACTCCTCCTATTAGCACTTTCATTAATTTCTGACAGAGTCAATAACGTAGATAATGTATCAAGTACCTAAGTTTTACGTTTATTGAATTGATATTTCTGATGTTGTTTTCTTGTACTATGACACATTGACCCCGTCATTACTACACTTATCGCTAAGAATACATCTCGTACTCACTAGTGGGAAAGTTCTTTAACAGTTTAATAAAGTTTCCGTTTAAATTGTCAAAGATTTTACAGAGAAGGAACATCTACCACAGAGCCTTCTCTCAGAGTGCTGAGACCATTTTTACTTCTAGTAAAATAGTAGTTTAATCTAGTGAACACGCTGAAGTATCTCAAGATGTTTTTCGATTTTTTTACTGGTTTGTCTGGTTTGTTTTAATGAACCATATAAAGATAATATTGATCTATCGAAAGAGATATTTGAAATTGGGTGCTTCAAAAGCGTTTGTTCACCAACTCACCACGACATTCTTACAAGTTACAAGATGCGTTATTAATCTGAAATTACCCTTTGTTTACGGTCTTGTCAACAACTGGTGATTACTTAAAATAAACATGCACATTTGGAGCCCAGTAACGTAAACATGGAGGAAAATTCCTGCAGTAAACTTATTATAAGTCATCATAAATATTGTAAGTGTAGACACTTGTAAATATGATAATAAATTAAAGTTACAAGTCAATAGGTCATCCTCCTTTCTCAGAAATTTTAATGAGTATTAACGACTATTAACGAAGCACCGTATTCAATTCTGAAAATATTAATTAGTGCATTGGTCTTAAGGCAGGCCACAAATAATTCTAACTCACCACTTCGAAAAAAAAGAAAGACGACGCATAAAGTTAGCATATCCATTACCAACTGTCACTGCTTAACGTCAAACTGAACACTTGAATATAAAACGACCGCCACGTTCGGTTTATGAAATAAAACTGTATGGAAGCCAATATGGCCGCGCTCGAGACGCGTCGCCCGCGCACAGGCGCTGGCTACAGACTACTCCTTAACTAAGTTTGATTAGCTTTAAATAGTGATGCCCACATTATCTACTTATTCCATTGAGCTGTCGCAGGGAGGTGTGGGTCTCCCCTTATGTCGAGGAGTGTTATGCAGTCGTATAAGACGACTACTTCATTGCAATCCCTCTTGAATGTTTGAGACAAACCTAAGCAGGAAAGCGCGGTTCCATTAAGGAAAACATATTGGTCTTAAAATTATGGATTATGTCTTCCTTAATTATAAAACTGTAAAATTACCTATGTGTTTTTTACTCTTTACTTTCCTGTTTGGTTATTGTACAGGTTAGTTTAGGTACTGGTTATCACATTATTTTAGATGGTTTACTGTGTGTGCCTAAAACATATTTACAGGCAAGTTTTTAACATTCGTTTGACTCCGACCACATGCTTTGACAATTCACATAGGCGCTTTAGGCAATCTAAATCTTAACGCCTTAAAATTATAAAGCGCTTTATGTTGCGATTGATAAAAGACGTCATTTTGTCGCATTTTTAGTTAGGTACTGCTTGATTCATGTCTCTGTTTTACTAAGATCACAGCTGAGTCAGAATTGTTCATGATAGCCAAAGTCACAATCATTTATTTCAATTAGGCCAATAGAACGTCAGAAACCAATGCATCTAATAGCAGAAAACAATTATCAAAATTAAGACTAAAATTGATCTATACATTAAAAAAATCCATGCGCTTCCTATGAAGCGATAAGGTTATACCATTCAAACCATAAACGAATGTTATTATTTCTGTCAGATTCGAATCAGTGTTTGAGATACAGTGACTTTCCAATATATTTGAGTTTTCAAGATCAACGCATTTTTTTATGTCCTTTGAGACAAATTTGCCTTGGTTAGCCCCAAATCTTAATGCCATGAAATGTAAAGAAAAATTTAATATACATTAAAAAATAGAATATAGTACGTATTATAAAACTATAAGGAGCCTCAGGAAACGCAAACCTGGTAAAAAATAGGGCAGGTCTTTGCTCAGCAGCGAAACAAATAAAATCAATAAAAAAAACAATCGATGATAGATCAAAAAAACAGGTTATATATCATGCTCGCAATAAAATTCAGTTTGTGCATCACAGAATCGATTTTCCTATTTAGGTCACGCCATATTAATATGGGCATTTTGCAATTGAGAATGACAAGAGGACTATCTATGAATTGAAAGATTGCTGTGCAGAAAATACAGGGATGGAATGGGATCAGGATAAATGTGATAATCCTCAAATCGAAACGGAGTATAAGGAAATGTGTAAGGCAAAAAAACTACAGAATGCCACCACTTCCATGCGCTCGCCTGTTTCCCCCTGGGATGGATATAAATATTAATATTATCCTCAGATGTCGGAGTTTGTTTGACAATTAAGAGAGTGTTCCAAATGTCAATGCTTCTGCACCTTTGATGAACTTAACACTGCCTCCGACACTGTAATACACGTGGCAACCAACTTGGCCTAAACAATGTAATAACAATTGCACCATCGACATGACAATAAGAAGAAGGAGAAAATATTCTTTAGCTGTAAACTTATCTATATATCATGCTGAATTAAAACGGTTCAGGAGTTAGAATGACGCACTGTACTAAACTTACGAGTTCGTAAAAATTTACAAACTCAAGAAATTGTTTTTTTTTCAAAATTACTTTATTAGAACTAATTCTTACCATTGTTACGTCTGTCAGCCAGAATCGTCTATAGAGAGCTATCGTCTATCAACAAACACGAAAGCTGTAACGCTCGGCGTCCCCCAAGGAACTGTTTTGGGTACAACTTAAAACTAAATTATACGAAAATAACTACTTGGTGCTGTAAATGATTATCAGTTATCATGTAACTCATTTATTAAATCTTACGTACTTTCATATTTCTTTTATATTCTAATTCTAGGTCTGTCTGGCTTTTAACATACAAACTATAGTAGAATATCTAAGGTCTTCGTTTCGCCACCCCTAGATCATCAGTAGATTCAGTAAACCTGCGACAAGAGAATCTTTTATGATACATTAAGTTATTTAATTGAAGTGAAACTAATTAAATATGATTTGAATTACCATAAAAACGTATGGTTAAACATAAAATCCACAAAAATAATTGATTAAATTTAAGTACCGGTGTAGCTTTACTCTGTGTGTATATTTATAAATAGGGGTTTAGTGTTGGTGATAAATTTTAATCATTGTTATAAAAGTAAGATTTTACGAGTTTGAACAACAAATAGATTTTAAATTTTGTTCAAATGAAGCATCCTCCTTCATTGTCACTTCCGGCGGAAGTTTCTCGCTTATTCTTACATAATTGAATTTAACTCAATTAACTTGTCATACCATACACTTGTTAGATGATTCAGTCCCAGTTTCTGGAACGATAATTGTGCGTTTATTTTTTTAATATCCCATATTATTGGTAAGTCACACTAGGCAGATAGTTGCGCTAGGCAGATGCGTGTGTTTCAGATAATTTAGAAATATCTTCTCTGTCCAAACTGTGCTAGAAGAAATTCAGTGTGGGAGCTGTCACAATACTTTTTCGGGGTCTATTCTATGCTAGGATTCGGTTCGGCAGGAATTATTTCTACAGTTGAACGAATTTTCAACAGCCAACGCGATTAACTTATTTAATTTGTGACGCATCAATGATATCTTTCCAGATACCGGGGTCAGGCTTATTAAGTAGTAATTATATGTACTTAGATACCTAGCTGGTTTCCGATTTCATGGTATAACCAATCAAATATGTTTTGCGGATTGGTAGATGCCACATGACCTCGAATTTTTGGATTCAGGACATGCTAGTTTCCTCACTATGTTTTCCTTTTCCGTTTGGAGAGCAGTGGCGATGGAAAAAAAGCACAAAGTAAAACACCTGCCTGGGTTTAACCCACAATCTTTTACTCTTAACCACTGTTTGACCAATGCAGACTTCTTGACCAGTAGCGTATCGCACTACATACAAAACTTGAACTGATTTTTTTTTCCTTATCTGTAAAAGTATTCCTGTTAATTCGGCTCAGGATCATTTAAGATTGACATCGGGACCCCTGACCTCTCTCATTTAGAACGCATTGTGGTATTAAGACACAATTGGCCGGATATTTTAAGTGGTGAGTGGATTTAGACTTTGATTTGAATAAGATAGCGACGACCTGCTACGTTGGTCTAATGGTGACACACGCTACTACTCAGCATGAGGTCCTAAGTTCGTTTCAGGCTGCAAAAATGTTGTTGGGGTTATCATAAGAAAATTCCCAACCACTGCAACTCTTGCTAGAATCAACAGTGCCGACCAGCAGAAAACATCGAATATGGACGCAACGCTTGTGCGTTTGTGGTGTGAAGCGAGATGAGTTCCAGAGAAACAATTCAACTGTCTTCCACTTCCCTCGTTATCAAGCAGGAGACAGAATAGAATTTGACCAAAAGATACTAATGGACGATTACAATTGAGGTTGGCCCAGTTGCCAATCACCACGATTTAAAATAATCCCTAATAATAATGGGTATGGCAAAAACGCATTTAACGCACGAAGTACAAGACACGTGTAATAAACAAACCCAATTGTATTCTTACCACGATTTAAACTCCATTTGAAATAACATTAGACATGTTTCAAAATCGTTTTACAGTCCGTTCAACCGATTTTGAATTCTATCCCGTAAACATAAGGATGACATAAAAAGCATAAACCTGTTACCAAAACCAACTGTTTACTACAGCTACCATTTTTCGTATCACCAACGCAATAGAATTCAAAATCGGTTGAACGAGCTGTAAAATGGGCTAATTTAAACGTCTAATGTTATCGCAAATAGAGTATAACATAATATTGCGTTTGTTTGCCAAAGAATACACTTCCATAAGGTAATATGATGTGTAGATAGCTCATATTTGCAGTCAAAACGTTGGCAAAAAGGCGAGGTAACAAGCTTCAAGGAAAATTTTATTCTTAAAGTTCCCATTAAAGTGCAGGTGTTTGGACATTTGGAGTACTCCTACAAGTGAATAATGTTTTGGACAGCGCCCCAAACTATAATTATAAGGGTTAACCATCGACTCGAAATGAAGAAGAAAGTTGCCATGACCTGTGAGAAATTGGGCAACACTGTGATGCACCTCCGACAATGTCCTAGCCAGCTGCTCACCAACGGATGGAAAGAACCGGTGGTGGTGTTGACATTTGACGTAATTTTTCCTACTACAATGCCATTCTGATAAAAGTTCCCCATAGCGAGTGGTGACTTTTTCACTATATATATAAATAAATACAAGAAAAATAACAATCCCAAATCCACTATGATGGAAAAAAGCTACGTATAGCATAACATCCAACGACCGATTCACACCGACCGTCGATTTGAGCCCATTAGGGTGGTGCACACTAAGTGATAACTTCCTTATTGGAGACCGTCGGGGTCTTTGTGATTTGATGCAGTCGCACAATGTATGTAGAATATTCTCGAGAGCTAAATTGCAATCTATGTACTCGTATTTTTTCATTCTGATATTAGTTCCCAAGGCCTTTGATTTGTGCTGAGGTTACAAAGGCACCTTGAAAAAAAGAGTAAAATAAACTTTTTTAAACTTTGTTGCATGAAAAATAATCGTTAAAAAAGAAATGTTTGAAGATGTATAATTGAAAAGGCAATTACATTCCAAAAAATATTTCACATCACTACGGGGTCCCAATGCAAAGAAAGATAATTTGGCGACTAGATGGCGTGATACGCGTCGATTTGTTAATGAATTGTGTGTAAAATTAACATTTTCTAGAATTGATCATACAAATTGTAAGTTCTTGTTTAATCAACTCTTCTAAGCACAAAATGATGGAATATTGGGCTCTTAATTCACAAAGTAATATCATAAAATTAATCAAAATGATTTATTTGTCGGAATATGGAACGAGAGCAATGGTGCCCCAGTGGTAACGGCCGCGACTTACAAGTTGTAGGTCGTGGGTTCGAACCCAGGCAGGCACTTTACTTTGTGTAAATTATTTCATCGCCACTGCTCTCAAAAACGGTGAAGGAAACCATCGTGAGGAAACCGGCATGTCCTAGAACCAAGAAATTCGACGAAATGTGACATCCACCAACCCGCACTGGGCCCGCGTGGTGGATTACGGCCCATCCCCTCTCACAGAGAGGAGGCCTGTGTCCCAGCAGTGGGAACATTAATAGGCTGATGATGTGATGTGATGGAACGTATCTACATGGTGTTAAAAATAAATGGTATCATCACACTTTGCCACATGTGGATTGCAAATATTACTTAGTCTGAAAAAAAAAGTCCAAAGAACAGCAATTCAGTTCTATCTCATCATGGTGATATTTCACAGCAGATAAATTCTGCTTATGGAGCGCAGCATAAGAGTAAAAGAGACAGTCAAATGTGACAAAAATATATACAAGTAAACGAAAGCGAAACGAAGCGGCAAAAACAATAGGGATGTTGACAAAAAACTCTCCTCCCCGCTCAACGCTCTCTTGGATGCCCGATTGTGATGTGTTCGCGGATGAATGGAAGAAGATTTTGTCTGTATGTCTGGAGTATTGTGAGATGAGCGTATGACTGCCGTGTAATTATAGATATTATCATTGTTGTTTATTTTTGTTTTTATTATTTTTATTTTCATGCTTTTTTCTTTTTTGTAAACATGTCTTTAACTAATGTAATTGGCCTTTGGGCGTGTTATGTTAAAGTAAATAAATAAATAAATTTATTTAGTCCGTCAGATAACCTAAAAATATTGGACCAGTATTTTTTCTTTTGCCACGTAAATAAAAAATTACGACGATACAGTGCGTTGAAATATCGTGTGACGTCACGCTGTGCTACACTTTATACTGACAAAGTGACGTCACTCCTGAATTTTGATTTGCTTTGTCTTTGTCAATTTTATTTATTTGATAAAGCAATAAAAACGGGTCCAATATTATATAATAATCTCACTGACGAACTTAATAGAATTATCATTTTTTACCCAGGAAACATCCCTATTACCAGTTCTTAGAAAAACTTGGCCTTTAATTAAAGTACGAAACGAACGACTTTATTTAGAAAACAGCCGATCGGAATGTACTTAAAATGATAGCTTACGTTATCCCGATGAATAAATCTTGAATAAAATACTGTTGATATTGAACTTGATGCCTTTGCCGCTTTTTTTCGGGATTCAAAAATATCCTTTCTCCGGAACTCGTCGAGCTTCATCGCGTCGGCGCTTGTCTGGTGGTCGCCACTGTCGATACTGGCTTTCAGGAGTTGCAGTGGATGGGAATAGTGCAGTGGGCTCGATGGTTTTGATCGTAAGAATACGTAGATTATGTGGGGATTTGATGATACAAAGCCAGACAAAATCTACTTATGACCATGACCAATTTAAATCCGGATGCCCGGGATTCATAGATGAATCGCATGCTTTTTAGGGTTCCGTACCCAAAGGGTAAAAACGGGACCCTATTACTAAGACTTCGCGATCCGTCTGTCTGTCGTCCGTCTCATGAACGTGATAGCTAGACAGTTGAAATTTTCACAGATGATGTATTTCTGTTGCCGCTATAACAACAAATACTAAAAACAGTATAAAATAAACATTAAAGGGGGGCTCCCATACAACAAACGTGATATTTTTGCCGTTTTTTGCTCGATATTAATAACGGCAACAGGTAGACGCTTGAAATATTCACAGAATGTTTAGTTGTATATTTACTTCAAAAAATAATAATTAATAAATTAAAATAAAATAAATTAAGGAGGGCTCCCATACAAAAAACGTGATTTTTATGCAATGTCTTGCGATAATGGTACGGAACCCTTCGTGTGCGAGTCCGATTCGCACTTGGCCGGTTTTTTATTAAACTATCGAAAGATTCTCAAACTACTACTAAATTGACCGTATCTCATGTGTTTGTGCGATTGCATGGGAAGGAAAATGCGATCAAAGTTTTTGCAGGATAGATGTCCTGTTTCTCGGTGGGTATCTATCCTAAAAGTAATTTACATGGATTAGGCTACTATCCCCTATGTGGGATAGATGTCCTACAATATAGAGGTCCGCAAGAAACGCTAATACTCTTGAAATATTAAAGCGTTTTTTTTTTACTTTTCATAAATTTGTAGATAAAATACGAAAGTACCAGCCAGTTTTACAAATAAAACATTTTGCTTTTTTTACTGAGAGATATGGCGATGCCAAACAGTGTGACAACTATCCGGTTTTTACCCTAACTATACCAGTACAATGGAATTAGTTACAAAGTAGGTGGTCTTACAAAAAATAATGTTGTAGAGGAACTAAGAACACAGATATGGAATTTTGAAGAGCTTTTTTGTCGTAATTATAAGCAGGAAGATTTCGGTTTAAATTTAAACAAGCCGAAAATGACCTACTTAAAATCACAACAAAAACATTTGTAGAAACATATATGAAAGAAAAAAATATTATTCTTATTTGGAAGTCTGTAGTATTTTTATGTAAAAAAAGTTTTTTTATTTTTCAAAAAAATTGGGACCCCCAAATTGTGGTGCCCAAAATCCGCCATTTTTCTAACTTTAATATAGCTAGTGACACTCGCAAGGTGTCGATTGCGGCCAACGCGTTTGGTCTCTAGAACGCCACATAAGAACAAACATACATACACACATACATGACTGATAAACACATTACCCTCCTTTGCGTCGCGCAATCGGGTAAAAATACACAGTCATGCAAAGATACCTACATAAATCAGGAATTTTGAAGAGTAAGATAAAACAGTAAGAGATTATTTTAAATATACTGAGCAACTGCTTTTTTTCATAAATTTTTCGTTCCAGTAATACCTAAGCAGTGATTGCTTTTGATGGAAATGTAAGTATGTAGATATTGTATAAACTACAGAAACAAAATAGTTAGGCAACATCTACGTAATTAACGTCACATCAAATTATATTGCTGAAATAAATGTAATTAATAGGATTAGATAATAAGACTAATATTATTAAAAAAAACAACTGCAAAATACCAACAAGGGGGGAAATGAAAGGGGAAACTTCATCCAAAGGGGAACTATCAAGATGAGTGAGAAAACATGAAAATTTGAAAAGGGAGGTATGGGAGGCCTTTGCCAAAGAGCACTCAGAGAATTAATAGTACATTACTGCAGCGGCCAGCAAAAGAGGCATTGATGGACGAACGTGTAAATGTGGGCCGAGGCGAAGCCGAGGCACACATACGTAAGTCCATCAATGTCTAGTTGCGGCCAAGGCTTGTATAGTGCTTTTCTCAAATAATGCGCGGAAATTAAAACTAAGTAGTACCTTGAACTAATTTTGTCAAAATCAATGACGAACAACAATAATTGTTCCCGCGTTAGTGTTCTTTTGTTTTTTTTTTTCAATAAACAGCGTTCTATTTGCAAGCCAGTTCGAATTTCAAATAAAACCTTTGATAAGTTACCTCCTTGGTTGCCATGTTTTGGAGTAAAAGATCGTTCCATTTTTAAATAACACGACAGATATGAGTTTACTATGTAATTTATCTGGCCGCTAGACACGACAGATATGGATTTTCATACAACTTTTGCCGGCCGCTGCTCTCATGTATTTGGCCAGTACAGCAATTTCGATTTATCTCGAAGAAGGTTGTCAAAATAATGTTCACATTTCCAAGCATGTTTGAGAAAAAACTGATTAATGAAGTGATGATTGTCTAAAATATAGGATAAACATAAATTTGACTTAAATAAACGTTTTACTGAAAACGGATACTACGATCTCACTCAATACTGGTTTTTTTAACACCACTTTTTTAAGTTAATTCGTTAAGAGTATAAAGAGAAAAATATATTATTGGTAAACTGGGGAGTGACCATAAACTCTTAGAGTATCGTTATTTTGAGTGTGCGTAAGGGACAGATTTATATGACTCGTACACATCTGTCCCTTTTTTACTGACGAACTATGATAGTTTTTTACACTGCATGGTACGGGGGCAGTTCTATTTAAATGAAAACAAACATAATTGGGGGTAGCAGTAATTAAAACATATTTTTGTTTTTGTCCATGGATTTTCAAATTATTTTGGGCAAGATACCCCTTTTCCAAAACTAACTAATACCTCAGACCCCATAGCCAAATTAGTTCAAAAAGCCGCTTATTTACTTGCCGAGTTTTTTATCTTGTACGAACTTGTGCACGCTTATCGGCTTGTTGAGCTTTTTTTCTTTTTCTTTAAAGTACAACAATGATACTTCCTACTAAAGTATTAGTCATTCTTATAACAAGTTGGTACACATAACACAACTTATACATTATCTTGAAAATTTCAAATAAGAACTTGTGTTAATAAATAGGGGTCAATATTTAGAACTCGTCGACCCCCAAAATCAGTTTTCATTTATGTCAACCCCTTTCTTTTATCATGGAGAAATGCTCATGCATACTGCGCTACCACGGGGAGATAGCCTTGGTCCCCTTATGACGGGTCAAGGTCAATGGCCCCGCCACCTACCATTTTTCGGCAGCAGGTGATAGGGAGAGCGGCCAACGCTATACCGACACTCCTCCTCCCCTGCGGCCGTGGGGCCGGGCTGTTGAAAATTCATTCAACCAATCACAGCAGATAACGCGTGTTTGATAATTTGTCACATTAATTCTGCGATAATTTAGAGGTGAGAAACTCGGCCTTAATCCTCAATTATTTTTGTCAAAGTAAACTTAATATGTACTGATTTATCTTGTCTCCGGTTTTATTAATAAAAAAGTAAATGGTTGGCGAAATAATACGCACAAGATATTAAGAACTAATTAGCATTTGAACACCAATATACAAGAAGTTAACTTAGCTGTTAACTTCTTGTGGGCGGTAAAATATTGGTATTCAGCTGTATCTATTTACGCTGGAAAGCAGATGCTGATGAAGTTGGCTTGTAATTAATATTAAGTACATAGTGTTCGGATACAATTGGGTTACAATCAGGAGCAAATCGACTTTCATCAAATCAAATCAAATGTTTTTTTATTTCACATAGGCCTACATGGGCACTTATAAAACGTCGACAAAAGGTGCACGGTTCGGGTTGGTCGTTTCCTGTGGAGAAGAACCGGCAAGAAACTCCGAGTTACTCTTTTAAAAAAATTGGTTTGTTTTTACAATATTTCCATGTTACAGTATTAGTGCTTAGATATGGGGGGACAACGTAGGCCCGACAATAAGTCGTAAGAAACTAAAAAAGAAATTGTATAAACGAGAGAGTTAACAAATGTTAACAAGCGTCTAGAAATCTAGAAGGCCTACAATGTTCACACATTCACAAAACAATCAGTAAAAGAATCTATACAAAGGAAAAAATAAACAAAAATATATAACAAGACTAAATTTAACATGTGGCACAAATGTTGTTATCAGTGCTGTAACTATTCATAGCAAAGGGCTATAAAGATTATTGAAATCATTGTAAAAAGTCTAATTAAAAGAAGGAAAAAAAATAAAAATGAGATTGAGAATAGAGACATCAACATATTTGTGCCGTTTATGAGTTACCAGGGAAGCCGCATGCGCAGAAGGAGCTAATTTTTTTATCTTCAACGTAGTCCTTGATTTTATAATATGCTTTTTTAATAAGGACACGTTTGATGTAGTTTTTGAACTTTCCATCGGTCAATTCTATAACTGACTTTGGCAACTTGTTATAAAAGCGTATACTGTTTATAAGAAAAGACTTGCTAGTTTTCGTTAATCTGAATTTGGGTATTACAATTTCATGCTTACTGCGTGTATTTAAATTATGGAAATCGCTTCTAGTTTTGAAAAGCCCTCGATTTTTGCGGACATACAAAATACATTCCAATATATAAAGAGAAGGTAGAGTCAGTATATCGATCTCTTTAAATTTTTCTCTGAGGGACTGTCGTCGACTCATTTTATAGATTGCGCGGATTGTCCTCTTTTGTAAGATGAAAATTGAGTCAACGTCTGCTGCTGATCCCCACAGCAGAATGCCATAAGACATAATACTGTGGAAATAAGCGTAGTGATGAGCACCCATTAAAGATTTAGCTCAATATTTTGTAAGTATAGCTGGAATAATATGAGCACCATTGGATGGTCACACAGATTAAAATAGCACAGATCAGAAACATTCAAGAGATTTTTTGTCATAACATAACCAGGAAGTTTTCGGCTTGGATATTATAACAAGCCGGAAAAACCTATTTGAAGTCACACCAAAATAGTTGGAGAGACAAATGACAACTGTGAAAACAGTAATTTCAGCTAAAAGGTGTCCATTGCTGGACATACGCCTTCTCCAAGCGTCCCCAAATCGACAACAGTCAGTTCCGGATGTCATCTGTAGATCTTTGCTTGTAATTGATATTGAGTAGATAGTGTTCGGGATTAATTCTTTCAAAATCCGGACAAAATCTACTTATACCCATTACAAGATAAAACTGGCAATCAAGATTATGCCGAAAAGGTTTTATATATAAATGAAAAACAATATATTAGCTTTGAGCAAATACACTGGACATAGAGAAACATAACAGACGAAAATAGCACAGATCAGGAACATTGAAGAAAATTTTAATACAACTTTAAGCAGGAAGTTTTCGGCTTAGATATTAAAACAAGCCGGAAAAAACCTACTTAAAGTCACAAAAAAAAATTTGGTGAGACAAATGATAACGGTGAAAACAGTAATTTCAGCGGAAAAGTGTCCACTACTAGACATACGCCTTCCCCAAGCTTTGCCACATCGAAAACAGTCGGTCCCGGATGTCATCTGTAGATCTTTGCTTTTAATTGATATTGAGTAGATAGTGTTCGGGTTTATTTATTTTTTAAATCCGGACAAAATCTACTTATACCCATTATAAGCAGAAAATTTTCGGCTTAGATATTAAAACAAGCTGGAAAAATCCTACTTAAAGTCACAAAATTATGTTTGACTCCAACAAAGTTGAGAAAAGTCCTTGGAAGCAGATGATAATGATGTTTGCTTGACATTGTTATTAAGTAGATAGAGTCAGGGATTAATTGGTTATCCGTAAAAATCTACTTATACCCCCCATTTCAAGATTGAGTCGAAAAACTAGATTAAACTGAAAGCTGTAACTGAAACGGAAGCGTAACTAAATAGAACCGGTTACAAAGAGGACGGTCACAGATCAGGAATTCTGAAGAGCGTTTTTGTCTTAATTATAAGCAGAAAGATTTCAGCTTAGGTAAATTAGAGCGCACAGCGCTGAGACTGTCGCTACTGAGTCTCTGCCACCTTTTACGTTAGAAGATGTTATCTCTGCTGTAAGGAATATGAAGCGTGGTAAGTCACCGGGACACGACGGTCTCAGTGTTGAGCACCTTATCTGGGGTAGTGGCAAACTGTTTCACCATTTGAGTGTGTTTTTTAATCTATGTGTGAGGCACGCCTACTTGCCGGAATTTTTAATGAAGACTGTGGTAGTACCTGTCGTCAAAAATAGAACAGGCGATTTAAGTTCATCAGGCAACTACCGACCAATCTCGCTTGGTACTGTTATAGGCAAAGTGCTGGAACGTCTCATACAGCCCGAACTGCAGAGGAACATAAAAATTGACGATGCTCAGTTTGGTTTCCGACCCGGTCTCTCAACAGACTCTGCTATTATAAGCCTAAAGAGTATAATATCATACTACACCCGCAGAAAAACTTCAGTGTATGCTTGTTTTTTAGACCTGAGTAAAGCTTTTGACCTGGTGAATTATGGAATCCTCTGGGACAAACTAAAAAAGTCTCAAGTACCTCATCAAGTTGTAGATCTGTTGAGATACTGGTACGGGGGCCAAACCAATCAAGTAAAATGGGGTGACACCCTATCTAGTAGTTATAGGCTAGATTGTGGTGTTCGCCAAGGGGGGCTGACTTCTCCGGACCTTTTTAACCTGTACGTGAATGATCTGATCGCGGAACTCAGAGGAACCAGAGTCGGCTGTCACTTAGGCAATGTTTGTACAAATAGCTTGAGCTACGCTGATGACATGGTTCTTCTGAGTCCCTCGATCAAAGGGTTGAGAAGATTGTTGTCGGTCTGTGAGCGTTATGCTAATGCTCATGGATTGAAATATAACGTTCTCAAAACTGAATCCATGGTTTTCAAGTCTGGTGTTGGTCCGGAGAACATACCCAGTCTTTATTTGAATGGGGCGACCATAAAGGTCGTAAAGCAGTTCAAATACTTAGGGCACATATTGACGGACAGACTCCAGGATGACTGCGATATAGAACGAGAGCGGAGGGCCCTCTCAGTGAGGAGTAACATGCTCGCACGCCGATTTGCGAGGTGCACCAATGATGTCAAGAACACTCTTTTCAAAGCTGCCTGTCGATGTACACTTGCCAACTTTGGTGCAACTTCACAAAAAAGATGTACAGTACATTAAGAGTTCAGTACAATAATGCTTACCGAACTCTTATGAAACTACCAAGATACTGCAGTGCTTCGAGCATGTTTGCCGAAGCGAGAGTCCCGGACTTCTACGCAATCATGAGGTCGAGAATTGCGTCTTTTTGGCAAAGTTTGAGATGTTCCAGTAATAGTATTTTGGGGGCTGTCTCGTGCAACCTAGCTAGTCCCATATTTAAAAGCTGGATTTCTGTACACCTGAACGAGAACAAAAAATGACGTGAGACTATATAGTTTTATAAGACTATGGGTACCTATACATACCTTCATATGTGTAAAGTTTAATCTGGTTTTAATTTATTTATTTTTGTCTTATCTTGTAATGCTATTTTTGTATATGGGTATTTTGCCTGCAATAAACGATTATTATTATTATAACAAGCCGAAAAAGACCTACTTAAATTCAAAACTAAATATTTATAGCATGCGTTATATAATTACATAAAGAAGAAAGAAAACGAAAGCCAATACAAGCGGTGATTGCTTTTGATGTGATATAAGTAAACGTTGTACAACTAATAACAAAGAAATAGATAGACTACAACTACCGAATTTCACATCAAAATATATTGCTGAAAGAAATGAAATTAAAGTGATTAATTTAAAGGATTTTTTGTGTATTCATATTTTTTGGTATACATTAAACTATTACAAACATTAAAAAAAAAAAAATATATAAATTGGGACCGTTGAAAAGATGGAAAAGGTTCACATTCTCACAGATAATATAATACTAGCATGCAGATGCTTCATCCCATACAAAGAAACCATGTCGATGTAACTAGCGTTTTTCATCTGATTATACTGATATATTTTTTTTGTAAATCGATCGCGTTCGGGTCCGTTCCACGGCGATAGATAGATCACCATACATGTCCGTGGAACGGAACCGAACGCGATCGATATACAAAAAACAATCAGTACAGTACGTCAACACGGTTTCTTTGTATGGGATGAGACATCACTGACATTGTCAAGATGGCTGAGAAAACTTGAAAAAAATTAAAAGGTAGGTTTGTCAAAAATAAAGGATTCAAATAATTATACTTGGTTAAGCATAAGTTTTGCTGAACACGGTACACATTGCGATCTCACTCGAAACTGTCCTGTCTTACCACAACTTATAAAGTTTACTCGGGAAGAGAATATATAAAGTAATCCAATACATATTTCTGGTAAACAGTTCTATTTATATGAAAAAAAAAACAAAACTTAGGGTAGCAGTAATTAGTAAATGATTTTGTTTTGGTCCTAGCGCTACAAACACTATCCCTAATTTCTTAATTGATTTGTTTTGGTTTGCATTAGTGTTGTGGTAGAGAATCTTTTACTAAATTAGCACATAATTACTTGTGCTTGCTCTTTTAAAAAAAAGCTTGTTATAAAAAAAATGGTGGTTCAATATAAAGTTCGCCATCAATTTATATTTAGGAAACAGCCGATCGAAATGTGCTTGAAATGATTTGAACTTACTAGTTTTCCAGTTCAAATAATTAATAACCGATGACCCTGGTTAGGACCGAAGAAGTTTGCTAGATAAGAAGCATATTATAGGATCGTTCGATGTGGCGACGCTTGATGGGACCTATGAGCTATGTCCAGAAGGTCTTCTTCTGGACATAGCTCATGATGGCTAAAATGATGATGCTTTTAATCGTAAGCATAAGTATTCGTAGATTATGTAGAGATTTTTGAGATTCGAACCAGACAAAATCTACTTATGATCACGACCAATTTCGATACGGAGAATTTTTCAATCGTTTTTCCTTTTAACACTAATACACACCTAATAAACAAAGACTAACTTTGTTTATTAGGTATTTACCAAAAAAATATCCAAAAAAATTTACACCGTGGAAAACGTATGCGTGTTTTATTTAATTCAATCCATTTTTATAATGTAGGTAGAAAAAGGGTCCGAACACAATAAGGGGATCGCCCCATGTGCCAAAAAAAATATAAGAAGAAGAACAAGTTGAAATAAACTAACAGCACAAATACGAAGACAATACTTACAATGAAGATTTTTGTGTAGTTTTACAACTCAATTCACTCGTAGGTTGTACGTGTTGTCAAAAATGTAACCAAACTGTGACTAGCTTTGATCACAACAAAGCTTAACATAAGCAGCTTATACTTATGCAAATATTTTCGAACTGCATTCACTTTATTTGTACAAAATTCAACGTTAAGCTGTTGGCCCCGGCTCCTTTTGCTTGTAATTGATATCAAGTAGATAATGTTCCGGATTAATTAGTTCAAAATGCGGACAAAATCTACTTATACCCATTACAAGATATCCGTAACCATCAGTTTTCTGTAAACTGTAAAGTAATAAGTGAGAAAAAATGAATACAAAAATATCAGTTATAAATTAGATGGCCACTTCACATAGTAAAAAATTGCAAAGACGCACAGATCACGATTACAACAACACAAACAACATGCAACAACAACGCCACAAGCACACAACAACGACAAGCAGTTATGTCGTAATTATTAGCAGGAATATTTCCGAGAAATCCAGTAAGATTGGAAAGCAGATCATGATTTTTACTTGTAATTCAAAATCCGGACAAAATCTATTTATAACAAGGTTTAGCAGAAAATGTTAAAACTATAGATAGAAAATAATTAAATGGTCACACAGGGAAACAGCCATGTATCACAAATAAAAATAGCGCAGATCAGAAAAAAGTAAAAATAAAAAAAACTATATGCTGAAAGTTTTCCGTCGTAAGTCTTTTTTTAGTCATAAGCCGGAAAAAAAACCTACTTAAAATCACAAAATAAATATATTTAACCCCAAAACGTTGGGAAAAGGCTAGGCAGATGATGATGATGTTTACTTTAAATTGATATTAAGTAAATAGTGTCAGGGATTCATTATTTAAAAATCCGGACAAAATCTACTTATACCCATTAAAAGATTGAGCTGAAAACATGATTGAGCTGAAAACATGATTTAGCTTAAAATATCACAAATATTACAGGAAAATAGAATCAGTTGTAAAGTAGTCACATAAAGGATAAATGCACAGTCATGCAAAAATGAAAAAGTACCTGATTACTTGTGCTTGTCCTTATATACTCGTAAAAAGCAAAAATAGTGTTAGAATATAAAATTGGCCATCAATTAAAGTAAGTAACGAAGGGCTGTATTTAGGAAAGTAGTGAAGCTGTTAGTCCCGGCTTCTGTTGTATGTAATTGATATCAATAAAAAATGTTTCGGATTAATTAGTACAAAATCTGGATAAAATCTAAGTAGATATACCCATTACAGGATAAAACTGAAAAACAGGATTAATCTGAATATCTTAATCTGAATAATGAATAACAAAATAATACAATACTATATACACCTGATGGTGACACAGCAAAACAAAGCAATATGGCACAGATCAGGAACATAGAAGAGATTTTTTTTATAACTATAAGCAGGAAGTTTTCGGCTTCGATATTAAAACAAGCCGGAAAAACCCTACTTAAAGTTACAACAAAATATGTTTAACCCCAACAAATTTGGTAAAAGGCCAAGCAGATAATGATGATGTTTGTAATTGTAATTGGTTAAAATCCGGACAAAATCTACTTATACCCATTACAAGATTGAGCTGAAAACAAGATGAAGCTGAATATATTACAAGTAACAACAAGGAAAATAGAATCAGTTGCAAAACGGGAGTGGGTTTTCTTTAGGTTTAGCTGAAAATGTTAAAAGTATAGATAGAAAATAATTGAATGTTCACACGGGGAAACATAGTAATGTAACCTTGAGCTCCTTAAATTCTAAGGTGAGTTGCACGGTTATTGACAAATGCGTGCACTGACTGGACAGGTCCACTCAATCTGGCTGGTTCTTTCCTCAAAAGACCATTTCAGACATCAGTTTACATGGTCTTCACAAGATCTAACCAAGATTTTGTCTGGACTTTAAAAGAGACTGTGACCTCTGAGTTTGTTTCGGCCTTTCTTCTCAGAGTAGTCAGACAGGAAATGCCGACCTCATCTTGTTTTAAAAAATATGATCAACATGTGAAAGTGTTTGTACAAACCAACTTACAGAAATAAAAAATCATTTAACACAAATAAAAATAGCACAGATCAGGAATATTGTAGAAACTTTTGTCATAACTATAAGCAGGAAGTTTTCGGCTTAAATACTCTTATTAAAACAAGCCGGAAAAAACCTACTTAAAGTTAGAACAAAACATGTTTAACCCCAACAAAGATCGGATATGCTAGGCAGATGATGATGATGTTTGCTTGAAATTGCTATTAAGTAAAAAGTGTCAGGGATTAATTGGTTAAAAATCCGGACAAAATCTACTTATACTCATTACAAGATTAAACTGAAAATTAAGATTAAGCAGGAAAATAGAATTAGTTGCAAAGTGAGTGGGGACACAAAGAAAAAACACACAGCCATGCAAAGATACATAATCAGGAATTTTGAAGAGCATTTTTGTCGCAATTATAAGTAGGAAGATAGCGGATTTAGTACATTATAAAAAGCCGAGAAAAATACTACTTAAATTCACAACAAAATATTTTTAGTAGAAACATATAAATGTTCAAGAAGAAAGCAGTAATTTCAGGCGAAAGTGTCCACAGCATGAACGGACATGGCCCAAGTGTCGCCACATCGACAGATGTAAGCGTTTATATTAATTAGGTGATCTTCATGGAAAATTCCGAAGCACTGATCTAGTATTAAAAATAAGTAGGTAATGTGGGGCATTAAATAATGAACAATAGCCGATATAGCTGATTATAATCAATTTCAAACTTTTTGAAGAACTTAGTTATTTAAATGTCAGTGTCATAGGTATTTCCTACATTTTGTTGATTTAACTAAAAATGTACTGAACAGAAATTTTTTTTTCATACATCTTACATTCCAGTAAAAATGGTGAATGCTTTATTTGTGAATATTAGCAGATATTTGTGTAACTACAAAAAGCAAATAGTTAGGCAACCTCTACTTAACGTCACATCATTAATATATTCCTAAAATAAGCTTAATTAAAATGATTAATTTAACATAATCGTGGTAAGACCTATTTATTATTGCATCAAACGACATAATTAATCTAAGGATGACTCTAAGAAATTTTAATCCCCTCATTCATACACAGATTAGTTTGAAAATATTATAGCTATAAATGGAAAATTATATTAGCTAAATACACTGGATATTCACACAGATAAACATAGCAAAATATCCAAGATGAAAATAGCACACATCATGAACATTGAAGTGATTTTTTGTCATAACTATAAGCAGGAAGTTTTCGGCTTAAATATTAGAAGAAGCCGGAAAAAACCTACTTAGAGTCACAAACAAATATGTTGTTTGAAACAGCTAGGCAGAGATGTTGATGTTTGCTTGAAATTGATATTAAGTAGATAGTATCAGGGATTAATTGGTTAAAATCCGGACAAAATCTACTTATAACCATAACAAGATTGCGCTGAAAAACAAGAAAATAATATAAGTACCTATATTATCAGTAAAATAGAATCAGTTGCTAAGTTGGTGGTCACATAAATAAGAAATACACAGTATGCAAAGATATATAAATCAGGAATTTGAAGTGCATTTTGTCGTAATAATAAGCAGGAAGATTTTCGGCTTAAATACTCGTATTAAAACAAGCCGGAAAAAGTTACAACAAAACATGTTTAACCCCAACAAAGATCAAAAATGCTAGGCAGATGATGATAATGTTTGCTTGAAATTGATATTAAGCAAATAGTATCAGGGATTAATTGGTTAAAAATCCGGACAAAATCTACTTATACTCATTACAAGATTGAACTGAAAATTAAGATTAAGCAAGAAAATATAAGTTTAGTATATTACTACAAGCCGATAAAAAACATACATATGACAAAGAAGAAAGCTGTAATTTTAGCGGAAATTGTCCAATGTTGGAGTAGGTCTCCTCCAACTGTCCACATCGACAACAAACCGAAGCACTGTTGTAGTATTCAATGTAAAAAAATATTAAAATCAAATGTAAGTCGGTAACGTGGGGCATTAAATTAAGAACAAAAGCCGAACAGAACCTCTTATAAGTATTTTCCAACTTTTTGAAGAAGTTTTTTAATTAACTTTTTTTTATTTATAACTTTTTAGTAACATTTTTCGAATTTGGTACATAGAAATATATAAGTGTTATATATTTTTGAAATCGCCTTGTAAAACCCTTTATTTTGATACAAACACGATGGGAGAGTAAAAAAGAAATGCCCCCACGATATGGCGCCCAAAATCCGCCATTTTTCTATCTTACAATTTTAATATAGCCAGTGACACTCGCAGGGTTCAGACGAATCGATTGACATAAGAATCATCAAAATCGGCCAACGCGTTTGGTCTCTGGAACGCCACATAGGAACAAACATACATACATACATACATAGACTGATAAACACATTACCCTCCTTCGGCAGTCGGGTAAAAATTTAAAAATTAATATTGTCAAGATGACTGAGAATACTTGAAAAATTTGGTTTTCAAAGAAAGAACTGTTAAATATGTTTGTCTGAAATAAAGGATAAAAACTAAACTGAAATTTACTTGGTAAGGCAGAATTTTGCTGAACACTAACACTACGCGATTCCACTCAAAACTGTTTTTCTTTATTTGCACCAGAACTATTTAAGTTAACTCGAGAAGAGTATAAAATAAACTGATACATGTTTCGGGTAAACAATTATATTTAAATTAAAACACTTATGATTAGGAGTAGCCGTAATCAGTACATGTTTATGTTTTCGTCCTAGGGTAACAAACACAATCCTTAATTTGCTAATTGATTTGTTTTGATTGTCATTAGTGTTGTGGTAGGGAATCCTTATCTTCTACATAATTAGCACATGATTAGGTAGATACTTTTGCTTATCCTCTTAAATAAAGGTTGTTTACTTTATTTAATGCATTTCTAATGGCTGCTTCTTTTTAGGGTTCCGTACCCAAAGGGTAAAAACGGGACCCTATTACTAAGACTTCGCGATCCGTCTGTCTGTCTGTCCGTCTGTCATCAGGCTGTATCTCATGAACCGTGATAGCTAGACAGTTGAAATTTTCACAGATGATGTATTTCTGTTGCCGCTATAACAACAAATACAAACGCAACACATACGTATTGTCCATCAATGCCTAGTTATGGCCAAAGCTTGTATAGTACATTTCTCAAATAATGCGCGGAAATTAAAACTAAGTAGCACCTAGAACTCATTTTGTCAAACGCAATAATTACTTTTCGAAATCAATGACGAACAACAATAATTATTCCCGTGTTAAAGTGTTTTTTTTTTCTATAAACAGCTTCTATATATATGCAAGCCAGTTCGAAATTTAAATAAAGCCTTTGATAAGTTACCTCCTTGGTTACCATGTTTAGGCGTAAAAGCTATAAAAACAGTATAAAATAAATATTTAAGGGGGGCTCCCATACAACAAACGTGATATTTTTGCCGTTTTTTGCTCGATATTAATAACGGCAACAGGTAGACGCTTGAAATATTCACAGAATGTTTAGTTGTATATTATCTACAAAAAATAATAATTATTAAATTAAAATAAAATAAATTAAGTGGGGCTCCCATACAACAAACGTGATTTTTTTTGCAGTGTTTTGCGATAATGGTACGGAACCCTTCGTGTGCGAGTCCGACTCGCACTTGGCCGGTTTTTTTAATTTGAGATGGGTTTGCTCTTGGCTCTAGTCTAGGTCAGAGGTCAAAGATGGAGTGAGCTTACCCAGAAGAAGCCTGTTCACTCAAACTTTGAAGAGATTCGGGTTGAATGCTTTTACTGTTATTTTTCAATCTTTTGGCTGCAATGATGACGGTGATGACGATATTGATCGTAAGAATAATTAGATTATGTAAGGATTTTATAAGACAAAGCCAGACAATATCTACTCATGATCATAACCAATTTAGATCCGTAGAATTCTTCCATAATTTTTCTTTTAAAAACTGAATAAAAATTAAAATTATGGTCTTTATTTTCTAATAAACAAAGAGTAAAGTTATGCTAAAATGGAACCATGGAAAACATGTGTAAGGACATATATTTTATACTGGTTTTTACTGGTCATTACTCCGGTTAGAAAAGGAAAAGATTTTTAAAGACGTTAGGAAGTAACAAGTAGAATATGCACACAAATGAGAAGAATACAGTTTTTTTTTAAAGAAGTTGATGCAATAAATTACCAGTAATACGAAAATATACTTTCGTTTCGTAGGTTGTAAATGTGGTCATTAATGTAAGTAGACTTTGATGAGTTGTAATTACAACAAAGCTTGACATAAGCAGCTTATACTTATGCCAATATTTTCGAGCTGAATTCACTCTTTTTGTACAAATTTCAACGTTAAGCTGTTCCGGCTGCTTTCTTACCATGATGCTGCTTCATTACCAGATTGAGCTGAAAAACAATATTAAGCTAAAACTATTATACATTTATAAGGAAAATAGAATCAGTTGCAAAGTAATTGGTCACATATTCAACGGTAAGGTCTTGGGCCCGACTACTTTTGCTTGTAATTGGCATTTAAATCTACTTATACCCAAAACAAGATAACTGTTGGATTAGAATATTGTTAAACAGAAAGAGAAAAAGAAATGTTATATATTGGATGGTCACTTCGCATAGTAAAAAATTGCAAAGACACACACATCAGAATTATTGAAGAGCATTTTTGTCGTAATTATAAGCAGGCAGATTTCGGCTTTGGTACATTTTAACACTTTTAAAACAATAGTGCCACAAAAAGTAAAATTGCAAAAATATAGAAATCAGGAATTTTGTAGAGATTTTTTGTCGTAATTATAAGCAGGAAGA
Organism: Anorthoa munda; assembly: GCA_945859665.1. Classification (NCBI taxonomy): domain Eukaryota; kingdom Metazoa; phylum Arthropoda; class Insecta; order Lepidoptera; family Noctuidae; genus Anorthoa; species Anorthoa munda. Next base: position 10,621,728 of record OX243896.1, read on the forward strand.
TTTCGGCAAGTACATTAAAACAAGCCGGAAAAAACCAACTTAAAGTCACAACAAAATCTTCATTGCAGGAATATATGTTAAAGAAGAAAGCAGTAACTTAAGGTTAAATTAACCACTGCTGGGCATAGACCTCCTCCATGCGTCGCCACATAAACTAGTAACACCATAAAATAGTAAGAGGGTGTTTTAATATAACCTAACAAGGTGAGTGTAGTATTACAAATCTAATATAAGTAGGCAATGTAGGGCTTTTAATTAAGAACAAAAGCCAAACAGACCCTACTTATAAACAATTTTATACTATTTTTATTTATTTTAATGTCTACGTAAAAAATAACTGACTGAAATGGTGATGAAAATATTGTCAAAGTCAAAAAACTAAACTGAAATGTTGCTGTCGCTGCAAGTCACGGGTTCAATTCCCGCACGGAACAAATATTTGTATGACCTACAGTTAGTTGTTCCGGGTCTGGGTGTTGTGTATGTGAGTTTATATGTTTGTAAACGTACCCACGATACAGGAAGAAATTCCTAGTGTGGGCAACGTTTTTTTTAAAAAAAATATAGAGACTTAATAGTGTTTCTCGTAATATATACTTCATAAAACCCGCCAATATGAACAAAAGTATAGCAGGAAGTTAGAAGTAAAAAAAAACCTAATTAACAAAATCTTTATGGGAAATTCTGAAGCACTGTTGTAGTATTAAAAATCGAATATAAATAGGCAATGTAGGACTTCGAATTAATAACAAAAGCCGAACTGAACCTACTTATAATCAATTTCAATTTCTTTGTACAAGTAATTTGATTTAGTACCTACAAAGTAGAAAAAAAAATTACAGGTGTATTCTACATTGCTGCGAGTTTTAGGTACTAACAGCAGTTTTTTTCGTAATTCGTGCTTTTTTTGGTACTGGGCTGGGAAAAATTTGGATTGTAATTAAAAATGTTCCAGTATAAGCGGTGATTGCTTTTTATGCGAATGTAAATAAATGTTTTAATTAACAAATAGCAAAGAAATAGTTAGAACCGAACATCACAACAAAATATAATGCTGTACGAAATGCTATTAAAATTATTGATTTGGATAACAAGGCTTTACAGAAAGCCCGACACTATGACAGGGGAAAAGAAAGATAAACATTAAAGATGGAAAGATTCTTGTCGACATGGCTAAAAAAAAACAAATATTTAAAAAGGTCTTTATGAGGCCTTTGCCAAAGAGCACACATATAATTAAACATTAAAAAGTGTAGTGATGAGTTTGTCTAAAATAAAACTTACATTAACTGGATTAAACTCAACTCGTCTCAAAAATTTCACAGAACACGGTACACTATGCGTTCTCACTCAAAACTATTTTATTTTGGTATTTTAACCACCACTTTTTATGTTAACTCGAGAAGAGTGGGATTAACCGACTGGTTTTTAAATTAAATTACCTTAGTTAAGCAGAAGTTTTGCTGAACACGAACACTACGCGATCTCACTCAAAACTGTTTTTTTTACCACCACTTTTTAAGTTAACTCGAGAAGAGTATTTAGTAAACTGATACATATTTATGTTAAACAGTCGTATTTATATAAAAAAAATAGTACAAACATAATTAAGGGTAGAAGTAATTAGTATAACGTTTTGGCCATAGTACCTTCCTAGTGAGTTTATTATTGTTTTGATTCTAGGGTAACAAACACAATCCCTAATTTCTAAATTGATTTCTTTTATTGTCAAAGTCATTAGTGTGGATGTTGAGAATCTTTATCTTTTACTTAATTGGCACATGATTATTTTAGCTAGTTCCTTATTGACTTTATTAAATCCAGATTTTATTCTAGGTAAGAAAGTTTCTACATTTGTATTTTCTGTAACTTACAAGGTGTACCTAAATTCTATCCGACTACCTCAAGTCTTAGAACCAATTGCCGCTAAGGTAATCGAGTTCTTTAATCAAAACCGCAAATCTGTAGATGTAATACGGTACAATGTACGCCCTAAGGCTAGGTGGAATAATGAGCGGCTGGAAGTGGCTGGATGAGAGCTGCCAAGGATCTCAATAGGCTGCTATTGGCTGATGTTGGCTATAAAACGCAAAACTTATGAAACAAACTTAACTCAGTTAATGTAAGTGTTTTTTTAGACAAACATACATATTTGATTCACCTTTTACATCATCATGTCACTTTTCAGTTTTTAATTATCTATGTGCTCTTTGGCAAAGATCTCTTTAGTCTATGAAAAAATCATGCTGGAACAGATGTTGTCTCACTTCAATTCAAATAAGATCCTGCATAGTCAACAGTTTGGTTTCACGAAAGGTAGGTCGACAACGGACGCGGGAGTAAAACTCATCAGCCACATCTTGGAATCTTGGGAGAAGTCCCAGGATGCCATTGGCATTTTCTGTGATCTCTCGAAAGCGTTCGACTGCGTCGACCACAACACACTGATCTGTAAATTACACCACTACGGAATTCGAGGAAAATCTGCTGATCTTGTGCTTTCCTATTTATCAAACAGACAGCAAAAAGTAAATGTTAATGGGGCGACGTCCTCCGGGTCTCTAGTCAAGATGGGCGTGCCCCAAGGTTCAATTCTCGGCCCTTTCCTTTTTCTTGTTTACATTAATGATCTCCCTTTTATGATGGCCAAATTATCGGATATAATTCTATTTGCTGATGATACTTCGCTAATTTTTAAAATAGATAGGCAAGATACGGATGTCTTACATGTCAACGAAAGTCTAATTGTTCTCTCTAAATGGTTCGCAGCTAACAATCTTTTACTGAATGCGAAAAAAACAAAATGTCTGAAGTTTGCCTTACCAAATGTACCACAACGTGACCTAAATTTAAATCTTGACGGCAAAAATCTTGAAGTTATAAAGGAAACTGTATTCTTAGGGATTACTATCGATTCAAAATTGCAGTGGGGCGCGCACATTAGAACTCTTTCGGGTCGGTTAAGTTCAGCTGCATATGCAGTAAGGAAAATAAGGCAGTTAACCGATGTAGCCACAGCAAGGTTAGTATACTATGCTTATTTCCACAGTATTATGTCTTATGGCATTCTGCTGTGGGGATCAGCAGCAGACGTTGACTCAATTTTCATCTTACAAAAGAGGGCAGTCCGCGCAATCTATAAAATGAGTCCACGAGAGTCCCTCAGAGAAAAATTTAAAGAGATCGATATACTGACTCTACCTTCTCTTTATATATTGGAATGTATTTTGTATGTCCGCAAAAATCGAGGGCTTTTCAAAACTAGAAGCGATTTCCATAATTTAAATACACGCAGTAAGCATGAAGTTGTAATACCCAAATTCAGATTAACGAAAACTAGCAAGTCTTTTCTTATAAACAGTATACGCTTTTATAACAAGTTGCCAAAGCCAGTTATAGAATTGACCGATGGAAAGTTCAAAAACTACATCAAACGTGTCCTTATTAAAAAAGCATATTACAAAATCAAGGACTACGTTGAAGATAAAAATTTTAGCTCCTTCTGCGCATGCGGCTTCCCTGGTAACTCATAAACGGCACAAATATGTGGATGTCTCTAACTATTCTCAATCTCATTTTTACTATTTTTCTTTCTTTTAATTAGACTTTTTACAATGATTTCAATAATCTTTATAGCCCTTTGCTATGAATAGTTACAGCACTGATAACAACATTTGTGCCACATGTTAAATTTAGTCTTGTTATATATTTTTATTTATTTTTTCCTTTGTATAGATTCTTTTACTGATTGTTTTGTGAATGTGTGAACATTGTAGGCCTTCTAGATTTCTAGACGCTTGTTAACATTTGTTAACTCTCTCGTTTATACAATTTTTTTTTAGTTTCTTACGACTTATTGTCGGGCCTACGTTGTCCCCCCATATCTAAGCACTAATACTGTAACGTGGAAATATTGTAAAAACAAACCAATTTTTTTAAAAGAATAACCGTGGAGTTTCTTGCCGGTTCTTCTCCACAGGAAACGACTAACCCGAACCGTGCACCTTTTGTCGACGTTTTATAAGTGCCCATGTAGGCCTATGTGAAATAAAAAACATTTGATTTGATTTGATTTGATCTGTATTTACATACCTTTTTCAATTTTCTATTCTGTACATACGATTTCAGTGTTGACAGTATGAATCTTTCCATATTTTTGGCGGTTTAGGGTTGATTTATTGAAATGTCTTGTTATCCAAATTAATCATTTTAATTACATTTCTTTTATCAGTTTACTTTGTTGTGATGTGATGATCGGTAGATGTTATCTAAATATGTCGTTATTTGCATCAAAAGCATTCACCACTTTTCCAGGCATTTAAAAACAGCTGTTCAGTACATTTTTAGGGTCCGTGGCTTATGCCCCCAGTGGTCGACGCACCCGTGGCCTATGCCCCCGATTCGATTAAATTATTTCTAAGCAGTTTTTGATCAAATATACTGTCAGGTACAAAAATGTTGTACAAAAATAATAAATGTATATTGATTGTTATATTTATAATATTAAATCATGATTATATTTAAAACAAAGAAATGCTAAATATTGGTAAAAATAAAATATTGGTTGTATTTTTTGAAAAATGAAAGTCTTAGTTATTTTTCAATATTGATTTATTTATCTCAATAAGAAATCTAGTAAAAAAATTGTATATAAATCACAGTTTTCATCACCTATAATCAAGATAATCATTCAACTTAATTATAATAATCACTCTTAAATATAATAAAATAAGATAGTGATTTTAAATAGTCAGTCTTAAAAATTACTGCAGAGCAACTAACTTCTAACATAATGATATGTTCTTTTTATGTTTGTAACAATAATAATTAAACGTAATCAACTATGAAACTATAAACAAATGAGAATTATTTTAACTAATTATAACAGTCAGTTCCAATAGCAATAACAAAACAAAAAAATCAGGCTTGAATCAAATAATAAACAATTTTTTTACAAGTCAAATGTTTTTGAAAAATTTCAGGAATAATAACTTGAGCTGGATCCTTGAATCGTGTTTTTTTTACCTTCAGGGCTGTATTCCGGCTTCTATACATTGTTTTTTTAATATTGTTGTAGATTGGAATTTCGTCACTGTACTTTTTGCTCTGTAATTTTGCAATTTTCGTTTCATACATTTTTTGAATGGAGCCAAAATTAGTTTTGACTTCTCTCTTTAAGTCATTCATAAGAATTTTAATGTCGTTTTTTAATACATCCGGCTGACACTCAGGCTTATGTCCTTTTATCATTTGAACGTTGTCACTTTCATTTATCAATTTAACTGCACCACCACACTGGCCATGTCTTTTATTCACACACACCCAAACACAACACATTTTGATTTTTCTATGAATATTATACGAAAATCCAGCGTGCAACAATGTTTTTCCACCATGTCTATTTTTAACTAAATTGTAATTATTTCGCACGAGCCCTTGCGAAGGACCTTCACTCGTCATTGTGAAATGACACACTAAACTTTCTTATCAGTTGCCTATTGCAATATTCAAAAACTTGACTCAGGTGTGAAAGAGATAAGACACAATACCTATTCATACTTTCTTATTGTTTCCAATTTGTAAAGACGGACTTTTTATTGTTACCATTAAGTGGTTTGACGAGTTGTTTGAAGTTGAAAGATAAAACTTCCATATGGTAAGTTATTATAAACAACATTCACTAACATTTTATATGTAGTCTTTTTGATTTTTTGGATGTTTGTACATAATATATATGCTGTTAACGGAGACAAAGGTGTGTAAGGATAAGGTTAAGTGGCGATCTATTCTCTCTGCTATTAGATAGATAAATTTTGTTTAGCAAGGAAAAATACTTTATTATGGTGAAACACTTTTCTCATTTACTGTACTAAGTGAAAAAGCACAAAAAAATATTTATATTAAATTTATCGAATCGGGGGCATAGGCCACGGGTGCGTCGACCACTGGGGGCATAAGCCACGGACCCCATTTTTACTCATACTTATAATTCGAAAAAATGTGGAGAACACCTGTTATGTTTTCTTTTCTACGTTGCTTGATTAATACTATAGTAAATTACACCACATTTAAAAAAATATATGTTATAAGTAGGTTATTTTTGGCTTTTGTTGTTAATTTAATGCCCAACATTGCCTACTTATAACAGTGCTTCAGAATTGCCCGTGAAGATCACCTAGGTAGGTAATATTAAAACACTCTCTTATTGTGGTCGTTGTGACAACACTTGGATAAGGCCTATTTCCAGCAATGGACACCTTAAGCTGAAATTATTTCTTTCTCCTTCATCATTGGCCTCTGCAAACGGATTTTGTTGTGACTTTAAGTAGGTTTTTTTTAGCTTGTTTTAATTTAAGCCAAAATCTTCCTACTTTTAATTTCGGCAAAAAAATTCTTTAATGCTCCTTGTCTGTGCTATTTCTTTTTCTGTGTGAACATCCACTGTATATAGCTAATATTTTTATTTCATCAACACTTTAAGGTATATCTTGTAATCTTTCTTCTTATCATAATTACATTTCAGCTATGAATATTTTGTTGTGAACTTAAGTAGATTGTTTTCCGGCTTACTACATTACTTATTACATTTGGCTTTGCTACATTATAACAATGTACCAAAGCTAAAATCTTTCTGCTTATAATTACGTCAAAAGTGCTGTTCAATAATGCTACTCTGTGCGTCTTTGCAATTTATACTATGTGAAACGACCACCCACATTGATAGTGATTAAATTTTCCTTATATATAATTTTACTTATGACACTTCCAGCTTAATCTTTTCTTTCAGCTTTATGTTGTAATGGGTATAAGTAGTTATTTCCCGAATTTTTAACCAATTAATCCGAAACACTATTTACTTAATACCAATTACAAGCTAAAACAGCCGGGACCAAGAGGTTAACCTGGCCCATATTAGGACCAAAATGTAACAACCTTATCAATTTTTATTCAGAGTTTAAAGGGAAAACAATTGATGAAATCTTCGGATCTATATTGGTCGTAATCATTAATTTTGTCTGCATAAAATCTCTACATAATCTACTTACTGTTACGATCAATATTATCATCGTCATTCCTGTTATTCTTTCTTTTTAATGTCGATATTAAAATCAATTACTTCTTCAAAAACTTTGAAAGTTAATTTTAAGCAGGTTCTGTTCGGCCTTAATTCTTAACGTAAAGCCCTACATTGCCTACTTATATATTTTGATTTTTGATACTACAACAGTGCTTCGGAGTTTCCCGTGAAGATCCCCTAATGAAAATAATTTCTTACTGCTGTCGATGTGGACACTTGGGGCAGGCCTATGTCCACCAGTACTTGTGAAGGAGTTCATTGATCCCTTTCCTAAAAAAACCATTCGGACGGGAATCAATAAAATCTTTGAAGTCGCTTTGGACTGCCCCATCGGAGTTGATTTTTTTCCCTTGCAAGAAGTTATACAAATTTGGAAAAAAATGGTAATCTGTTGGAGCAAGGTCCGGGGAGTACGATGGATGTCTTAGACATTCCAATTGAAGCTCCTCTAATTTGGTAGCCGTCTGTTGTGCAGTGTGTGGTCTAGCGTTGTCCTGAAGCAGCAATGGCCTAGAGCGATTGACCAGCCTCGTCTGTTTAGCAGCTAGCTTTTCCATCATGGTTTGCAGTTGCTGACAATAGACATCCGCCGTAATCGTCTGGCCAGATTTAAGAAAGCTGTAGTGAACGACACCGGCACTAGTCCAAACGCCCACAAGTAATTTTTTTTGAGTCAATTTTCGCTTGGGGCAGTATTTGGCTGGTTCGCCAGGGTTCAGCCATTGTGATGAGCGTTTCCGATTATTGTATAGGATCCACTTTTCATCACAGGTAATGATTCGATTTAAAATCCCTTTATTATTGTAACGGTTGAGTAATGTAACGCAGCAGTCGACGCGCGTTTGTCGGTTTGCTGCACTCAATTCGTGAGGTACCTACTTTTCAAGCTTTTCCATCTTTCCAATTTGCTTCAAGTGGATTAAAACAGTTTTATCACTAACACCGCAGCCTGCAGCTAACTCGGACGTGGTCCACTGGGCTTGTGCACTTGGCTGTTTCTCTGTGTTTTCTTTTGCGACACCGTCGCCATACACATCATTAATCCGTCGAGCCGTTTCTGCAGCACTGGTGCCACGATGGAACTCGTACTCGTAAATAACGCGATATTTCAAGTTTTCCATTTTGTAAACTGACTGGCGCAAAGAAAAAAACAAATGAATTACGGTTTTCCAAACACAAAAGCATAAGTAAATAGCTGTATATATTTAAAATTGGAACTCCAAACTAAAGAGAAGATATTTGAGATCAAAGTGTACGACAAAACGCCAATTTCATAGGTAAGGACCTAATACTCGTATTTTCAGCGCAGTCTTGTAATGGGTACGAGTATAAGTTGATTTTGTCCGGATTTTTACCAGACTGCAAGGAAAGGGTTATGTTTTCAACCATTTAATCCCTGACACACATCACATCACATCATCAGCCTATTAATGTTCCCACTGTTGGGACACAGGCCTCCTCTCTGTGAGAGGGAATGGGCCGTAATCCACCACGCGGGCCCAGTGCGGGTTGGTGGATGTCACATGTCTTCAATTTTTTTGTTCTAGGACATGCCGGTTTCCTCACGATGTTTTCCTTCACCGTTTTGAGAGCAGTGGTGATGAAATATTTTACACAAAGAAGATGAAATATTTTATCCCTGACACTATCTACATAATATCAATTACAAGCAAACTTCATCAGCATCTGCATTCCAATCTAACCGGATACTGATGAATACCAGTGTTTTACATGTTTATTAATTGTCAATGTTTGAAGGAAAACAATAGGTCATAGAAGAAATCTACAGATCTAAATTGGTCGTAATCATAAATAGATTTTGTCTGGCTTTTTATCATAAAATCCCTACATAATCTACATAGTCTTGCGATCAATATTTTCATCGCCATTTTAGCCGAAAGACGGCCACAGCTATATATATTCGTCGCCACATCGACCCGTCCTATGCTTCTGGCATCCAGCAGACTCCTGCGGATCTCACCAAGTCATCGGTTCGTCATTGTTTGAGTTGGAATTATTATTAAGTTATCATTTAAAGCACGTTACTATCGGCTGTTTCCTAAATACAGCCCTTCGTTACATACTTTAATTGATGGCCAATTTTATATTGTAACATAATTTTTTTAACTAGGTTTGTTTATAAGTATAAGGCCTCCTACGCACTATGCGATAAACCGGAACGCGGTTAACCGTCCGGCAGCAGCTGCAACCAGCTGCAGCCGCATCGCAGTGCGGATAAAAACTATTTTCTCGTATATATTTTTGATTGCGACCGCGTTCCGGTTAACCGCATAGTGCGTAGGTACCCTAAGCACAAGAAATCATGTGCAAGTTAAGGAATAGATAAAGATTCTCTACCACAACACTAATGACAATGAAAACAAATCAATTAGGAAATTAAGGATCGTTTTTATTATACTAGGACCAAAACAAATACATTTACTAATTACACACATACACCTAATTATGTTTTTTTTTTATAAATAGATCTGTTTAACCGAAACATGTATCAGTTCACTTTATACACTTCTCGAGTTAAGTTGGAGTTTTGGGTGAGTTAGCATAGTGTACCGTGTCCAGCAAAACTTTTGAGACCCAATTATAAGTGTTATTTCAGAAAATCATACATATTTAATTAACTGTTTAAGTCATCACTTTACTTTTCAGTTTTCAATTAATCTGTGTGCTCTTTGGCAAAGGTTATCTTATAAGACCTTTTCCAATTTTTTTTATACTTCTTGACAAGTGAATCTTTCCATTGTTTTTGCGGTTGTTTCTTGATTGTAAGGTTCCCTTTTCTTAATCTTGATTTTCAGCTCAATTTTGTAAGGGTTATTAGTAGATTTTGTCGGCATTTTAACCAAATAATCTCTGACACTGTCTATTTAATATCTATTTCAAACAAACATTATCATTTGCCAAGTCTTTGCACAACTTCTTTTGTGTTAAAATTTTGTTGTGATTTTAAGTAGGTTTTTGCCGGCTTGTTTGAATATCTAAGCCAAAGTCTTTCTACTTATAATTACAACGAAAATTCTCTTCATAATGCTTGAATTTTTTGACAGACTCAGTTTTCCCCAATGAATGGATAGACTTTTTATCCATACAGACGGTTTTCGAGATTTAATTTTAGCATAACTTTATGTGTATTAGGTTAGAAGAATATTAAAATTTTATTCAGTGTTTAAAGGGAAAACCATTGAAGAATTCTACGGATCTAAATTGGTTCGTGATCAAAAGTAGATTTTGTCTGGCATTTTTTTCATAAAATATCCCTACATTGAGAGCAGTGGTGGCCCAGTGGTATCGGCCGCGACTTACAAGTTGTAGGTCGTGGGTTCGAGCCCAGGCAGGCTCAACAGAGAAGCGCCGATTAAACGAAACAACTGTCTTGGATGGATTCCGTAATGTAATTAAATACTTTATCTTCAATAATTTAAATTTGAATAACTAGTAAGTTATCATTTTAAGTACGTACCGATTGGATGTTTCCTAAATACAGCCCTTCGTTACTTACTTTAATTGATGGTTAAGTTTTTATATATATAGCAAAAAAATTCAAGCCGTACGGTTGTGACAGGTTGGATTTTATTGCTAAACAATACCATGAAATAACCAAAAGGCTGCTTGTTGGTCTTAACATTTTTAATTGTTTTTCCTGCAAGGCCCTCAACCTAAGTAATGATTGCAAGCCACTTGAAAAGGTTTTTATACCTAATTGTTTTAAGTTTTGTATTCAGGTACGACTACCACGAATACACCACCACCACGTAGGTAACCATTAGTAAGACCTTTTATGTTAAACATCCATTGTATAAAAGGATAAGCAAAAGTAAAATTACTACGGATTGCAGTGGTAGTATGCCACCTGCGTGACGTTTAAACAACAATACAATACAACAGTAGATAGTGAGCAATCATTATGGCAAGGTGGCATACGAACATGGCTATCCTCTACGAATATTTTCTTGTTTCGTATTTTTTAGAACGCGATTATTTGTATTATTTGTTTTTGCGCTTTGTTAAATGTTAAATTAGCCTATAACCAGCGGCAGCGGACGATCAAGACGCTTCTAATGATGCTTCATTTGTCAAATTAGGATAAGCAATTAGAACTTATAGGGAAACAGATGCAGATCAGCCTTTTGGCTTCGCCGTAGTCGGCTAACTAATTAGGTAGGTATTGTTGCTATCTAAAACATATACTATTACTGATATCCCTAATTATGTTTGTTTTAATATAAATAGATCTGTATGTCCAAGTATGTGCCAGTTTACTGTGTGATCATATCTTGGTAACATCAAAAGTAGTCGTTCAAGTGTAAATAAAAAGTTTTGTTTTAATTAAATTGCAGGCTTGTTTGGAACTCATAAATTTTATCCTACCTTTCAGTGTACCTTTTCCGAAAATAATGTTGTTTTTTGTAATTATTTTATTTTTATTTTCAGCAATATATTAATTTTGATGTGAAGATAAGTAGATGTCGTCTAACTATTTATTTGCTATTAGTTATTCAACATTTACTTATACTCGCTTCAAAAGCAATCATCACTTTTGACACTAGTTTTCTTCAAAAAGTTTGAATTAAATATAAGTACGTTCTGTTCGGCTTTTGTTCTTAATTTAAAGCCCTACATTGCCTACTTATGTTGTATTTTTAATTCTACAACAGTGCTTCAAAATACTTACATTTAGTTACTACTGCTATCCATATTAATGTTTGGTTATATGTTTGTTTGTTTTTTAAATAGATCCAAAGTGTACAAATTATGTGACAGTTCACTTTATGCTCTCGTCCAAGTGCAAATAAATATTGTTATAACAATTTTGTTTAAATTAGATAACAGAGTAGCAGTGTACCTTGTTAGGTACTCAAACATTTTATAATAGCGTACAGTGTTCTTTTTCCGAAAATATTGTTGTTTTTGTAACAATTTTCTTTTATTTCAGCAGTATCATTTATTTATTTATGTATTCTTTATTGTACACCAGAAAATACAGTAACAATACAATACAGTTTCTTAGTATCTTTATTAATTTGGTTGTGAAGTTAAGTAGAAGCGATTATCGCTTTTGAAAGTACCTAAATGTAATTGTTTTCCTCGATAAGTTTTTAATTGAATATAAGTAGGTTCTGTTCGGCTTTTGTTCGTAATCTAAAGCCCTACATTGCCTACTTATATTTGATTTTTAACACTACTTCAAAATGCTTCAAGAAGATGACCTTGTTTATTGTTATTACTTTTTTTTTTTTTTTTCTTGTTGTTCCTCTCTTGTCGACGAAGACGGATATTTTGAACATATAACCTAATATAAAAGTACTCTGATGATGATGGATGATGTAGCAACGCTTGAGGAAGGCATATTCAGCAATGAATATTTTTCCAGCTAAAATAAAAAATACAATTAATATTTTGTTGTGAATTTAAGTAGGTTTTTTCCGGCTTGTTTTAATACTTAAGCCGAACTCTTCCTGCTTATAGTTATGACAAAAATTATCTTCAATGTTCCTGATCTGAGCTATTTTTGTCTGTGATATTTTGCTAAGTTTGTCTGTGTGTTCATCAAATGTATAAACCTAATATTATTTTCCATCTAAACTTTTAAGATTTTCAGCTAAATCTTGAAATGGGTATAAGTAGATTTTGTCCGGATTTTAAACCAATAATGAATCCCGAACATTATCTACTTAATATTTATTTCAAGCAAACATCATCATCTGCCTGGTCTTTTCGAATCTTACCGAATACTGCATGCAATGCTGCTGAAAATTGTATGGGATTGACAAGCGATATCGAAAAATCACGTGATCTATCCCTTACATTTTGACATTTCGACTATCATCTTCGCTGACATCGAATGCCACTTGTCTAGAGCCACAATGCTTGTTAAAATCTGCTTACATTTGCGAAAATATGTACCAGTTACAAGTGAATTGAGCTGTAAAACTAAAATAAGTCCTTCGGTGCGATTACATTTTATTTTTCGTATGCCCACTGTTAGTTTATTTCAACTTCTTATTCTAATATCTGTCTGATAGTGTCCAAATTCTAATAAGGTTCCTATACTTCTAAATATCAGAGGCTTGTCATTTCAAAACCCGTGTTTAATGAAACTGGAGGGAAATTACACCAGTACTTATTTAACTTTAGTTCAACAATTTTTTAGATGATTAACCCCGAGTTTCTCAGCACATAACACGTGCTTGACAATTTGTCACATTAATTCTGCGATAATTTAGTGCAGAGAAACTCGGGGTAAGTCTGATGTTATTTAAGCGGTGTACAATAAAGTATATTATAAATAAATACCTAATTTTCTTCGTGTTAATTAATAATGACCCTAATTTGTTGTTTTTTTAGTGGGAAAGAAAAAAAGAACGACGGATCTTATTGTTCGCGATCATAGCTAGATATTGTCTGGATTATTCTATGCAAATCCGTACATAATCTACTTATTCTAACGTCCAATTTCATCAATCCCACCACACTGTTCTTATCCATTGCAACTCCTGAAAACTGCAGTCTGTTGTCGCGACCACCAGGAATCGACGAGTCCAGATTTAACGATTTTCTTGTAGCCCGCAAAAAGAAATTAAGTTCTGTGCAAAACCTTCATCTGTCGTAATAATAAAACAATTAGAAAGACGCCATATTAGGCATCTCGACAGTTGAGGGGCGCTGTCACAGACGATACCGTGGAAGTGGCAAAGTTTTGGGCCAATCAAAAAACTGTCGTGCCAGGGACTAGAAGAAAAACCGCCCAAGTGCGAGTCGGACTCGCACACGAAGGGTTCCGTACCATTATCGCAAAACACTGCAAAAAATCACGTATGTTGTATGGGAGCCCCCCTTAATTTATTTTATTTTAATTTAATAATAATTATTTTTTGAAGTGAATATATAACTAAACATTCTGTGAATATTTCAAGCGTCTACCTGTTGCCGTTATTAATATCGAGCAAAAAACGGCAAAAATATCACGTTTGTTGTATGGGAGCCCCCTTTAATATTTATTTTATACTGATTTTAGTATTTGTTGTTATAGCGGCAACAGAAATACATCATCTGTGAAAATTTCAACTGTCTAGCTATCACGGTTCATGAGATACAGCCTGGAGACAGACGGACAGACAGACAGACAGACAGACAGACAGACGGATCGCGAAGTCTTAGTAATAGGGTCCCGTTTTTACCCTTTAGGTACGGAACCCTAAAAAAGCAGTATATTCAAGATTTTTTTATTTACAATCATTTTAACGTAAGTACAGGGTACCAGCGCTAACAATGAAATTTTTTTTCAAATAAAATAATGTCACTAGATGGCGCGATATGAATTGTGTGTAAGAATAACATTTTCTAGAATTGATCATAAATGTTGTATGTTCTTTTTTAATCGACTCTCCCAAGCACAAAATTATGCTCTTAATTCACATTTCTAAGATTATTTGAACGAATCATTTAAAATTGGTTCCATTTTGGTAAAATGAAACTGTAAAAACTTGCAAAAAATACTAAAAAACAAATCGACACTTTATTTAAAGAAAAAAATAGTCACGAACCGAGAAAACACTTTTACTTGCAAGTCGCTGTTAACACCATCTATAGCCGTGGAACGGAACCGAACGCAATTGAAGTACTTATAAAAATAATCATCTTAATCAGACGAAAAATGCTAGTTACGTCGGCACGGTTTCTTTGTGTGGGATGAGGCATCTGTCTGCTAGTATTATATTATCTGTGACGTAGGCTATTATTTTAGGTATGTATCGATCGGCTGTTTCCTAATTACATACATACATCACTTACTTTAATTGACGGTAAAGTATTTTAAGAACTGTATTAGTATATTATTGGCGCACGGTTGGCGCAGTGGTTGAGCGATTGACTGCTGCGCTGCGTGTCGCGGGTTCGATTCCCGCACGGAACAAATATTTGTATGACCTACAGATAGTTGTTTCGGCTCTGGGTGTTTGTGTATGTGAGTTTATATGTTTGTAAACGCACCCACGATACAGGAAGAAATTCCTAGTGTGGGGCAACGTTTTTTTTTTTTTTTTTTTTTTTTTTTTTTTTTTTTTTTTTTAAGAATAAGAATAAGATTATATTGGTGACTCGATTATTTTTTTTGGGATTTATCTATTACTAGCTGACCCGGTGAACTTCGAACCTATTTTAACCGGTTTCCAAAAAAGGAGGAGGTTCTCCATTCGATTGATTCGATTGTTTTTTCGGTTTTCTATCATTTTTTTTGCAAATTTTCATTGAGCAATTTTTTTATTTTAATTTACAGTCCCAACAAAAAATGAATTAGCCAAATAGGTGCAGCCGTTCGAGGTGATGCGCTATACGTACTTCCAGTAAATAATTTTCATTTGTACCTATTGATTTTTTTTCGGGTTCCGTACCCAACGGGTAAAAACGGGACCCTATTACTAAGACTCCGCGATCCGTCTGTCTGTCTGTCCATCTGTCACCAGGCTGTATCTCATGAACCGTGATAGCTAAACAGTTTAATTTTTCACAGATTATGTATTTCTGTTGCCGCTATAACAACAAATACTAAAAACAGAATAAAATTAATATTTAAGTGGGGCTCCCATACAACAAACGTGATTTTTTTGCCGTTTTTTGCGATAATGGTACGGAACCCTTCGTGCGCGAGTCCGACTCGCACTTGGCTGGTTTTTTTTTAAGTCACTTTCCTGTGGCTCTCTTAGTATTTTTCTGCGCTAAACGGAATGCTGCCCATATGACAAATATATTGTGATGAGTTTATTTGTTTTTTAAGATGAGATGTTTTATGTACCTACCATATCCTGCCAAACAAAATATTATGATTAAATTTACCCAAACCCTATTTTCCCTCTCACAGAGAGGAGGCCTGTGTCCCAGCAGTGGGAACATTAATAGGCTGATGATGTGATGTGTGATGTGATTAAATTTACGATACATGCATTAGAATTAGAATGGGTAGTATTTAAACGCAAATCAAAAAATATCCTTTTTCTATGCAATAAGATTCCGAATTCCCATCAAAATTACTGATTGCACAGCAAAATATTCAACTCAAAATATCACTAAACACACTACAATTTATTTTCGCAGCGTACAGCGATTTTTCCTAAAGCAAAAGCTTTTTCATCAATACACAGCTAATAATCTTAATGCACATTATACATGTTAACTCTTTTTCTTTTAAATATAGCTTCTATTTTTATATTATTTACAGCAGTTTTTCTAAATAAAACAGCATTTTATTAGTCACAGTCTTCTTATTATTTATTAATTACCACATAATGAGATCAGCAAAAAAAAATATAAAATGAGATACAAAATTGTAATTTATTGAATTATTAAAGCGGGTCTTGCTTTCGCGGGGCGTCCACGCTTCCTTTTTTGCCCAATAGGCACATTTTTAGCTTCTGCAGGTGGCGCCACGTACTTGAGTCGGAGAGAAACAGTGGGCGATACAAATGTTTAAAACAAGGACCTGAAAAAAAAATGTCGACGGAGCCCCGCTCCGCGGGGCACCTATTTCTGTCTGCAGGGTCTAAAGTAACCTAACACGAAGGAGATGACGGGAGCTAAGTTCGCTCGCTTTGCTCGCTCACTTCACCTCCCGTCATCCCCTTCGAACCTAACCTATCTGTGTCGGGGTGCCCTAAATTCCCGAACAAAGTCAAAATTTACGAACCTTTTGACAAATATCCAGTCTAGTGACGAAAAAGCGCGCGAAGCCGCGAACCTTTTTCAGTTAATTTGTTCTGCTTTTAGAAATAATGCAATGTGACAGGATTTTTTTGTTATAATAATCATCAAATTTGCCGAGCATGGCTTCTTGAAAATTAAGACAAATATGATGAACAGGTTTTGTTGTACTTACTGGTTAATATGCGACTGGGATAGTTATTTTGCTATGAAATATGGAAAATTTGCTGTGCAGTCAGTATTTATGCTATGTATGTAGTATTTTTGTACAAAACTAAATTTAACTGTATTGCATTATGAGGAAAATAGTAATGTCATATTGATGTATAATTTCGAATTATCTGCAGTTTGAGTTTTGTTAAACATTTAGTTTATTTGTAGTGAAGTAAGTTATTTGATGTAAAAAAGAATATAAATGATGAGTATGTATTGATAGGCGATTATTTATTTGATATGCAATTTATAATATCCCAATTAGAATTGATTTATTTGTAAGAATGTAGTTTTACATAGTATGGTGTTAATATTTTTGTTAGTTCTATACATTCTACCACGAAATATATGGTGTACAAATATTTAATTGTCGTTCTTAACTAAGTACAATATTAATTTTAAGGTTTGCGATTTACAGTAAGTCCGATATGAATTAGTATTATTAAAATTAGGTAATTGTTACTGTAAAATTTCAAAATTAAGTTCATGTTAGATAATACCTACTATTACAACTTGTGCTTATCCCTTTCTAATGGCCCTAATGTTATTCGTGGTACTCGTATCTAAAATATAATCTTAAAAAAATTGTCCCTTAGGTACAAAATATATTTTTGATTGTTGGATGCTCAAATGTATATTTGTAGGAAAGTTCAAGAAAATGAAAACTATTTATTTTCTTAAATACACACACACACACATACATACAAGAACAGTGTTACACTTAAGTATTTAAGAAAGGAGAATGCTCATGGATGTATGGAATCCCGTACCATGATGCATCAAAATCAATCTTTGTTTTTTTATAGACTACACTGATTATGTTAACCAGTGGCGTCTTTCGCCCATGTAGCGCCCATGCGCAATCATTACCCTAACGCCTTCTAGTAAACGTGCGGTCAAAACGGAATGACAAATAACATCACATTACCACAAACTGTCAAAATACCTCAATGGATAATAAACTCTACTGTTTGGATATTAAATTGAAAATCGATTGAAGTAATTTGACAGTTTTGGATGTCATGACGTGCAGTTGACTGTATTTAGAATTATACAGGATGTTTATCCTAACAAGCCAAAACGTACCCATGTTAACATGTCTATATAGATGTTATATCAATGTTAAAAAAAGAAAATAATAAAAAAACGACTTTTCATACTAACTCAATCAGCCGATCGGTCATTTTGTATGGAGAGTCAAATTTTGTTTTACAATTTCCTTTTATTGACATTGACAACATGTTAACATGTCGTTTTGGCTTGTTAGGCTGTTTACTAAATTCTCCATCTTGTTTTCTATCCTTATTCACTGGGCGCACCCAGTATTTCCTTTTCCGTGTTGATCGACCACAAAATCATTAATTAATCTTCCGATGAAGAACTATCGTCAAAAAACATGGTGACAATAGTGGTACTGCGTAGACCCTCCAATAGCGCAGGATTCGTGAGCAATTGCACGCTCGCACGTAAACTGACTTGTTGAACGCTAGATTGCGTTACCGATCTCTGTCTGATAGAACCCTAATTTCTGATAAACGCGACCTCATGTCAAACGGAAACATTTGACAGATTTGGGAAGCTTAATGCGAGGCCCACTGTACACGAGTAAAAAGTATTTCAAGGTAGGAAGGAATGACAAGAATAACAAAATATAACTTTGTGGTTATTTCAAAGCTCTGACCCTGGTGAAAGTCGCAACAGTTGTGGCAGCTAATAACAAATCTTAGGTATATTTTAATCAAAATAAAAGTCGATTAAATTCATATTTTCATGTTTACTCAAATATAATATTTAATCCATTGCGTCAAGGCTTACTTCGCAAAATTACGTGTAGCGGTGGAACACAAAGTGCGGCACGCGCTACGTGTACACACGCTTTTGAGAATTGCCGCGCGCGTGACGTTCGTCCATGGCAATTTGAACTTTATTTTTAATTCTTAACAGCCGAATTCGGGATTCGCAATATAGTTGTCGGCGTGTTTTCAAACGAATCAAAACAGGTGCCTTTGGTAGCGATGCCACACTCACTACTACTCCAATATAATTTGTAATTATTTTATTTATTTTTTAGGTTTATTTCATGTTGAAATAAATGTTACTATTGTAAAAGACGCTAATGGCGTGCCTTGCTTTGCTGTTATTCAACATATATAAGAATAGCTCCAAATGCCATACAAAATGTATGCAAACCGGAGCTCTTTTTACGTGGGTCATTGAAAGTGCCGTGGCCGGAGGGCGCTCGCAGCGAGTGGCGTTTGGCGCCCCCGGGGCGCTGCGCCCGTGTGCCACGCACACCCTGCACTATAGGTAAAGCCGCCCCTGATGTTAACTCCTACAAAAGTTATTTATGACAACAAAACCCGGGTTTTCAGAATGATATTATAAAATCGAAAATAACCTAAAAAATAGGTCTATTTTGTTCGACGCTACCAACGACGTAATTTATATAGAAATGTTATACAACAAAAGAAACGATTACTGGTTAGTCTTTTCATCAAAAATCGATTCTTTTGCTTTCCACATCTTTATGACCAGCTGTGAACGGCCAATTAACCATAGATAAAATAATGATAATCTTTTAAATAAAGGTTCTATTCTCTACTAGTATTTTTTTAATTAATGTAGAATCGACTAATTATATTTTTTTTACAGTGATCATGACACTTTCAAAAATCAAGGTTATGTTAATTATAATAATATCATGTAAAACGGAACGTCATTTATATGGAGTAAAACAATAGTCAATATCCACACTTTTATACCCAAAATTAAATTCCCTATTCAAAAATCAAATCCCCGATGTGTAATGTCGTAAAAAATTATGAAACTAATTACTATAAAATTTTGGTCTTGATGCGTGAGACTTTTTGGTACCACTTTTGGTCATTCTCCTTTAATATAATTAAAGATTTTCAAAAGGTCCTTCAGATGGGAATCGAACCCGCAAAATATGGCATGTGATGGTATAACTGGGACTGTTGCCACCAACCGGTCACAAATTCAGCCGGGCTGATACTGGGAAATTGTCAATGGACAAACTTCAGTTACACTTACCCGACTGTGGAGTCGAACCCACGACCTTTGTATAGCTTTTTGCAGAAAAAAAAAAAAAAAAAAAAAAAAGGCAAATAGATAGATATTAAATTTAATAATCACTAGTTAGAATATGTAAAAAAAGTATTAGGCTGCTAGAAAACGTACATAAACCCAAGAATTATGCAAATTAAAATGGAAACCTTATTTTAATTAAAAATGTAACAGAGAAATATATATTATTACAATATCCAACAAAATCTTCATCATCAGCCTTTTAATGTTCCCACTGCTGGGACACAGGCCTCCTCTCTGTAAGAAGGAATGGGCCTTAATCCACTACGCGGGCCCAGTGCGGGTTGGTGGATTTCACATGTCTCCGAATTTTTGGTTCTAGTTCATGCCGATTTCCTCACGATGTTTTCCTTCACCATTTTGAGAGCAGTGGTGATGAAATAATTTACACAAAAAAAGAACGCATGCCTGGGTTCGAACCCACGACCTACGACACGTAAGTCACGGCCGTTACCACTGGGCCACCACTGCTCTCGACAAAATCTTACTACCTTATTCAAAAAATGCCGAATTTCTCAAAAAAAATATAAAAGCAAAAAATAAACTCATTAATATTTATTTAAAACAAATTAGGTATAAACCAGTAAATATTAATTTGTCTAAAGCGACGAGTTGTTAGTATTGAAATATGTTGTAAATAAATGTTTACACAAGCCTACGAAACGAAATAGCCGGCAGTCATGTATGGAACTGTAGTGTTATTCTCTAAAGATACAGCCTTGAGCGCAGCGCTGCGCCGGCGATGAAACTACTAGTTTCGTATTATAGTTTCGCCGCTGCCGCAGTGCTGCGCCCAATGCCAACCCATTCATACTTTATTGAACATGGTAAATAATAATTAACAAACAATAAAAGGATCTATAAATATACTTGAATAACGACTGAAATGGAAAATAAATAATGAAAGGTAATAATAATTCAAAGTAAAAATCTTATTAAAACAAGCTTTTAATGGATTAAAACTCGAAATGTAATACCTATCGGTTGTCAATATGTACACATCTAATGAGCTCAAACACGATGGTGCTATCTTATGTGTGGTTGAGGAGTTGCTATGGCCACATTCCAGCTCCATTATGAGAGAGCTCCGTAGTACTATATCATTTCAATGTTCCCAATCCAAAGTTACTTAAGAAGGTACACCAGGTATCATCTTAATTAGATGCCAAGAAGTGCTTGAAAAATGGATTACAAGTTGCACACTTAGTTAATATATAGCTCATAGCACAACAATATCGCGCACCATACTTTTTTATGGAAACGTTCACACTGTACTGTACTATATATTATTGGCTTACGCTATAAAATTGGTGCGATGCGCTTTCACGCGCTGCCCTCTTCCTCCTCCCTCACCCCCGGTCGTCCCGCAAGCACAGGTGCACACTCTTCAATGATCGCGGTCAACTGAGCTTACTATATACTATAAATGCTTGCGATAATATCGCGTAATGTGATCGCCATGCTATATAGTATAGCATTAGGTCCTCCTCTGCTATACTATATAGCACAATTTTATAGCGTAGTGTGAAAGCCGCTTAAAGATTGTACCTAATAATAACATGGAAGAAGAAAACGTTAAAGTAACTTAGGACAAGGGCAGGTATTTAATGATAAATACAATTTTCAGCTCCTTCTATTGAATGTTCCAATTTCCAGCAGTTTTCCGCAATCTCGATGCGCGTAGAATATAGTCAAGCGAGTTCATTTTGCGATCGTCAAAACGAGCAAATATTGTATCACTGCCCGTTAGTGACGGTCACAAACCAACTTCGCTTAACAAGATTGTTGCTTCAGCATCTTTGTCTTCAGTTTTCCCTGATGATACACCTTCTTCGTGGGTTTCCAGGACCATATCCTTTAAAAAAAATACAGAAATATCTAGGGCCTTATATATTTAGAAATGGGAGCTGGGTGTGTGTCTACGGTCACACTGAAAACGAAAATTTATAAATCATTAATCTCTCTCATTCGCTACGGATGGTCTTGTTTTAAAGTTTTTTGTCAGGATTCTGACCCGAAAGAAATTACGTCTTGCTAATGCCTGTTGCCTGTTAATTCAGCCTGTCGCTGATTGCAGTCCATCTGCTGGACATAGGTCTTACCCCAATGACGAAATTAGGCTATCAAGTTGCGCCACAACACTTGTCTTCCACCTTCCGCATCTATTTTGTCCTAGTTTGTAACATCATTCATCATCATCATTTCAGCCAAAAGACGCCCTCTGCTGGGCCTCCCTAGCATTAGTAGAGCAAAAATGTAATTTAAATCTTCGGCAGCTTTCAATACCTACCTTGAATATAATAATCCATCCAGCACCTGAAAATGAAAATGCAATAAAATTAAAATATTATTAAAGTATATACAGTGTAAACTTCGACCCCCTAACTAAAAGGTATACGCAGGGTAAAGAAAGTTACACCAATATTAACTTCAGTTTAACAAAAAAATAGTTACTCCGAATTTATTAAGTGGCGGTAACAAAAACGGAAACGCCGGGAGGGGACGCCCTAGAAAGACATACATAGACCTTATTGGTGATTTTCTCCTGAAAAGCCAGGTACGCAGTACTCATAACCGGGGCGTGCGTGTATGTAAGGGTAGTAGCAGGTGGCGTTCTGTAGTTTCTGTCTACCCCCATGGACAAAAGACGTGAGTGTATGTAGGTAGTGGTAAGTATACAGATTTTTTCCGTGAATCGCTCCCGTAGAATAACCACGTAGGAACCATGTTACGATTCCCTCTGTTTTACAAACATAAACTGAGGAAATTGTTTCCTCATTATTATATTATCTAGTAAGGCTAATATTCACAAATAATATTTACATTAGTTATGCTAATAGCCGTCATTCCCAAATCGTCATCGATATGGATGGAATGAATTTTTAATCTCTAAATAAACAAAGTTAATTGTATTTACTTAAAAAGTTAGTATTATTAAATGCCTTTGGTAGGTCGTTGTTTATGAATGTTCAAATTCCAGTATCTGCGCTCTGGGCAATCCAGAACTCGGTAATCCTAGATGTACTATAATCTGCCTAGTGCGAGTATACATATTCGAAATCCAACTTTTCGAAAAAACTGCTTATAAAATCTATTGTCTTGCAACATGGTTACAAATTAATATGAAACAGGGCACCAAGTTAAGTATCAATAAAATATATTCTAGGCAAAAAAACAAGCCAAATCAGAAAACCTGCTTTACGAAACCATGCATGCATGATTGTCATCATTGTCTATTTAACCCCATTTTATTTAGGTTTAACAGAACACGTTTTTTTCTCTCATACTCGTATTATATCTCCATGATTAGTCACCTCAGTACCTCAACTGCGAATTAAATTCCTAAAACATTGCCTACCATAAAAGTCATCTGCGCGACAAGGTAGATAAATAATGCAATTATTGTTATACTATGTTTGTGTTTTCGTTCATCAAAAATTCAAAATCCGTTCAGGAGTTTTTGCGTGAAATGGTGGTGGGTCCACACTCCACAGACCTATTTGCACAGACTTGACATACATTGACACCGACATTTGACTGTACTGCTGTGTTGCACAGACCATATTCTATAGAAGTTGATGTCAAGCCTGTGTAGAGTGGACCCACCCTAGCAAACATCCATCCATCTATTCTCACAAACTTTCTAATGTATTATAATAGTAGGGATAGATGCCGCCAACGGCTCCGCCCGCGTGAAATTAGTACTTCCCCCAATATATTTATAAATTATAGTTTTGTATATTTTATTCTGATGTAAGCTACATTAAATGGGGAACCAGGGTTACCGGCATAGCCTGAATAATTGCCAAACTTAAGTGGCAGTGGGCAGGGCATATTGCTCGCAGAATGGATGGCCGATGGGGCAGAAAAGTTCTGGAGTGGCGACCGCGAACCGGAAGACGTTGCTTTAGAAGGCCTGACACAGGTGGACCGATGACCTGGTGAAGGTTGCGGGGATCCGCTGGTTGCGACGATCAATGTGGCGGCGCTTGAGGGAGGCTTATGTCCAGCAGTGGTCGGCTGATATGATGAAGCTACATTACTGTAATGTTTTATTAAGGCGCCGATTCCATTAAGTAGCTGATTTTAAAATGAGAATCACGTCTAGGCTAGTCGTAATTTTTTGGAAAAAATATATGTTATATTAGACCATTTTCTTAATAATTTGATCTAAGCAAAATTTGAGTTTTATTCGTATAACATAGTGTAATTAATTTGTAAAGTTAAGTCTAAAACGGACAAAAACACGACAATCGCACCAAAACCGCTGGACGTATTTTAATGAAATAAACACTTTCTTAAAGACAATTTAAATATCTACATTTTGATCTGAGGCTTTTTTTTTAAGTCATAGAATAATAAGGAAAGTACAAAAAACTAATAAATTTTGGGTCGCGCGGGCGGGAAACTATTGCGCGTTTTGTTCCCTCAAGGTCGTTGGCGTTAGTCGTCGTCTTAAAACCCGTTGAGTAGATTTTGCGTGAAAGAGTAACACAAACTTTCGCGTTTACAATGATAAGTTAAGTACTCGTAGCTGACTACCGCGGCTCCGCCCGCGTGGAATTAGTATTGCCCCCAATGTACAATTCAATATACAATATACGAAAATTATATAAAAAGCTATGCTATATTACTACTGCTAAGCTCTATTGCTACTGTAAAGGCTTAATCCAACAACTTTCAGTGGGTTTTGAAAGAGTAAAAAAATATATCCATCTTCACAAACTTTTACATTTACTTAGCTTCTTTGCCTACTAGCTTATGCTAGCGGCTTCACCCGCGTGAGTGTTATAAATTATCCCGAGGGAATATATTCCCAGGATAAAAAGTATCCTATGTATTATCCGTTTACCGTTTGAGCGTGCAAAAGTAACAAACATACAAACACACACACACTCACAAAGTTTCGCCTTTATAATATTATGGTGTGAAGTGTGATATAGTACGATATATTAAAGTACCAGCCTTACTCCTTAAATTCACCACTAATATGTACAAAAATTCCATAAATGATTAGGTATTTAGCAAGTGTGACATTTAAAACGCATGGATACATCCCAAAGTACACAGTGAGTAGACGAGGTTACGTACAACAATACACGTCGGAAACACTTGAACAAACAGATCAGTCTTTACGTTCCACTCATTTGTTCGATTTCACTTTAAGAAGGTATAAAATTGTAATAAATGCTATTAAATTTACTGACATATTATTTGAAGAGCTTTGAGCAAATTGAATGCCTAAATAAGTAAGTTGTATGAGTAAAACATGGCGCATTTGCCAAATAACATTGATGGAGTTTCAGCATGGTACAAAAAGTAAGTGGTCCATACTTACCATTGGATCAATGAGTACGATGATTGATAAAGAAGATGCTGATCAAACTATAAAACCAGAAACTCTTTCTAACAAGGATCTAAGTAATTAAGAGGAATTCTTAGGACCAGTTTTGTAACGCAGCGGATCTTAGGACTTAAGGCCCTGAGACTCTGATTTTTTAAAATGAGAATCACGTCTGAACGGCTAGTCTAAATTATTTGGAAAAAATATATGTTACATTAGACCATTTTCTTATTAATTTGATCTAAGAAATATGTGAGTTTTATTCGTATATTAGTATTCGTCGTGTAAATAATTTGTAAATTTATGTCTAACACGGATAAAAAAACGACAATCGCACCAAAACCGCCGGGCGTATTTTAATGAAATTGTCACCATCTCAAAGACATTTTGACACAATTTAATTATCTACATTTTGATCTAAAGCTTTTTTTTTGTCATAAAATAATAAGCAAGTCCAAAAATCTACTGAATTCGGGTCGCGCGGGTGTGAAACGAGTGTGCGTTTTGTTCCCTCAAGGTCTTTGGCGACTGTCGTCATCTTAAGTAGATAAATAGGTTGTATCACTCATCACACATCATCAGCCTATTAATGTTCCCACTGCTGGGACACAGGCCTCCTCTCACTAGGTTGTATGCAGTACTAAAATTATATAAGTAAAAGTCCTGCTTTTGATAAGAAGCTGACATTTGTAGAGTAATATGCGAATAAGTTGCAAGTTATGGCGCAAGATAAGTTTAGCGAGTAAGAGCTATTGATGAAATAGGTAATAAGCAAGTCTCACACACTTTGGTTTCAATAATTAAGTGCCACATGCTACTAAATTCCTTTCAATGTAGAACTATTTGCCACCGCGTTAAATTCTTCAATATACCACTAACATCATCCAACCTGCAATCAACCTGAGCGGCTTGCTCCCTTTATATAGAGAAGGTCTGTGTCCTAGCAGTGGGAACATTGTTGACTGATAAGGCTGCAATTCTACGTCATAATTTGTGTAATTAGTCCCTACAGATGTTACCAAGCAAGACTACTACGAACCGTAACCTCTGAAGATTTGTTTTAACTTTCGAGATAGATACGTGCACAGGTCACTTGTATTCCAAAAACTTCTGGTAAAATGTAAATCTTATGGCTCTAATTAAGTATAGTACCAGACGAGGGCAGTATCAAAAAACCACGTGTCCTTAACTTCTAATAACGCCGCACAAAATCATAATCCCCCAACATAATGGCAGCAAAGAATGACGGAGTTGAAAATATATTATAGAGAAAATCTTACCTCAAGTTCTTGTTCCCATTTTTCTATTCAAAGTTGAGTTGAATTATATTAAAAACAATGAGAGATCCGTTTGAGAAGGTGATCGGGTAAGGACTGAGTTGGATATCGTTTGTGGTTCGACAATGTAGGTCTTGCAAGCTATACCATACAGCCTTCGAAGCGCAGGGTTGTATTCAGCCATTTTTGATAGATTTTTCAGAAAAAGATATTTACTTGTTAACCGACTACGGCGAAGTCAAAAGGAAGGATTATGATTTTAGCAGTCTATGTATGTATGTTTTTATTTATGTATGTTCCTCCGTAGCGCCTAAACTATTCATCCGATTTTGATGATTAAGGTTTCAATCAATTCGTTATTATAGCTCGGGTAACACAAATTAAAAAACTTAGCCGAGTTGTAGTTTTTAATTAAACTTTTTGCTTGTTTTATATCTGTGTCTGAAGACGTTACCTACTTGTTAACGGTGCTTTAAGTTAATATAAGCTAACCTCCGATTTATGAATTACTAGCTTCGCCCGCATGGAAGTTGAAAATTATCCCGAGGGAAAATATTTCCGGGATAAAAAGTATCCTATGTGCTATTCCAGACTATAATCTATCTTTTCCAAATTGTATCCAGCCGTTTAAGCGTGAAGAAGTAACAAACATACAAACATACGAAACTCACAAACTTTCGCCTTTATAATATTAGTGTGAAGAATTTGAAGTAGAGTGTCAAACACTATCTCAGTCTGAAAAACTGTCAAAGTTTGGCGTTAGAGTAGGGTTTGACACGTTCTACTGCAAATACTCAATTCAGACATCTAGACTTTAAAAGCTTAACTAAAAAGTCGGTTAATACTTAACGTTAAGCAACATTTAAGAATACTTTAGGGAAAAGTGTCTGCTGGAATGCTAGACTAATAAGAATAAAAAAAGAAAACAGTCTCGATCAGCAGGCATGCTTATTTCTTAGCTTGAAAACTGGTTAGCTTAATTGTTCCTACAGCATGAATTAATTACTATTTTACATATTACTATCTTTTGTACAGGTATCTCAGTTCTTTTTGATTTTCAGCATAGGCCTCCCCCAGACCCTTCCACAGTGCACGATCATGTGCTGTTCTTCTCCATGATGCTCCTGCTGTCGAACACAGGTCGTCCTCCCACCTGCTCACCGGTCTCCCTATCCTCCTCATCCCATTCAGTGACGTCTTTGTCCCACTTCTCTATTCTGCTTCTGATTGTGTGTAATTACTTATCTAAGTGTAAATAAAAATACCATTTGACAGAGATTAAGAAAAATATTACAGAATAAAGACAAGCCTAATGTGGTAATTAAAAACACCTATTTATGAGTGACTTAAACTCAATTTGCGATAACATTAGAAGTTTAAATTAGCCCCTAGTATTTTACAGCCCGGTGAAGGAAAACATCGTGAGGAAACCGGCATGTCCTAGAACCAAAAATTCGAAGACATGTGACATCCACCAACCCGCACTGGGCCCGCATAGTGGATTACGGCCCATTCCCTCTCCCAGAGAGGAGGCCTGTGTCCCAGCAGTGGGAACATTAATAGGCTGATGATGTGATGTGATGTGACAGCCCGTTTAACCGATTTTGACTTCTATTGCGTTGGTGATACGACATATGGTAACTGTAGTAAACAGTTGGTTTTTGTAACAGGTTTATGCTTTTTATGTCCTCCTTATGTTTACGGGATAGAACTCAAAATCAGTTGAATGGGCTGTAAAGAGATTTGGAAACGTCTAATGTTATTTCAAATGGAGTATAGTTCCCCAGAAAGACAACGGTTCAGTTCATCGGAAGCTAAGTTCAAAGTTCGTATTAAAATACCAAAATGATTTGTCTTTAAATTAGGATAATATTTGGACAACACATCGACAAAAACACATAAAACAACTTTCTAGAACTTATTTGTATAAAAGAACTAATTGATGATTTAATTTTAGTTACACACATTTAAATTAATTATTATTAAAAAATAATTGTTATTATCATTAAAAATGTTACAAGTACAGCCCTGTGCTCGTGTGGTTTCTTGTGTGTTCAAGTGTCTCCTATATTTGTTCTAATTCCTGCGTAAGAGTAACTCCGACAACGTAACATAATTTCTGTCTTCAACAATGATATAATATTACTTTTTCTATTGCTTAAACTAAAGTTTGAAAGTTGGTTTAAAAACCATGCTGACCAGTGAGAACATGGCAAGTAGAGTAAGAGCATATTTGCTGAATCAGAGAGTTGGAATTTGTGCTCAAAGTTACAAAAAAAACTGTAGCTTGAATAGACTTTTACATGATTAAAACCAGAAAAGGTGACACATCGAAATCAATAGGTATACTGTGTGCTTGGCTTCCTTTATTTACAGCCAGTGTGAATTTTTTGCCAACGACTGTGTTCCGCACATAGCTTCACAGCAAAAGAACAGGCATTATCTAGGTTCGCTAGTTCCATCGTAAACCTCTTCCATCACTTTCCATCAAGTCTTCTTTTTTACCCGGCTGCAAGGAAAGGGTTATGTTTTTCACGCGTATCTTGTATATAATTAAGACATCGTTAGATAGGTCTTGACCGCCCAAGTGTTCTTAGCTAAGTGCCTTTAAAAAAAAAGAAACATGGCGGATTTTGGGCGCCATATTGTGGAGGTTCCAATTTTTTTTTCTACCATACCCATCGAGTGGGGTATCAAAATGAAGGGTTTTTAAAGGAGATTTCAAAAATATATAATACTTATATGTTTAAATGTACCTAATTAGAAAAAATATTTTAACTAAAAAGTCATAAATATAAAAAGACAGTTCAAAAAATCAAAAACCCGCCTGCTTAAAAAGCGAACTAAAAAGACGTAAACAAAAAGAAAAACATGTTGTGCAGTCGGAGGATACATCTCGTATTAGTCGGCCAGCTCGCGAATCGCTTTTTAAGCAGGCGGGGTTTTGATTTTTTGAATTAACTTTTTTTTTTCGTGTGAGAATGTGGCCACCTCTGGTGTCAGAATTAATTAAGCCGCCCTTGGTAACCCCACAGGCGTCTAACTTGGCTATTTCAGACTTACACTAACTATATCATCAGGTGAAATCGATTTTAAAACCTGGCTAATATTGAAAAAAGTTGTAGTGCCAAGTTTTTGCCATCACCGCCGTTCACAGGGTTTTGTGTAAAGTAAAAACAATCAAGACGTCAGTAAACATCATTCTACTTAATGAACTTATAAAAGACACTGTGATGATAAAAAAACTGTCTACAAAGTTTGGTAATGTTTGTCTAATGTTTTGGTTGCTTTAATATAGGTAGGTACCGCCTAAAGACTATTAATGTTGTAGTACTATACTAGGAAGAACGGTTTATGCAAACATCAACACCCAAAAAATAAAAACAATAATCCCCCAGCAAACAATAATTCATTCTCCGGGACTTCGTCGAGCTTCATTGCCTCGGCGCTTTTCTGGCGGTCGCCACTGTTGATTCTGGCTTTCAGGAGTTGCAGTGGTTTGGGAATAGTGCGGTGGGTGTGCCCCAAAAAAAAAAAAATCTTCCGTTCAATACATTTTGCCGGCAAAAATGTACTGAACGGCTGATTTTTTTCTTTTTAGTTCCTGTAAAAAATTTGCTGGTCATTGAAAATTAACCTGGTATAGTTAGTTGCAAGTTATTTCATATTTTTTATCCTCTTTGGCAAGTGAACTCATTTTGACTATTCTGAAAGTACCATGTAGTGATAGGAGCGCGGCAGCGTGGTGAGTCAAACTTCGCACTTTGTGCTAGATCTACCTCGATCTAGATGTTAGGTAGTAGCTGAAAGGATATTGTCCTTTCAGCCACTAATTAATGACACTTAAATTCAAGCCTAAGTTTAATTGACAATAGAATTTCCAACTCCCTGCGCTGCTAGACCAAAAGTGCAGTCCTATGGTGTCGCTTAGTCTGACAACGGGCAGTAGGTACCTATCCTTAACTATCCATTTTTGGTATCTCATAACAAAACACCGTACAAAAAAACTCCGTTACATACTTATTATGTTATGTGCAAATAGCGCTCTACAGGCATCTACATTTGAACAAACATTTCATTCGTTCGACCTGCCCTCCTTCCCCTTCCAAGGCTCGCTTTTGTAATTAATTAATTACAAATATAACTGCGAACAATAGTTTGTAATTTATATTGATTTAGTTACTGTTTATCTAATGTGGTAAGTACTTAGGTACCATATGAAGTAGTTCCGATTTCATTTGCTCTCATTTGGAAATTAAATATTGATCCATCGAACACCCAGAGCAAATACGGTGCTCCTGTACAGGCTATGTCCCACTTTCAGGGGTCTCCTAACTGTCCATTCACTAGCACCCTAGATGACCTGTACAAAGCTTCTGACACTGCAATAAATATGACCACTCATTAGACTCAATCAGTTTTATTAAGATGGGAGAAAGGCAGCTATATAAACTCTTTAGAATTTCGTAACCAAAAGGAGCATTATACGAGTCACGAGACCCTTTTACAAAGCCTATCACTGTGTTATGTCTGTCTGTACCAGCAGCCTCATTTTGTAATGAAATCGGCAAAAGAAAGAGCAAATAGTATGAAAAATCAACCAATGACATGCGATGTGGATTTCCGTCTATATGATTGTTTTTAGGGTTCCGTACCCAAAGGGTAAAAACGGGACCCTATTACTAAGACTTCGCGATCCGTCTGTCTGTCTGTCTGTCTGTCTGTCTGTCCGTCTGTCTCCAGGCTGTATCTCATGAACCGTGATAGCTAGACAGTTGAAATTTTTACAGATGATGTATTTCTGTTGCCGCTATATCAACAAATACTAAAAACAGTATAAAGTAAATATTAAAGGGTCCCATACAACAAACGTGAT
Organism: Anorthoa munda; assembly: GCA_945859665.1. NCBI lineage: Eukaryota > Metazoa > Arthropoda > Insecta > Lepidoptera > Noctuidae > Anorthoa > Anorthoa munda. The sequence continues at coordinate 10,653,335 of OX243896.1, forward strand.
ATTTTTGCCGTTTTTCGCTCGATATTAATAACGGCAACAGGTAGACGCTTGAAATATTCACAAAATGTTTAGTTGTATATTTACTTCAAAAAATAATAATTAATAAATTAAAATAAAATAAATTAAGGGGGCTCCCATACAACAAACGTGATTTTTATGCAGTGTTTTGTGATAATGGTACGGAACCCTTCGTGTGCGAGTCCGACTCGCACTTGGCCGGTTTTTTTTAATACTTTAGGTACATTCTTACAATCCTAACGACTCTTACGAAAAGTTAATTTAAAATGTGGAGTGCAGTCGGAGCAAACACAATCGCGAGTTGACTGACCAGACCCATATGTATAACTGCATAATTTTCTTCTTGTTTACATCTTTTTAGTTTATTTCTTAAGTAATCGGATTTTTTGGTTTATTAAATTTACTTTTTGTATTTATAACTTTTTAGTTATTTTTTTTATCCGAATTATTTTTAAACATATGAGTATTATATATTTTTGTAATCACATCTTAAAACCCTTTATTTTGATACCCCACACGATGGGATTGGAAGAAAAAAAAGGTTTGTTCCCACTAGTTCTACTGAACAGTTCTACGGTAGAACTAATGGGATTTTTTTTTTCCACTAGTTCTACGATTTTAGGTATAACAAAATAGTAGAACTATTGGGATTTCCTATTCCCACTTGTTCTACTGAACAGTTCGGCGGTAGAACTAATGGGATATTTTGTTCTCACTAGTACTAGGTTTTACCGGTACATTGAGGTGATGAAGTGTTTGTAAAAAACGCCACCATGTCAGTCCGTCTTTAGGATCTGACCTCGAAACCAATCCTTCTCTAGCGCGGCGTGAGACAGGGAGACGTTATTTCTCCGTAACTGTTCACTGCTGCGCTGGAGGATGTCTTCAAGGTTCTGGATTGGAAGGCGCTTGGCATCAACGTTTATGGCGAGTACATCACTCACCTTCCGTTTGCCGACGACATAGTGGTTATGGCTGATACCATGGAGAGCCTCAGTACAATGCTCGATGACCTCAGTAGAGCTTCCGAAAGAGTGAGTCTTAAAATGAACATGGACAAAACCAAGGTCATGGTGAATGTAACACCCACTCCTATAAGGTCGGAGACTCTATCGGTCGCCATTCCAGAACTTTTCGGCCATCATGGCCTCATCGGCCATCCGTTCTGCGAGCAATGTGCCTTGCCCACTGCCACTTAAGTTTGGCAATTCTTCGAGCTATGTCGGTAAGTTTAGTTCTCCTGCGGATATCTTCATTCACCATGACGATTCATGCGCATAGAATAAAATGGAATAGATTTTATACGAGGAAAAATGAATGATTCCGTACGTTTTAGCATTTAATTCTCAAGTCTTTTAAATGGTTATTTAATATATTTAATTACCCGTTTCAATTTAATTATTTTCACATCAACATTTGACAAAAATCGAATAGGCTGTGTAGGCTGTTTTCGTTGTAAAAAAAATGTCCAGTTGCAAAAACGCGCGAAATTTTTTTTTTTTGTGAATTAACATATCTAATTCTTTGATTTGTTTTTACTATTTTCCACAACTGTATTGAAAAACGTCGTGTGATACACGGGTGTGTAGGTTATTGCAAACTCGTGTCATTAAAAACCCTCGCTCGTTTGCAATAACCTACTTTCCACCCTTGTATCACAATGTACTATTATAACGTTCTAAAACTGCTGTGTGAGAGCACCTTTGTATTATTTTATCAGGGATAATGTTGCTTTAGTACTGCCAGAGATTTACCCCCTATGAAGATGAACAAACAAATAACTCTCCGCTCTTTAGTTATAATTTAGATAGATTATTAAAATTAAATTAAATTATTATTATTATAAGCTCTTCTCTTTAAATTTCGTTGCTGGATCAAATACAGTTGAATCGTTTCTCCGGAACTCGTCGAGCTACATTAACTTACTTTTCTGGTGGTCGCCACTGTTGATTCTGGCTTTCAGGAGTTGTAGAGGTTGGAAATAGTGTGGCGTAGTGGGAAATTGTAACAAAAAAAAAAAACAAATACCCGACTGCTTAAAAAGCGAACTAAAAAGAAGAAAATCATGCTGTGCAGTCGGAGGATACATGTTCGCGAGCTGGCTGACCAAAACCAGAATACTGTATCCTCCGACTGCACAGCATGATTTTCTTCTTGTTTACAGCTTATTAGTTCACTTTTTAAGCAGTCGGGTTTTTTGATTTTTTAATTAACTTTTTTTATTTATTAAATTTTTAGTTATCTTTTTTTGAATTAGGTACATTTAAACATATAAGTGTTACACATTTTTGAAAAAAAAATTTGGCCCCCACAGTATGGCGTCCAAAATCCGCCATTTTTCTATTTTCCAATATTAATTTAGCCAGTGACACTCGCAGGGTTAAGAGGAATCGATTGACGTAAGAACCATCAAAATCGGCCAACGCGTTTGTACTCTAGAACGCCACATAGCAACAAACATACATACATACATAGACTGATAAACACATTACCCTCCTTCGGCAGTCGGGTAAAAAACTGTTTTCTTCTCTTCTGTGTCAGTCTCTTCCGAAAACTCGATGTGTCATACCAATTAAGTAGGGATGTTACTGAGGTTTGACCCCGATTCTGAAAAGTCCGAACTTTCGTCTTGTTCTTAAACCTCCGAATTCGATTTCGGTTCCGAAACTTTTAAATCGGAGGTTATCGGATGTCGATGCGACCGCTAGCAGGCAACAAGAGGCCTAAAGGAGTTTTTACTCACGCTCAATCGCGTTAACGTAAACGTCAATTTGTATTGAACCTGGATAAGCGTCGTCTGGTGACGGTAAGGAGAAACTTCTTTTTTTGTATACATTTTGACCTAAAAGATCGTTTACGTTAACATGAGTGAGTACGTTAAAAAACTCGGCATAAGCACACAGCTGTCCACGCGCCGACCGCTTTCGCCTTCCTTTTTCGACAAGCTAGCAACGTGCTTTAAGCGAGCATGCGTACATGGCGCGTGCCGCCCGCTTGAAGCGCGTGGTAAGCAAGACGTCAACTATCGAGTGGTACGACACCGACGGCGGTAAGCCCGCGTACAGCGACCTGTCTGCTAATTTGTGTTGTCAATTTAAAGTGTGTCTACAGATCACGTCCTGAAGCGCACATTTCGATGAACATTATTTTGGCAGGTCAGAGCGGTTTCGTATAAGTCGGCTACGATCTTTAGGTTCCAGAGCTAGACAATAGATAAAAGACATTCTGGTGCGCCGATGATGGGGGGTACTCCCCCGGGGAGGGTCCGGTGACGGACAGCCGCGGTGGGTTCGCGGTGAGGCTATAAGCGGTACAGGTGGACACTGTGGAGTTTTAGTGGGTTAGTGTCACACATAACTGCACTATCTCCCCGTGGTAGTGCAGTATGCACGAGCATTACTCCAGGAAAAAAAAAAGTGGAATAGGTCTATTGATTATGTATCGGATTGTTCCGTAGGCTATTAGTAATAGTAGTATACTTGTATGATGGACCATGAATTGTTGTACCCCGCTATCTTGAGATTCATCACTGCTATGTACTCTGATACTCCTATAAAGCTCTCCACATAATTTGTGAGGTATTTTTTGAGGATAAAACCAACTCCAGCAGCCTAATTGCGTAAGTCAATTCTGCAAAGCAAACAAGTTGGAACCTTCCCAAAAACGACTTTCCGTATTGCATATTACACTCTGAAACGGAAAGGTTATGCTCCTTTCATTACCAATATTTTGACGTAGAATTGATTGTAAAAGAATGAATGAAAGCGGAAGAATCGAGATAAAACTTCACTATTGGTAATGTGTAATGCAAATGTCATATATCTTCAACTCCGTAGTATCTCTAAGTAGTCTGTGTTCAACTCAAAGGAGGATTTGGAAAGCTAACACTAGCTTTCCAAGTTAGTTTCGCAATACCGAAAAAGTTGAAAGAAATGATTCTGATTCTTTAAAAGAATCGACTTGTTTCCTTTGCAGAATTCACTTACGCAATAAGGCTGCAGGTCATAGACTACCTAGTCTGGATGGGAAATAATTCTTTCGCCCATTCGCCTAACTTCACTCAGGCCGACGATGTCCCATTTGATCTGTTCTAACGCATGATTATGTTAATTCTGTAAGGTTTTCATCGTTTTTCAGTGTGAGTACATTGAGGGCAGCAATATAAATTTTTGATGTTCTGTGACTGTTTTCGCAAATTTCTTACTGTGTTGTTGGAGGGTTGCGGTCTTGTTACATACGGCCCACCATGCAGCTACAGCGACATTGTTTTATTGATACTAAAGATATATATTTTTTTTACATTTTCATTAATTCATACAAAATCATTAGTGTGAGATATTTGTTAATTAAATAGATAACTTAAAATATTGGTAAATAATTTTTCATAGCATCGTATTTACGAATGGCCAAAAATGAACAATGCCCTGTCAAATGATCAATCCCTTACACTTTGGCATTTCGACCATTACCATCTCTTATGGAATTATACTTAGCCTACACCATTTGTTACCTACTCGTACAATTCTGTTTATAATCTTCCTATCATTGTAATACTACAAATTAGCACATGGCTACTTCTAGCGTTACGCGGTTTCACCGAGCGACCGCAGCTAGATATGGATTACTTACTTTGCAGCTATACCTACCTACTTATTCCAACTAAGTAGTCTATATTTTATTTATAATTCAAATAATATGTACAACTGACTATTCCTTAGACTTACATACAAAGGGGAGAGGGAAAAGGGCTCATAGCGCATCAAAAAATTCGTCCACATCGATGTCAATGGGAAACGTGCTCAGAACGCTGGCAGCATTGCCACGTTGAATGGCAATGCTGATTCTCTGACTGAAGAAAAGTCCAGCCCTCTGGTCACGCGAACAGTCGACTAACCGTTTACTTATGTCTCGAAACACTCGATGAGCACTCGGACCCCATGGACCTAATGTCTCAACCCCAAATGGCTCAAACATATAACTGCCAATAAGGTTGTTATATTTGCGCCGTTTGAGGTTTTCTGCACCAGCAGCAGCTGCCCCAGCACAGCCCAAGTAGTTAACTACCTGAGATAACTATCATTGAGTTATTTATTTATTTTATGTTTAACTAGCGGACGCCTCGCGGTTTCACCCGCGTAGTTCCCGTTCTCGTGGGAATACAGGGGTAAAAAGTAGCCTATGTCACCCGGGGATAGTGTAGCTTCCCAACGGTGATAGAATTTTTTAAATCGGCCCAGTAGTTTTTAAGTTTATTCGTTATATACAAAAATATAACAATACAAATCTTTCTTTCCAAAATTCCACTTCCCTCCGCGCGCTCGCATTGGTTAGCGGTGATTTGTTCGCTCCCTGATTTTAATTGCAATTGTCGTGTTCCGAAATTTATTTCCGGCTTGTGAGTTGCTGTCGATTGTGTATTTTGTGATAAGTGCTGGTATCGTAAGTTTTTAAACGTGTTTACGTCCGTTTTTTACTTGTAATTAGTTAATTTCGTCAGCTATCGGTGAGTACATTTACTTTTCTTGACGTGTGGGTATATCGAAATAATTGTATTCTCCGTTAATCTTTCACTTTTTTCGTTCTAATCCGTTTATTCATTTGATTTGCGTATATAACTATGTTGTCTATTAATGATGACCCACCTGATCGTGGTGGAGATATATTATTTCAACGTAACAATAAACAAAGGTCGCCGTCGACCTCCGCTAATGCTAAACGTTTGTTTAGTGAAATGTCTCCTTCGTACATTTCACCCGAAGTCAGATCAAAACGACTGCAAACATCGGAGTCCATTGAAAGGTCTTCGCCGATATTAAATGCAAGCAGTGCAAGCAATGACGACTATTGTGATTTGGTTTCTCAGGCGTCTGCATACCTGTCTAAAATTAACGACCTTGTTAATGACCAAGGGTCCCGCATAAATGTTGCAAATAAATCCGCTATTATGGACATGACTCAACGCATAACGGGTATTGTTTCCTTGCTAGCCATAAAATCATCTGCTAACGAAACCAAATTAGCCAATACGGAACGCGAATTAGACAAAATTAAATTTAATTCCGGTGTCAACATTGCCAAGTCTGATGTCAGTAATATTTCATATGCTGATAAATTAAAACTTCGTTTACCCAAAATTGCTCCAGTGGTAGACTCACGTGCCAAACTTCCGTGTCTTGTGGCTTACCCCACTGATGAGCGATCAAATGATTACACAACTTCTTCCGCGACTAAACAAGCGCTCATGAAAGCAATAAATCCTAGTGACGGTTTTCAAATTGTAGGTGTCAAGAAAGCTGCGAAGTCTGGTGTCGTGTTACGTGTCGCTAACGATAATCAAATAAAAAAATTACAATCGGTCGATGCCATTAGGTCCGCTGGCTTGCGACTTGAGAAACCAAAAGGCCGTAGGCCTCGTATTTTAGTCAAAGACGTCCCATCGTCAATGGAGGACAGTGCCTTTTTGCATGCGTTGTACTGTCAAAACATTAAAGACGAGTTGCCATTAAAAGAAGACGACTTTATTAAATCAACAAAAATTATACGTAGGCGTTCGCTAGACAACGGTCGGAAATGGATAGGCATAGAACTCGAGTCCGCGGTCCGGAAACATTTAGTCTCGACTAAAGATAAATTGTTTATTGATTGGGCGACTTGCCGTTTCATTGATGATGTCGACGTAGTACGTTGTGCACATTGTCAACAGTTCGGTCATGTTAAGAAACACTGCACTATTAAATCACCTACCTGCGCTAATTGCTCTGAGGCACATGAAACCAAAGACTGCCCGCATAAGGATAATTTAAATTATACACCGTCTTGCGTAGCGTGCAAACGATCAAAGAAACCATCTGACCATCGCTGTGGGTCACCTGGGTGTGCTACTTATAAACTTAAGCTCGAACAACTGATCCTCAACACCAATTACTAAGAAAATGGATAGATTAACCATAGGACAATTAAATCTCCACAACGATAGGGTGGCGACTTCTGAACTGGACAAACTAATTATCGATTATAACTTAGATATAGTGCTCGTTCAAGAACAATATCAAAACGTGCGGTTACGTCACAAAGTAGTACAGTTGGATGGCAAAGCACGAGCTGGAATTTACGTGGCGCGTTCTTCTAACTTCACAGTAACGTCTTTACGTAACCTTATGACACCCCATTGTGCCGTTGCGGAGGTCTCATCGTCTTCTTTTAAAGTTTACGTTGTGAGCTGCTACTTTCAATATTCAGACCCTGTTGCTCCTCATATACATAACCTCCGTCATGTCTTGCAGTCGCTCGCGGGCTGCAAAGTTATCGTTGGCGCTGATGTTAATGCGTCTTCGAGTCTATGGTATGGCAAAGTTCGGTCTACGGATTATGAACGACGCTGCGCTGTTGAAGATTTCATTGCTGAAATGAATCTGACTATTCATAATACCCCTGACGCACCACCAACTTTTTGCAGCCAAATGGGCGAATCTTGTATTGACGTCACACTTTCTAGTGCAGACGTACGCTTGGATAGGTGGCGTGTCCTACCGGACGCGTCTTGTAGTGATCATCGTTTGATCGTGTACGAATTTGTTCCGGTTTTTACTCAGGGTACGTCACATGTCATTGGCAACTTTAGGTATAAATGTAAGGGTGCTAATTGGGAATTCTTTAGCTCGCTTCTTGCGTGTCACGCCAAAGACTTCACTCGTGTTGGGCTGTCAGCTGAAGAAAGTGCTGAAATTATGTCAGACACCTTCACTTACTGTGCTGACATTGCCATTGGTCGTGGATCTGTGACCAATATACGTAGATGTGATTGGTGGTGTGACTACCTAAATGAACAGCGTAAAAGTTATCGCCGAGCGCGTAAACATCTTAACAAGCTTAAAAAACGTAAGGTCACCGGTGACCCTCTTTCCATTGCGTTAAATACGTTTAGAGTTGCCAGGTCCCGCTACAGAGCTTCGGTGGAAACATCTAAGGGTAATTTATTGCGTAAAATAGTAGATAAATTAGATAAAGAAGGTCCGTGGTCTCCTTTATATCATGAGTTTAAAGCCAATCGGTCAGTCGACCTCGCGTTTGTTCAGAACATTAAAGTAAATAATAAACACACCACCAGTATTGAGGAAACAACTGAAGTTTTGCTGAATACTCTTATACCTGATGACTTACTTGCTAATGACAACGACTACCATCAACAGATCAGAGCGTGGGCAGCTGTACCACCTGAATCACCAGCGTCAGACCTTCCATCCACTGACGAATTTATAAACGTTGTCAAGAGGTTACCACTCAACAAGTCATCGGGTGAAGATAAAATATCTAATCGGATGATTATAGAAGCGTGTAAAACAGCCGCTGATGCGATTTTGACCGTTTACAACCGTTGTATTGCGGAGGGCGTTTTTCCTCGTATATGGCGTCGCGGCTTTATACGAATCATCCCGAAAAATGGCGACAAGCCCCCGGACGACCCTAAGTCGTACCGGCCCATAACATTACTTCCATCTTTGGGAAAACTCCTGGAGCGCCTTATCGTTCCACGTTTGCTACCGGACGGACCAAAATTTCATAACAATCAATTCGGTTTCACTACTGGAAAATCTACCGTAGATGCGGCCCTTACTGTTAGGCAAATAGTTAATACATCTGAACATAAGTACGTAATTGGGATTTTTCTAGATATTTCTGGGGCTTTTGATAACGCATGGTGGCCAATGCTACTACTTAAAATGAAAATTCGGGGCTGCTATAGAAATATATATAATCTAGTTTACTCTTACTTTTTGAATGGTTCCGCGAAGCTCAAACTCGGCCATCATTCCATGTCGAAGTCTCTCACCATGGGATGTCCTCAGGGTTCGGTTATTGGTCCGCCTTTATGGAATTTAGGCTTTGATGATTTCCTCGCGATTCCTCTTCCAAGCGGCTGTTCATTAACCGGTTACGCGGACGACGCTCTTCTGCTCATTCAATCAAGTACTCGAGCTGGACTCGAGAACTTGGCTGACACTTGCCTACGATTGGTATCTCAGTGGGGCGATCGAAACCGCCTGACCTTTGCTCCGCACAAAACTTATCAACTCATTTTGAAGGGTAATCTTAAATCGTGTCCTACTATTAAATTTAATAACGTTCCCGTAAAAAGGAAGCAGTCCGTGTGCTATCTTGGTCTCGTGTTAGAGAGGAATTTTGCATTTATAGATCATATTAAAATAGTCGGTGAAAAAGCAAAAAAAAATTTCTATGCCTTAACGAGAATATCTAAATCTACGTGGGGTCTGTCTTTTTTAACTTTAAAAACTATTTATGGGGCTACTTACTTGGGTTGTATTTGCTACGGGGCGCCAGTTTGGGCTGATAGGGCCACCATAGGGGCGGTGCGACGTAAGTTGCTTCAGAGTCAGCGTTTGGCTTTGATATTCTTATGCAAAGCGTACAGGACGGTTAGTACTGAGGCCTTACCGGTACTTGCTGGCGTACTTCCGGTCGACCTTGAAGTGCAGCGACGTGCTGCAATGTACTATTCCGCACGAGAGACCACGGACGCGAACTTTTTAACGCGGAGTGACCGTGAGAAAATCTCTAGATTATTTAAACCACCTATTGACGTCTGGGAGGAACTTTTATCCGAATGGCAATGTAGGTGGGATAATTCTATCAAGGGCCGACATCTCCACCAATTCTTTCCATCCGTTCGCGTTCGGCTGGCCAGGACGTGGCTGGAGGTGGATCACTGTGTTGCCCAATTTCTCACAGGGCATGGTAACTTTAAAAGTAAATTGTTTTCCTTCAAGCTCGTTGCCTCGCCTTTATGTCAGTGTTCTACATCTGACTGCGAATATGTACAATCTGCACATCATATCTTATGGGAGTGTATTCTTTGGCAGAATGAACGTAATATTATGTTGAATAATGTAGAGGCTACCTCAGGAGTTGTTTACTATACGGACCTTGTGGAAACTAGAACAAATTTCCGTGCGTTCAAGCGTTTTTGCCATACCTATTATTGGAATCAAACATAGCAGCTCACAATGTTAGGACCCATTAATTATTAATTCTTATTTTTATCCGTGGTGCTAGGCAACTGGGCTTATCCCAGTTGTAAACGACCCTTTGTGCCTAGTGGCCTTGTTTGTTCTGTCTCCTGCTTGATATGGAGGGAAGTGGAAATTTATGTTTTTTCCTACTCCTCCGTTATTCTTTTCTGATTAATTTCGTTGCGGGATCCAAGACAGTTAAATTCATTCTCCGGGACTTCGTCGAGCTTCATTGCCTCGGCGCTTTTCTGGTGGTCGCCACTGTTGATTCTGGCTTTCAGGAGTTGCAGTGGTTTGGGAATAGTGCGGTGGGTTTGTCCCAAATTAAAAAAAAAATACAAATCTTTGCTCTTTATAATATTTGTTTAGATGTACACACGGTAAAATAGATACAGAAAACACGACAAGATACTGGTTATTTCTTTAGAAATTTCTACCAGCAAACTCGTGATAAGGCAAACTGAAAATAAATGTAGACATTAGTGTGTGAGAACAGGAAGAGAAGAAAAATGCACAGCTTAAAATAAAATATATAAATATAGGTTAACCTATACGTTTAATGTAAAGGCGGATATATAATACTTACATAGATAAGTACCGTACTTAATATATTTATAAATGTCAGATTTGAGTATTATGGCGCGTTTACATTAGGTCGGCCACCGTATAGCGACCACATTCGGTTGAACCGGATCGGTTAACCGAATTGGGCTGGTTACATTAAGTCGGTAACCGAATACGGCGACCGTATACGTATAAGTTGTCGGTTTAACCGTATTCAGCGACCGCTGTAAGCCGAACTGAACACCTGTTTACATTAGTCGCGGGGACCGAACACGGGCTGTAGTCGAATACGGCTAACCGAAAACCTGTTTACACTAGCCCGTGACCGAATACAACCGAATCGGTCAAAACGACCTAATGTAAATGAGCCATTATTCTAAACTGCCAGTAAAGATTAATTTAACACGTTCGCTGCCAAGGACTCGCCTCGCGGGAGACACAATGGATTTTTAATTGCTTCAGTAATTACGGCAGCGAAATATAAGACTGCAGACCCACTGCAAGGCAAAGGTCTTTTGACATACAGAGAAGCCACGACTGTTAATAGCCATGCCTTTTTAAATAATCAAGGCGACTATCTGCGGCAATCTGACTAAATTTTTCACAACAGTGTTGGGCCGGCTTCCAGTCTAACCGAGTGCAGCTGAATTTTACTTGCAGCGACTACCTACCTGACCTCCAAAATCCAGTAACTGGGTGACACGGTACCCCTTAGCAAGACAGATTTTCGGACTTCCAACTTAGATCAAATGACATCCGGAGAGCAGGAAACAGCAGGAGGAGTCTCGGTACCTAATAAATGGTCACCCATCTACGGATAACCTCAGCAAGCGTTGCTTAACCTAAAAGATCGTCCCGTGCGACTGTTATTACTTAACCACCACCTTCACAGTGAAGGCCCACATAAATAAAAAAAACCGGCCAAGTGCGAGTCGGAGTCGCGCACGAAAGGTTCCGTACCATTATCACAAAAAACGGCAAAAACATCACGTTTGCTGTATGGGAGCCCCACTTAAACATTTATTTTATTAGTATTTGTTGTTATGGCGGCAACAGAAATACATCATCTGTGAAAATTTGAACTGCCTAGCTATCACGGTTCATGAGATACAGCCTGGTGACAGACGGAGACAGACAGACAGACGGTCAGACGGACCGCGGAGTCTTAGTGATAGGGTCCCGTTTTGACCCTTTGGGTACGGAACCCTAAAATTGGAAATTGAATACTTCGCATTGATACTTGCCTGGATTTGAATAAGTTTTAGTAGCGCCATCACAAACATTATTTCTTTCATAAAGTTCCTTGGAGACCTCATACCTAAGGTCTTGAAGTCGGTAGGTACGTTTACGTACCTGCGTAAGTCAGGGCCTGTTTTTATACAACAATAAAAACAGGTTTATATTTTTTTGGACAATTGAAGAGCAGCAGCCAATAATATTTGGCAATACCAAAAAAAAAACTAAGAGAATTTAAATTGTCATACTCTTTCATGGAGTTATACCCTTTGCCCTGCCGAATTCATATACGCAATTAGTCTGCAGGACAAGGACAAATCATAGTTTGACCTTTCTGTTTTTTCGGTGTTATTTCTCAGAGCAGTCAGATAGGACACAGTGACCTCATCTAATCGGGAAGTTGACAAAAAATATCTATTTAGTCCGTTAGTTAGATAACCTAAAAATATTGGACACGTATTTTTCTTAACAAAAAATAAGGACAATACAGTGCGTTGAAATATCGTGTGAAAACCGTGTTGAAATACGGTGTTCTACACTTTATACTGACAAAGTGACGTCACAAGCCCCGACTCCTGAACTGTGATGCGTTTTTCCTTTGTCAATTTTTATTTATTTGATAAAGCAAAAAATACGGGTTGAATATTATTTGATAATCTCATTGAAGCATTATCATTTTTATACCATTCCCTCTCTAAAAAGCTTATTTTATTCACTGAAAACAGTGAATAAAAAGCACTTGTAATCACTGTTTTGGTGTTCGAATTTAGAACACACCAATATATTCGACCTCCATCTCAATGCTATATAACCTCCTTGCACAAAAAATACTCGATACGAACTGCCTGTGCAAAGAATACTCGACTTTCAAACTCCTACTTTGATTTTAGTTTTGTATTTGTTTATAATATTTCCGACCTAGACTAGAGTCAAGAGCAAACCCATCAGAAATAAAAAAAAAAAAAAACAAAAAATTGAATTTTAATAATGATTTTGATTTTAGTCGAGGATATTTAATGAATACTTATCTGGATAGTAATTCTAATATTAATTGCATTGATGTTTCATTAATTATTATGTAACGCGGCGTAGTTAACGGAGTAAGGAAGTTAGACCGATAGCGCTAGGTTTTGAGGTTTCAAAAATATTAAAGTTATTCGTGTTTCGCATATAGTTTCCGGACCATTTGCCCAACCTAATACCTAAGTTTGTGTCATCCTAGGTACTTGCATAGGTAGAAATTTAGGTATTTGTATTTTCGTTCAATACTGGTCGAAAAGAAAATTAGAGATTATAATTTTACTTCCATGATAATAACGAAGTATTAACTGATGTACATAGGCATTTTGTGTCATCCTTGTCCACGGGTATCCTAATATTTAACCAGTACCTAACACGTCGCCCAACTAGCTCTAAAAGAATATTACAATAGGTTAAATAAGTGTTACTCGTTTTAGAGTAATGATATCTGTTGGTTAAAATATTTTGTGTCGAATTCATCCACGGGTTTTATAGATATTTTATTTTTTTATTACAATACCCTGTAAAATACACAAAAGAAATTGCAAGTTATTAGAGTTTACGTGTTTTTGATTATTATGGTGTAAGAAAACACTATTCATAATTTGTGTCGTTTTTATCCACGAAATCTTATTATTTAAATAAAAAATACTAGACTTCTTCGCACGAAGGGCGAGCGCAGAGAAAAGAGCGGGCGCGCGCGGCGGGTGCCTGCCGGCCAGCCAGACTCGCGGCGCTTTTATGTGTTTACATTAGGTCTTTGCAAGTTGCAACAAACAAGTGCGTAACGTACGCACTTGTTTGTTGCACACATTTATAATGTATTTGCTTGATTAATGCCCACTTGCACTAAAAACTAAACTCAGAATTAGTTGCTAACACGAGGTTAAATTGACAATATTGTATAACAAACAGTCAATTTAACCTAGTGTTAGCAACTAACTATGCGCACGTGGGCCTTAAAAGTTAGTTATGAAGCTATGAAAGACTAAAATGGAGGTTGAATATAATAAATGTGTTATATCGACACATTAACATTGACATTCACATCGTCGTCGTCGTCGTCGTCGTTTTCATTAACATTGTAACTCAATATAGCATGGTACAATTTTAGGTTTCTTGTTACTAATTTTAATTGCTCTTTCAGTTTTGATAAAACCACTGCAAGTATGATTTTTGCAATGTCACAATGTACAGATTGTAAAGAATTTTTAATATGAAAAGCATTGTAACGACCGTTACACTGGGGTCATGATGGTATTTGAAGAAAGATTTTTTCTGTGAATATTATTGTATCTTATTGTACGATTACCAATTATACCGACAAAAAAATCATTGATAAATATTATTGTAAGCAACAATTACATGCGTGTCAATGTTACATTCGGATAAAAAAGACATGTTAATTGCTATGGAAGAGCTAATAAATTCGCTTTTCGTTAATTGCTATGGAAGAGCTAATTTTTTTTTTAAATCTTTTTTCTTACACCAATGCAGCGATCATGCTGGAGGGGAGATAAATAAGATTTCGTTAGCGCTAATCAGCCAGCTGGTTCAGGGGGCAACGGCAACGGGGGATGTTGATCCGCACACGGCCAATTGCTTGGACCTTCTGCTGACAACAGGTACAGACCGATACACTGTGTCGTTAGTTTACCTTGGGTTGCGAGTCACGTATGTCAGAAAAGAAGACCTTCAACAGCGCTGCCAAGTCCTGCAAAAAGGTGTTGCAACGGCCGAATAGGGACATAAGTTGCTTCTTACCCAGCAAGTGTTTTGGCCGCTGGGTAAGTCGGTTAAGTCGAACTTCTGCCATCCTTCATTACCACCACTCTGCGGGTGACGGGTCGCTGGACCGCTTCGCTGAGGAGAAGGCAAAATTATTTGCCTCTTTTTGCGGCATCTTTGCGTCTGCATTCTGGTGATGCGCGGCCCTTTCTTTCTCCTGGTAGGTGTGAGACATATGTCAGACATTCACATCCATCAAAAGAACGTTCGTAGAGTGCTGGGCAACCTCGACTTGAATAAAGCTAGTGACCCCAATGGAATACTAGCACTTGTCCTTAAAACTTGTGCGCTCGAACTGTCTCTCATCTTGATACGTCTATTTCGCCTTTCGTATGCAACTGGAAAAGTGCTGAATGCTTGGAAGGAAGCTAACGTACAGCCCGTGCCCAAGAAGGACAGTCGTGCTAGTCTGGCCAATTACAGACCCATCTCTAAGTGTGCTTAATATTAAGCTCCTGGCATACCTAGAAGCTAATGACATCCTAAGTGATTGCCACTATGGTTGCCGCTGAACTCGTTCTACAGGGGATCTTCTAACGTATGCCATTCACATCTGGAGTGAGGCAATCGAGAGGCACAGGGAGGCGCTTGCCGTCTCCCTCGACATCTCGAAAGCTTTCGACAGGGTCTGGCACGGAAGTCTTATTAGTAAGCTTCCTTCATTCGGTTTGCCTGGTGATGGTATATGTGATTGGATTGCAGAATTTGAGTGGTTATCGATGGGTGCTCTTTGGACCAATTGGATATCACGTTGACTGCCAGCCCGGTCACCGGTGACCGGACCCCGTCTTGTATCCACGCGCCGTGTTGGTCACCGGTGACCTCAACACAGACCTGTTTTTGGGCAGAATTATTACGCCGGTGGCCACGTTTATCGTACATTTAGTGTATGCAAGTGACCGGAGCGGCGCTGTAGACTGTTACTACAGCGTGGTTTCGGCGTGTTTATGAAATTGTGTGAAATGTGGGACAAAAATGAAGAAAGTGAGTGAAAAAACATAACCGTCATAAAAATCAAGGATTTATTTTTCTCAATGTTTGAAATATAAGTAAAACACAAGTAATTAGGCATTCTAAAATACAAATTAAACGAAGCGATGGAACTTATTGAAACAAGTTAAACAAAAATATGGTTCATTTGGACATTCTTTACAAAACGTTGCTACTTTCTTTGTTTTATTTTTGGCTGATTTTGAACCGTACATTGCCACACAGTTTTTGTAACATTCTGAACAAAATCGTCTAGTGTTTCTTACGTTACCCTCCTTTTTCAATAATTGATGTTTCAGTCTTTTTGGTCTATCTATTCTTTCAGGTTCTGCGTCCTTTCCTGCATCAACTAAATACTCCACTAACTCTCTTCTAAACTGTACTATACTTTCACTTTTTTTTTTATTTTCGTTATACATAATCCATGCATTAACAATAGCTGTATTCAATATAAGTTCTATTCCTAATTTTTTATACCATTTAACCGTTTTACGTAGTGGCGAGGAATATGCGGCCATTTGATCGCTCATATCAACTGCGCTTTTTGTTTTGTTGTAGGCTAAAACCATTCTTGGTTTGCGAATTACTTTACCCTTTTTAGTTATTTTAGAAAATCCTTTAGAATGTTTCGTGGATAACATCAGCACATCTCTTTTGTCCTTCCACTTTAATACGCATATTCCTCGTTCATTCTCCCTAGCTATTACTTCGCCAGGTTTTAATTTGGAGTCTACTACCGCTTTTGGCAAACCTCTTCTATTTTTCCTCAGAGTACCCACCAAATGGGTGTCCTTATCAAGTAGTTCATTGGCCAGCTCCAAGCTTGTATACCAATTGTCTGTTGCAAGTGTGTGACCACAGCCCAGTATGTGCTCACAAAGAGACATTACCACTCTTGTGGGTGTGGTATTCACTACTTCATTATTTTTGCCAGCGTATAGTTCCAATTTGCATGTATATCCTGGTAATGTACAGAGTTTGAATAACTTCATACCATATTTGTGCCTCTTGCTTTTGTTATATTGTCTAAAAATTATGCGACCTCTGAAAGGCACTTGGCTTTCATCAATACAGATATCTTCCTTAGGTGCATATATATTTTTAAAAGTTTTGTTTAAACTATCTAAAAGAGGTCGTATTTTGTAAATTCTGTCAGACACATCAGCCGTATCATTATTCGTAAAGTGCAGTTTCTGCAATAGTAATTCAAATCTGTTTCGGCTCATAACAGATGCAGCAAAGGTTTGCCCAAAAACCCTGTCGGTGCTCCAATAAAGGTTTATTTTAGGTAGTTTAACTAGTCCCATATACAAGATTAATCCGAAGAACCGTTTTATCTCAACTTTTGTGGTTGGTTTCCAGTTATTTGAGCGAGACGAAGGCTTTGCACTAGGTCCTTGTTGCTCTGCAAACAAATTGGTTTGAATAGCAATTTCTTCGAAAATTTCATCCGGTACCATCAAGCTAAAATATTCTCCTGGAGCAGCATTTCGAAGTTGCGAAGCAAATGGTTGTCTCATACCTGAAAATGAAAATATTAATATAGAAACTTTACCGACCGACCGAACAACCCGACCGATTTATATGTATAAAATATACAAATACAAAAAATAACCTAGGAATCAAACCCGGTAGCGCTCATAGATCTGTATAGCGTCTATTACTATTTTAAAATCGTAAAAGGCAAAACTTTGTTACTAACATCTTGAAAATGGTTGAACGGATTTTGATGTTTGACACAGCAATATGTTACCTATAGTCTAAAGTAGAACAAACAAAAAACAAAACAAAACAAACAATAAAATAATATAATATTATACCTGTTAGTTCTGTAAACGCTATAACAGATGGTTGATGTCCTTTTGGTTGAAGCCATTTTTGTGACGTACTCGCTGATAATCTATCAATATTTTCATTAACAAATTTTTCCACGTCATCAATTTCACTCTCAGATTCACTAGGAATAACCATACGTTTGCGTTTTCGGTTTTTTGGAGGATAGATATTATAATCTTCAATCTCTGATTCTTCATTTTCACTCAACACATTTTTTCTAGCAATTTCATCAAAAATACTAGCTTCCAGTAAGTCAATGTCGCGCAAATCATCTAATGAAATATCTATAAAATTCACATCGAAATCTTTACTATTCTCCATGTTGTAATCACCCAATTTTACAAATTAAAAAGCACGAGCGTCCGTCACGGGTGAACCGTCCAAGCGCTAACAGACGACTGCGGGGTGCGGGTGACCGGAGAAGTGCCCGCCCCGGCGCCCCGTAACGGAAATTCACATTTTTACTATCAAGGCGCCACGTAGGTCACCGGTGGCCTCATGCGGTTTTTTCGAAATAATTATGAAACGCAGCTTCTGATCGAATCCAAAATTAGATATATTTTAAAATATTGATATTGCCCACCTATTTTCATCAAAAAGTTTTTTACTGATTTTTCTCATTTACACTACGGCAGTCAACGTGATATTAATACCGGAGTCCCTCAAGGGTTTGTACTCTCAGCAGCATTATTTTTGCTGCATATAAACGATCTGCTAAAAACTTGGGTATGCAGACGACAGCACTGTTGCTGAGAGGTACTTGTCCATCCTTGTACTTTGTGAGGCTATAGTGGAGCGTTTGAGCTTATCCTTGAAGCCAGTCTCCAAATGGGGCGATGCCAATTTGGTCAGGTTCTTTGCTGCTAAAACCCAGTCGTGTCTTTTCTCTGTTAAAATGACCCAATTCCACTGGGCTCCTTACTTCTGAGGTGTAAACGAGCTGATAATGGACCATCTTGAGCAACTTGGCGTAACGTTCAACACGATCCTCGATTTTGGTTCATACATTGAGGCAAAGGCATAAAACGGGCCAAGAAGCTCTTCGGCAATGAGGAACTGGTAGAGTAAAAGCTCCAGAGCCTTGAACATCGTCGCCGAGTTGCCAGCTTATCGGTTTTTTATCAGTTGCATTTCGAGGAGTGTGCAATGGAATCACATGATCTCATTCCACGTAGCCCGTTTCATCATCAGACTACAAGACGCACGGCGATGTGCCATCGGTACATGGTATACATCCCACCCATACGCAATAAACGTTTTGGTAATACGTACAATATGCGTACAGCTAAAGAGTGGAATTCCCTGCCGAAGTCTGTTTTGCCCGATAGCTACAACTTAGGAGTCTTTAAGTTAAGAGTGAATAAGTTACTTTTAGGCAAGCGTGCTTCATCATGAACCACGTCATCGCTTACCATCAGGTGAGGTAGTGGTCAAGCGCAAGCCTACCTAATATAAAAAAATGAATTCCCCCTATTGCAAATTGTCCACCCAGTGGACAGTAGAACATAGAGCAGTGATAGCCCAGTGGTAACGGACGCGACTTACAAGTATGGTCGTGGGCTCGAACCCAGGCAAGCGCTTTACTTTGTGTAAATTATTTCATCACTGCTCTCAAAACACTAAAGAAAAAAAAACTGAGACATGTAACATCCATCAATCCACACTGGGCCTGCGTGGTGGATTACGGCCCATTCCCTCTCACAGAGAGGAGGCCTACACGCACAATGGACCAAATGGGAGTCTAAGTTCGGAAAAGAGGGTCCATCTATCCTATCCTTATGATTATCACGCCTTTCGTTTGCAATTACATTTTCACACTTTTTTTTATTATTCTACCTACTTCTTGCGGGTCGATCTGGGTGAACAATAATGATTTCACCGCTTCTTTCGCTTTGCCCTTGACAGCTCTTCATATATCTGTAATATTGAATAAGACTAAAAACATTTTTATTACATACCTACTCTTAGTTTTTCTCCAAGACTATTTATGCTGATACCATTAATGATGAACTAAAAACCTATTATCGACGTCAACACTGCATCTTTCTTTACAATGATAACATTTCAAATAAGTGTTTAGATTTAAGAAGAAAAACAATATATGGTTAGAATAGTAACTTAAAATTCCAATATGGTTAAAATATAAATAGTCCAAAATTTAAAATGTATTACATTGTATATCAGTTTGAAATGACTTTATCACAAAGAAACCCTTGTTACCAAAACTTTTGTGTATTGGGATTTTATCTACAAGTATACTTCAATAGAAACATTGTTCATTTATAATTACAATGCAATTATTCATTTCACAAAATTAGTTCTTACCTTACTCTTACTCATAGAAATACGGTTAAGAGGCAGACGAAAAGGTCTGTTCTTGCTGATTTTATGATAAAAAGTTGTAGCAATGTGTAACTAAAGTTACAATGTTATTCATATTGGAGGTCGTTATGTGGTTAATGAAAGGGGATTATTAAATTTCATAGAATCGAGCATTATAAGGGATGTCGGAAAAGCAGACTATTTTAGGGACCATGATGAAATAAAACTAATCACTATCACCACACAACAAAAATATCTAGTATTTTTTTTTACTTCGTGTACTATTTGTTTTGCTGACTGTACACTACCTACTAGAAGCGGGGCGCGGGATATTGAGAAGCAGTATAACGAAAAAAAAAGGTAGGTAGGTATCGGCATATCAATCTACCTACCGCTTTCAGGGTCAAATTCGAAGCGAATTAAAGCGTCAATCCAAAAAAAAAAATTGACCGTCTTCTAAGCATGGACCATTGACAATCGTAGGTAATAAGATTGCAGACGCGTGCTTTGTACAAAATTCGCACGTCATTATGTTTATCTCTATAGGTTACACATTTGTTAATTACGTAGCGGAGATAAATTTCAATCAATATTCGATATAATAGGTATGTTATTTATTTATGAACGCTTCGCATCTAAGAAGAAATCGTACCGAACGAACGTGTGTGCGTGCGTATGCCGCCTGGCCGCCTCCGCCCGCTTCCACCTCAACCATTGTTTTTGTATTTTATTCATTTAAATACATATGCGTGCATTAAAATGACACAAATTTACAATGTCGATTATTCATGCATTTATGATATTGAATATGTGAACTCTAATGATTGTAATATTTTTTTGAAGCGTTTGTAGCTTGGTAAAACAAAATAAATTAAAATCTTAAAATTCCGTGCTCTAATTTGGCACAAATTTATTTAATAGGCATATGTAAGTGATCTAAGAAAGGAAATAGTTATTTCATAAATTGTAATTTTTTTTTTGCACTATTTTTTACATAATGACTGTATGTCAATTTGCACTGGGCAAATATGACACAAATTGGGTTTGCACACTCCACAAGCTATCCTAGTTATGATACCATAATTATTTTAAACTTTAATTTTTTTTTGCCTGTTTTAAGCAGAATAAAAAGAATCAACCACAAAACATCGAATTACTGTAAATGCAAGTAACAGATGTGACACAAAATGCAAAAATAAGCTACATAGGTACGACTGTATCCACAGGCAAAAAATAAGCAACTTTAGAATTTTTTAAACTTATGGCATCAAAATAAGCCAGCGCTATCGGTCTAAGTGTTCACTGGCCCCTGAAACACAGGTGCTGTTACTCGTACGTAGCTCAGGGTTCAGATTTTGCTAATTTTTTGTAAATTTTGAAGGTAATTAACCAATTATTAATTTGAAAATATTCCTTGTGCTTTTCTCTTCACATCACATCATCAACCTATTAATGTTCCCACTGCTGGGCCTCCTCTCTGTGAGAGGGGATTGGCCATAATCCACCACGCGGGCCCAGTGCGGGTTGGTGGATGTCACATGTCTTTGAATTTGTGGTTCTAGGGCATGCTGGTTTCCTCACGATGTTTTCCTTCACCGTTTTTTGAGAGCAGTGGTTATGATATAATTCACACAAAGTAAAGCGCCTGCCTGGGTTCGAACCCACGACCAACAACTTGTAGGTCGCGGCCGATACCACTGGGTCACCACTGCTCTCTCTGCTTTTCGCTTAAATCTTTCTTTTTCTCGTAGTCATGGTATAAAATATAATATGTAACTCTTGAATGAAAACGGATTTATATCGAGAGCCATGAATCACTCGCGTCACTCAGGATTCTAACACTTGAATCACTCGTTATGCTCGTGATTCAATCATCATGAATACCCTACGGTTGTGATTCAGTCGTTAGAATCCTTCACTTGTTCGTGATTCATCTATGGCCCTCGCTTTAAATCCGTCCTTTGTTCACTAGTTGCCAGCCCCGGTTTTCGAACCGGGGCAAAACTTTGATAGAGGCGCCCCCTCCCTTCAGTGTTTGAGAAAAACTGTTATAACTGGCAATGAGTAGCATTTTTGTGACAAATGTTAAAATAAGAATCCTTTAATAAATTTAAAGTTTTTACTATCTAATAAATTTCATTTGTGACATATAACAAAAACTCAGAAAAAATATATTATAACCAGGAAAGACTACAACTTTACACGACGTGCTTTCTTTTCTGCGAAAGAATCTATTAGCTCCTCAAAGTCCGTCGCATAGGCAGTTTTGTTTTCAATGGTTAGGATCGCGAGGCAAGATAGACGATCCTGACTCATTGTAGAACGTAGATAAAATTTAATTATCACATAATATGTGTTCAAAAACTAACTGGGCGTTTGGAAATAGAAAAGGTTGTTTTTCAAACATATTAAACCTATGAGATTGTAGAAAAAGTGGCTTCATTAGTTCGGTATTTCGAATTCTTGTCTCAAGGATTTGGCGCCCTTTTTCGGTTTGTTCCCCCCTTAGATCCGGGGCTGCTATTTGCATAATATACTATTCTACCCAGTAAACATCCCTATTGTAAGTATTTTCAATTATTAGTTATTGTTCGAAATACACATAATCTATCATCACGACTGTATGCCCCGGAGCGTTAGGCAGATATGCACCTATACTACACCCACCAACGTCAGTTATGTTTAATTCCTATATAATCGGGGGGTGAGCGTATTCCAATCAACCCGGCAAAAGGCCAGCACCCGCCGGTCTGCTACTGATAATTTGCGGATGTAAATAATAGTTTATGCAATAGGGGTTATTAAAACACGAGCGTAGGTTTATCACATGAGGCGAAGCCGAATGTGATAATAATATTACGCGAGTGTTTTAATACCTAATTATATGCCGTTGCATACACTACTTTATATTCACTCATACAGTTGAAATAAAACAAAAGTGGAAACGGGAAAAATATGTGGTATGGCGGGCAATTTAGATTCTCATTGCGCATGACTGCGCAGCGAGCGCATCCATAGACAATGACACTTCTTTTTCTACAATGAGCAGTATGTGCTCCAGTAATTTAAAAAGTAAAAGAGTGATATAAAAATTAAAAAGTTATTTTATGATGCAGTTGTTTGAAAATTAAAGGAAAATGTTGCACTGTAATGGTTCTTTTTTTAATTTTACCTATAGTCTGGCCAACGAAAGCGTGATCTGGGGTATTTTCAAATTTGGGGTATGGCAACATTATTAATCTTTGTATTGTCTGTGATTGCGATTGTTAGTATGACTTGGTAATCTTGATCTATGTTGGCTGATTGTTATATATTTACGATATGATGATACCTTTTCTTATGTTTATGTTTCAATGTTCCTCATATGGCCGAATAACTGCAGAAGACTGGAAAAATTGACGGACCATGTAATAAATGTGGCAAATAAATATAAAAAAAGAGATCACATAACAGAAGAAGTATTGGAAAAATTTATATAAGTGTAGATGATGATTCAGATACAGATGAATACTTAGAGGTTGAATGTTTGGACTATGATTTTGAGTATGATGATTAAGTAATTAATAAATTAAATGTTAATTGGGTTAATATTATGTACATACTAATAAATAAATCTACACACTCTTTTTTAACTCACATCCATGACAGTCACGGCTCCGTCACACTTCACCAAACGGAGCCAATAAATAAAAAAAATAATTATAATAAATACAAATAATACAAGTATCAAAACTTTTAACTAGAGGTATAGTTGGTGACATTAGGATTTTTTGAATTTGCCGCGTTTTTCAGATCACACTTTCGTTGGCCAGACTCTATCCACGAATATAAAGTACGTGTTTATACAATATTTTTTGAATACTTAACCTTCTTAATTCTTTATTGTACACAAAAAATACATTACATATACAACATGAGTGATTTTAAAGTTGACGTACCAAGGCGAGCTTAACGCAAAGAAGAGTTTTCTACCAGCAAACCTTAGAGTGATAGAGAGAGTTTACAAAAGGAAGAAGAGAAGTAGTCCAGTGTACAATTTTAGAATAAAATAAAATAAATCCTAAATATACATTCATACATAAGTACAAGAAAAAAAAATAATATTCATATTTATTCATATTTGGATAATTACGTTGTGAGTGTAGTTAAAAACCTTTTTAAAATAAAATTGAACCGACGAAATAAGGAACTGGAAAGCAAAAAATTAAAAAAAAAACTTTTAGTTAAGCATTATGAGCTGGCGACAAACAGTAATATTTTTTGCTTTTTGTTCCTTGTTTCGTCGATATTTTTTTTTGTTAAAAATGTTTTTATAACTGTTCAGTTTACTTAATGTCAACAGAATCATACGTAGGTGGTATTTTATTGTAAAAAAGTTTTTTTGTTTTCACTTTTTATAATCATTGTTTATCTCAAAAATGCTAAATTCAAATTTAAATATTTATTGCTCAACACAGTACATTTTCATACATTTCCAGATGTCAAGTGAATGCGCAGTCCTCTGTGTTGCAGTACCTACATAAAAATATCCATATCGAATTGAGAACCTCCTCCTTTTTTTCGTCGTTTAAAAACCTAATAACACTTTGTACGACAGAATCGAACCCTGGAAACAGATTAGATGACTATGTTTAAGAAAAGGATTCGATTCCATGTCGAAGCGAAGTGATATATATTTTTTTCATGAGGTTTCTCAATAACAGCACGTTACTGTTGTTATATAATATAATTTAGATAGAAATTTAGGTGTTTAGAAGATAAATAACAAAAAAATAAAGATTAATGTAGGTGCTTGATAAACATCATCATCTTCCTGCGCTTGTACCATATTACTTGGGGTCGGCGCAACACGTTTTCTTCTTCCATTCCGTCCTGTATGGAACCCCGTCACGCTATCACTGACTCCATTTTCTTTCGTATCACTGCTCACACAGTCCATCCATCCTTTCTTTGGCCGTTGCCTCCCTCTCCGTCTATCCACATTTATATTCATAACTATTTTAGTAACATGCGTTTCATCCCTCCTCATCACATGACAAACGGTTTCCTTCCAACTTTTCACTGGCACCACTTTCAAAGCTTGATAAACAATAAGTATAAATAAAGTTATAAAAAGTTCTTAAATTCATAAAAATTATTAAAGTGCTAGCAGGATCAAGTTGGGGTGTTCATCCAAAGTATTTAAGAAGAATTTACATATCCCTAATTAGAAGCCGTGTTGACTATGGAAGTTTTTTCTATGACAACAGTGCAAAAACTCACTTGGAAAAATTAAATAAATTACAAAACCAAGCAATGAGAGTAGTGGGTAGTTTTATAAAAACTACGCCCATTCACGTGATGGAGAGCGAGTTATGCTTACAACCGCTATACCTACGTCGACGATTCTTGGCTAGCAAATTCTGGCTTAAAACGAAAGCCTTGCAGGCAAATACGGGAGGAATGAACTTACTTTCTGAACTATCCACATTATGTAATAACTCTTCATATTGGCAAAACAAAAGAATTCCCCTATTAGTCTTAGTTCATGAGTCACTACATAATATAAAAGTTCATTGCAGTAATAGGTTGGATATGTTTTCTCTGAATACATGGGTCAGTAGTATTGATAGCAATAAGTTAATAAAACACGAAGTTAGTTTTGTGACCAAACCAAAACGGCAATACAATCCTGTCAGCTTAAGTAACTTATTTATCAATTACATTAATTCGGAATACTCGACTTATTTTAAAATATTTACTGATGGATCTAAAGAGGGTGACGTTTCGGGAGCCGCCTTTTATGAGTCTGAAGGACATTCAATGAAATTCCAAATTAATGTCAGTGTGTGTATAATGGAAGCTGAACTGATTGCGATCGCAGAAGCTCTGTCGTATGCAGAATCAATCCATCAAAAAAAAATTGTTATTCTCACAGACTCAAAAAGTTCGCTCCAACACTTGGCTCGATGTACCTCGACATTTCGAGGAACACCGATAGCCTACACTATACTGAAAATTGTTTTGCAGTTACAATGTTCTGGAAGACATATAGTCCTTCAATGGATTCCATCACATATCGGGATAAAAGGCAACGAAATTGTTGATAAACTAGCCAAGCAGGCCATATATGATGGTATTCCTTTTAACATTTCTCCTTACTTCACTAATTTTATACCTAATATAAAACAGGATTGCTATTCCCTCTGGAAGGAGTACTTTGATAAAAGATCACAAGAAAAAGGAATCTGGTACAAAACGATCCAACCGCATCCCTTGAAGTCACCGTGGATAGACAATCAGCTGTTGAACAGATGTGATACTGTTATCGCGCTAAGACTTCGATCCGGACACATTCCTTGCAATAAGTTCTTATACCTAATGGCAAAATCAGCAACGGATAAATGTGATGTTTGTATTCATTCCGTTGATGATGTTTATCACATATTAATCGAATGTGTCCGCAACGAGGAATTTAGAAATAGCTTAGATTGTAGATTTAGAGAGGTAGGTTACTGTAATAGTGTTCTAGCTGTGCCAATTTCCGACGCAGCTAGGGAACTTTACAAATTAGCTATACTTAGATTAAGTTAAATTTTACATCTATTTTGTTAAGCTAACTAGGGCGGCATAATCGCATGTGCGACAAAGCCCTTTAAAATTGAATAAAAAAAAAAAAAAAAAAAAATATTATCGCTCACTACAATAATGGTTTACGCGAGGCTTTAGCCTCCATAGTAACCGTTACAACAGGAAAAGCGTTATCACCGATAGATGAATGTCACTAGACAAAGTGACATTCTAAGGGCGACAACGATTGTCAAATAGAAATGAATGATTGATAATCAGATAGTGAATCTCGATACTCTCCTGTTACTAGTAGATTATAGATGGATCTCCATCTATAAGCTACAAATAGGCTAGGTAGATGACGATGTAGTTATAGACCTGAAACTTTCTGGAGTTTCTGAAATCGTTTTGCCGAAGCGTAAGGCAATGCAAATAAATTGTACACATACATTTTGCGATATTTTGACGAATTTTAATGTGAATTATAATCTTTTATTTTTTTGTAGCAGTGGTGGCCCAGTGGTATCGGCCGCGACTTACAAGTTGTAGGTCGTGGGTTCGAGCCCAGGCAGGCGCTTTAATTTGTGTAAATTATTTCATCACCACTGCTCTCAAACCGGTGAAGGAAAACATCGTGAGGGAACCGACATGTCTTAGAACCAAAAATTCGAAGACATGTGACATCCACCAACCCGCACTGGGCCCGCGTGGTGGATTACGGCCCATTCCCTCTCACAGAGAGGAGGCCTGTGTCCCAGCAGTGGGAACATTAATAGGCTGATGATGTGATGATGTGTGATGTGATTTTTTTGTAGAGTACCTATGATAGAGGAGGTAAGTAAGGAATACTTACATTCTTTCTCCAGTCTACAATAGGGGATGGTGTCCCAGTGGTCTCACACCCGATGTCCTCGTATTCGCCCTTACGAACTTCCAGAGAACCCTCCTCTGGCACCGTCTTGATTGTTGGTGATACCCCAAACATTACTTATACCTTTCTACACAAAAACTGTGGGATTGAGTAGTGATCAATCTATGGGATTGAATGTGCGCGGCTAAAATGTAATTTGGTCAATTCCAAACAGTATGGCTGTGACAGGTTGTGTTTTGCTAGAAATTCAAAAATACAGTTTTAGGAAGTAGTTGAGTAGATATCAATTACACTTATACTTTGGTTGCTTTTAATCTTCTTATATCATAATTAAATATATTTTGACCAGAATCCAGCCACGCCAACAGCGTTGTCATTTGCCTCATAAAGGTCTTATAAGGTGCAGGTGTTGTTATACAGAGAGCATGAAAAAAGGTGAATAATACCAACCGCTTGCTCAATGCGGGTTGGCGATTTCAAACTTAATATTAACTGTAAGTCCAAGTGACAACCTAAGAAGTACATCATCATCTTCCTGTCCTTATCCCATGTTACTTGGGGTCGGCGCAACACGTTTTCTTCTTCCATACCGTCCTGTCCCCTGTCACGCTATCACTGACTCCCTTTTCTTTCATATCACTCCTCACACAGTCCATCCAAACTTAAGAAATACATATGAAACGAAAAAGTCACATTGGCAAGCAGTAAGCAATACAGGCAAGCAGTAAGCAATACAGGCAAACAGAAAGCAATACAGGCAAACAGTAAGCAATACAGGCAAGAAGCCTGTATTTGAACCCATGAACGCACTCAAGCACAAGAGGCCAGGATTAACCACTGGGCTACCGCGACATTAGGTTAGGTCGCTTATTGATAAAAATATAAACAAAATATTCCATTTATCTATCGTCAATTTTATTTATGATTGGTAAATCCTAGGTGACATTGATAAGGTTTTTGTTTAGTTTAAGATGTTGTGACACGCTCTAGTGCTGCAATTGATCCACTTCAAGTATACCTTTATGATGATAAGGTATCTTTGGTCCAAGTTGCAGACAAAGTCGAAAAAGTGTAAATCATCATAAATCTTTAAATATCATAAATCCTTGCTTTCATCAAATTTTACATATAATTATATCACAAACAAACAAAAAATAATAATAATAAAATCAAAAATAATAAGTTAGGTAAAAAGTTGGTTGACTGTTAGTTTGCCGAAAGTCAGACAAAATAAATAATAATAACAAAATAAAAAATAATTAGGTAGGTAAATTATAAGTACGGCAGGCTTTGCCGGTACTGCCGCAAATACTCATCGTGCAGATTTCCTTCTAGGGATGCCAGCAGCTCTGCCCTGAATCGCATCTTTGAATGATGACCAGATACAGAGCTTTATTCGCCTCGCGGTACATCTCATACAGAGCGGGTTATTCTTTAGGATCACATCTACGTCTCCTCAGGTATCGTGTGTACGGGCGCCTAGCTGCCACGCATGCGACGCGCAGCAGCTCATTCTCTGCAGACCATCGGTAGAAGGGGCGCCTTGTGAACTGTGCATGGACGCGAAGCGTGGCTGCATCGCTGAACTACTGCATCTCCTCTTTAACGTCGCTACTTCCGTCTATCGCTGACTCCCAGATCCAGGCCTGTATGACAGCAGCCGCCTCCTCGAGAGTTTCCCTGTCATTACGCTTAAGCAGCCAGCGTAGACCGTTAAATAA
Source organism: Anorthoa munda (assembly GCA_945859665.1). Classification (NCBI taxonomy): domain Eukaryota; kingdom Metazoa; phylum Arthropoda; class Insecta; order Lepidoptera; family Noctuidae; genus Anorthoa; species Anorthoa munda. Next base: position 10,682,278 of record OX243896.1, read on the forward strand.
AGAAAAATATGACCCAATGGTGACTATGGCATCCACGAGGGCGGCAACCCAGCCATGTCCTCGTGACGAAATCTCGCCGATGATAGAACTTATTCACTTTTAACTTGAAGACTCCCAGATTGTAGCTTAAGGAAATACAGACTCCGGCAGGGAATTCCACTTTGCCACAATTGTCTTAGCTGTGCGCACAATAAAAGTTTTCCCAAAACGCTTTGTGCCTATGTTTGGGATGTCCACCATATACCGATGGCGCTCGCCGTACGTTTTGTAGCCCGATGATCGAACGGGCTCGGAATCAAATTGTGCAGTTCCATCGCACACTCCCCGAAATGTAACCAATAAAAAATGGACAGGCTGGCAAATCAGCGACGATGTTCAAGGATCTGGAGCCTTGACTTGACCAGTGTCTCATTGCCGATGAGACTATCGTTTTCTATCGACTCAAGTGCATCCAACTGTTAATTGGCAGATCCGTCCCAGAGATGAGAGCAGTACTCCATGCATGATCGAATTTGCAATTGATACAATTTAAGCAGCAGTTTTGGCGTGAAGTACCGTCTCACCATCGCAAGGATCCCCAACTTTCTGGCAGCCAGCTGAGCCTTTTCCTCATCGATGGACCAAAATTCAATGTAGAAACCACATGAATATTGAATACATACAATTCAATATTCATGTATGGTCAATGTCAACGTAATAAAGCTCAAGGTGGTCCGTTATCGTAACGGTCACACATCAGAAAGAAGGAGCCGGGTGGAATTGGCTCCTTTTTGCGGAAAAAAGACAAGTCTGGGTCTCATCATTGAAATTGCCCAGATTGACATCGCCCCAATCGGAGACTGCCTTCAACGACAGGTATAAGCGCTCAACCATGACCTCCCGGAGACTCAGAGAGACCGGCTCTGATGCCTAGTAGCCCGTGCGTCAGACACGTATCTCTTAGCTACAGTGCTGCCGATGTCGTCTCCATACCAGAAGGGTTTTAGCAGAACGGTTATATGGAGTAAGAACAATGTTGCTGAGAGTACCGACCCCTGAATGACTGGATATTAAAGCCGGGGGGCTTAATATCCAGTTGATCTGACATTACGTTACACGTATTGCATCGGGTACCACTTTATAATTTTGTACATTACTGTAAATTTGACAATAATTATTATGCGTTGGACAAATTGGGAAAGAGACAAAATACGGCTTGAGACGAGTTGGGAAACTGAGTAACTGACTACAAGTACAAAGTGACGTATTAATGAAAGAGACTAGTATATATAGTGACGAAATAGCTAGTGTGACGAGTTGTCATCACAACCGTAAAAATAGTTAGTTAACTGTTATTTTTCCGAAAGTTTCACGTTAGCAGCTACCAGTGTTTTCTAATCTTTATATAAAACCTTAACGTGATAACGCCGGTAGTGTAAAACGGTGAATTTATTTATATGTTGCCACCCGTATTATTTACCATAAATAATAGATCATTATTTATTTTAAATTGTGAGAATCAAAATTGGCTGAAAAATACCATAACACTATGAGGTAAGTTTTTAATTTACTTAACACTTATTTATTTATTTATTTAAAATAATACAGCCACATCACATGCATTAAACATCGACAGAACAATATAGACAACTTTAGGACCAATGCAAATGACAAGTACGGCGTACTTAGCACTTGTGATAACATTGCCGCCCAGTAATAACAAATCTAGTATTCATTTAACATAATTTCTACAAGTTAATTTGATAAATTATACAAGTAAATTTGTAAGTAAATGTATAAGTTAGTTTCTCAAATATAGTTTAAATATAGAACAAATTAAATTAAAATAAATAAAGCCATTTAAAAAGAAATCAAATCAAATATCAAAATCATAATAATGTCAATCAAAATTATAAAGTCACGAGTCCAAGTCATTAAGGAATAAAATACAAAAAAAAACAAAATGACAAAAATCATAAAGTTAAGAAACTAAGTGAATAAAATAAAATCATTAAAAAATAAAAATCATAGTCAAGAAACTAAGTCAATAAAATAAAATCATTAAAAAATAAAAATCATTAAGTCAAGAAACGAAGTCAATAAAATAAAATCATTAAAAAATAAAAATCATAAAGTCAAACAAATGCAAAATCATTTAAAAATAAAAATCATACAGTCAAAAAAACCAAGTCAAAATGCAACATCAAAATCATATTAAAAATAAAAATAAAATAAAATCAAAATCGTGCAGTCAAAAATCAAATCAAAATCACAGTCAGAAATCAAAATCATAAATAAAATAGAAAAGTCATTATAAAATTAAGTAATAAAAATATAAAATCAAAACACTATGAAACACTACACTATACACTACTATACCTTGCAGGGACTGAGTGATTTTTCTTCTAAACCTCGGTACCTTGTCATTGAATATATCTAGAGTTCGGGCAAGTCTCAAGATTGCATTATTATATTCATTGCTCATTCTAATTATGGGAGACTGTAAACCCAGGTTCGTTTTGACAAATGGAATATCGAATTTGCACAACATCAGGCCTTAGATATTCTTCGAAGGTTTAGAGGTAGGTACAGAGAGGTATAGGTACCTAGTACGTACGTAGTTTAAGGACAGTGGTGGCCCAGTGGTAACGGCCGCGACTAACAAGTTGTAGATCGTGGGTTTGAACCCAGGCAGGAGCTTTTCTTTGTGTAAATTATTTCATCACCACTGCTCTCAAAACGGTGAAGGGAAACATCGTGAGGAAACCGGCATGTCTTAGAACCAAAAATTCGAAGACATGTGACATCCATCAACCCGCACTGCCCGCGTGGTTGATTACGGCCCCTCCCTTCTCTCTCACAGAGAGCAGGCCTGCACGCACAATGGACCAAATGTGAGTCTAAGTGCGGCAAAGGGGGTCCATCTACCCCATCCTAGGTACCTAGTAGTGCGCCATCTTTTCGACATTCATATGTGATGGGTGGCAGACTTATTGCCATCTAGAGGGTGCGAATCCAGCCAGACAGCTAAGCTGCCAATAAGTAATGATAGAAATCCTAATAACTAATCAGTCTCTCTCTTTTTGCCAAACCTCATCAGAGTATTTGGAATAGGATCTCCTCCGTTACACCTATATTATCTTTAGGTGGTGGAAGAGACATCGTTAAACAAACTTTTATCATTGACAAAATACATAATACAACACTCCCCAGGTTTTAAACAAAATTGCAATATCCAGGTTAGTGATTGTAACGTATGAAACTGCTGACTTTTTAGATTGACGGAAAAAGCGGTGGGGGTTCTAGAGTCTTGTACCTACTGAATGTAATAGGGTATAAGTTCATCGCATCACCCTCTATTAAGATACGTTATACCTACATCATTATCCTAACCGATTGTCAGCATGGTTTTAGAACCGGCAAATCCACATTGACAGACCACATTAACTTTGTGGATTATGCTGTCACTGAGATGTTAAAAAATATTATTAATATATTTTGAAAAGGCGTTCGACCGGGTCCAAAATGATGTCTTACTAAGGAAACTATCCGCGATAGGATTGACCCCCAAGCTGCTTGAACTTTTCTCAAGCTATTTCACTAACTGTCTTCAATATGTCCAACTCTTCGGGTATAAATCTAGAACGTATGAAACTTGTTCTGGTGTACCATCATCATCATCATTTCAGCCAAAAGACGTCCACTCCTGGCCATAGGCCTCCCCCAGGCGTCGCCACATTGACCGATCCCGTGCGTCTCGCATCCAGCGCCTTCCCGCAACCTTAACCAGGTCATCGGTCCACCTAGTGGGAGGCCTTCCAACATATCGTCTTCCGGTTCGCGGTCGCCATTCCAGAACTTTTCGGCCCCATCGGCCATCCGTTCTGCGAGCAATGCCACTTAAGTTTGGCATTTCTTCGGGCTATGTCGGTAACTTTGGTTCTCCTGCGGATATCATCATTTCTGACTTGATCACGCAAGGAAATTTCGAGCATAGCCCTCTCCATTGCCCTTTGGGTGACTTTAAGCTTTCTGATAAGGCCCATTGTGAGCGACCACGTCTCAAAGCAACAACAACAAGAAGGCAACACACACTAGTCATAAATTTTCGCTTTGAGAGTTGAGACACTGTGGTAAGTTGGACGAAAAAATACCGCGCAACTTCCCGAACGCTGCCCAGCTAAGTCGGATTTGACGGTTGATCTCTTTCTTAAAGTTATACCTAGGTACCTAATTGGACTGTTTGTCCTAGGTAGAAATAATCGTCAAATGTCGGTCCATTAGACTTCACTCTGATGGTCAATGATCTCCCGCAAGTCGTAAGGGAGGCGAAGTGTTTGCTATTAGCGGACGACCTTGTTCCGAAGTTGTTCCTGTCGGTAGCAAATACTTCGGACTGTGAACGGCTTTAACGGGATATTGATAGGGTGATGCAGTGGAGTGTAGATAATAAGTTAGGTTTTAATGTTTCCAAATGCTGTATAATGTTCTACACTAGCGCGCGTGAACCTCTATTGCATCAGTATGAGATGGAGGCCGCGGTCATGTCACGAGTCACGCATGTGCGCGACCTGGGGGTGGAGATGGTTCCAGAATTAACATTTCGTGAGCAAATATTATACATATGTGGCAAGTCCTTCCGAAATCTGGGATTTATACTCAGACAGTGCAAAGACTACGTCGTTGCGTTGGAAGGCCTCCGACCAGGTGGACCGATGACCTGGTGAAGATTGCGGGGATCCACTGGTTGCGAGACGCACGGGACCGGTCAATGTGGCGACGCTTAGGGGAGGCCTATGTCCAGCAGTGGACGTCTTTCGGCTGATATGATAATAAATTTATTTAATTTGTAACAATTACTTACTGTACTTACAGTTTCCACCAAAGCGTACAGCAAGCCAACACTACACATACACATATAATAACACTTATAAACTAAAAAACTGTATGCAAACAGTTAACATAGATTTGTCGGTAAGCATAAATATGTCGACGCTAGGTTTCTGAGCAATTAGGACCTTCAGCAAATTGAGCGCCTGGGCTGTAGGAGCATGACGAGCAGTCAGGATACGCGAGGGCGGAGCCGCGAACAGGCACCGCGGGGCACAGGCACGCTACACCCACATTTGGTCCCGTGCGTCTCGAATCCAGCGGACTCCCGCCACTCTCACCAAGTTATCTGTCCACCTGGTGGGAGGCCTTCCAACGCAGCGTCTTCCGGTTCGTGGTCGCCCCTCCAGAACTTTTCGGCCCCATCAATTATCGACCCACTACCATTTAAGTTTGACAATTCTTCTCGCTATGTCGGTAACCCTGGTTCTCTTGCGGATGTCTAAAATGCTGATTCGATCACGCAGGGAAACGCCGAGCATAGCCGTCTCCTTTGCCCTTTGGGTGACTGTAAGCTTTCTGATGAGGCCCATTGTGAGCGACCACGTCTCAAAGCAACAACAACAAGAAGGCAACACACACTAGTCATGAATTTTCGCTTTGAGAGTTGAGACACTGTGGTAAGTTGGACGAAAAAATACCGCGCAACTTCCCGAACGCTGCCCAGCTAAGTCGGATTTGACGGTTGATCTCTTTCTCAAAGTTATACCTAGGTACCTAATTGGACTGTTTGTCCTAGGTAGAAATAATCGTCTACAACTTCGAGAGTAGAGCCTCCCATCTTGATAGGTGTTACATGGGCATTTAACATGACCTTAGTTTTTTCCATGTTCATTTTTAGACCCACTCTTTCGTAATCTCTACTACATCGAGCATTGCACTGAGTTCCTCCCTAGTGTTATCCATGATCGTCGGCAAATCGAAGGTGAGTGATTTACTCGCCATTGACGTTGATGCCCAGCCTTCTCCAATCCAGAACCTTGAAATCATTCTCCAGAGCAGCGGTGAACAGTTTCGGAGATATGACGTCTCCCTGTCTCACGCCTCGCTGCAGAAGGATAGGTCTTGAAGTCTGATCCTGAAGTCGGACTGACATGGTGGCGTTTTTGTACAAACACTTCATCACCTCGATGTACCGGTAGTTGATCTGGCACCGTTGGAGAGATTGCAGTACAACCCAAGTCTCTATTGAATCGAAGGCTTTCTCATAGTCCACAAACGCTAAGCAGAAAGGCAGGTTGTACTCTTCGGTCTTCTGTATAACCTGCCGCAGCGTGTGTATCTGGTCTACGGTGCTGAAGCTTTTACGGAAGCGAAAACAGCTTGTAGACATGGCTTAGAAGTAAGATGGACCTATAGTTCTTCAGCAGGGCATTATCGCTCTTCTTGAAGAAGAATACCACTACACCCCCTGCACCATGCCTATGGCATTCCCCTCGAGTATAGTGGTATCAAACAGCTTCTGAAGGGCTTTAAGTACTGGTTTTCAACCCGCCTTCAGGAGTTCGGCCGTCATTCTGTCATCACCCGGTGTCTGTTGTTCTTAAGCTGTTTAAGAGCCATCCTAATCTCATCTCTCATTTCGCTCAATCGCGATTTTAATCATTTCGGAATTCAAGCGATGGAGGTCGCTTTTCGGGGACTTTGAGATCCGTCTATTTAGCTACCGTATTTGCACAAGCAATGGTGGTTTTTGTGATTGGTGATCAGCATCCTGAATGTTCAGTCAGCTATGGTTCAGCAAGCAACGTTAAAGGCTCATCATAATCTCATCATTTATACATGTAGTAGAAGTGTATATTTTGTAACTACAATTTTACATTAATATTTGTATAGGAGGAGCAGTGGTGGCCCAGTGGTATCGGCCGCGACTTACAAGTTAGGTCGTGGGTTCGAGCCCAGGCAGGCGCTTTACTTTGTGTAAATTATTTCATCACCACTGCTCTCAAAACGGTGAAGGAAAACATCGTGAGGAAACCGGCACGTCCTAGAACCAAAAAAAAATCGATGACATGTGACATCCACCAACCCGCACTGGGCCCGCGTTGTGGATTACGGCCCATTCCCTCTCACAGAGAGGAGGCCTGTGTCCCAGCAGTGGGAACATTAATAGGCTGATGATGTGTGTGTGATGTGATGTGATTTGCACGCCTCGTCTGAAGACTGCAGGATCATCTCATGCCTCTCCTTCATGAGCTTGTAAGCAGGCTCAGATAGCTTTTAGTTTCTATCTGTATGGCAGGTTCTAAAAGACTTAGAACCGACGGTGGCAAGCGGGTTGGCGATCGCAGTACGGTTGTTACAAGTGCACAGATACCGCTCTTACCATACCCACGGGAAGACATAGGATGGTGCTATTCTGTACGTGCGATACCATACAGAACAACATTTACAGTTTCAGGAACAAACAGAAAAAGCAATACAATAACAACGGAGGAGTTTTAAACAAAACAATAACATTAGGATGTTATTGTTGTGTTAAAAACTCCTCCGTCCTGCTCCTCCAGATAAATATGTGATTAAGATTAGATAACCTATTATCTAATCTTAATCATACATTTATCTGGCACGAGAGCACATCAATCGCTCCAAATCTTAATATGACAATAGCATAAATGTCAAATGACGTGCGCTCATGAAGCCCAACCTAGCAAAATGTATAATGAGAAATACACAGTAATTAGATAATTCTGTTTTATCCCATCTATTCGAAAAGAGGCAAAGGGTTCCGGTTCCTCGATAAGTGCGAGCAAAATGGGTCATTCCGGCGCACTTAATAATGCAGTGACGAAGTGACTTTTGAATTTTAAACACTATCTAATTAAAAAGTTTGAACGCAATGCCACAAAGTACGTAAGCGGCGGCGCGCATTCGACAAGGTCTTGGCCGGCAATAAAACAAGCGCACCTGCCGACGCGGCATTGGTCAACCAAATAATAAAGAAAATATATAATGCCGTGTCCGTTTCCCTCCCGAAGCATTGTGCGTGTATTTTTGCCTGAGTATCCAGACATTTTGAGAATCTATCTTTTTGCTATAAGTATACCTAGATGTTCTGCTATACAGGCCATGTGATAGTTAGACGTTTTGCTACATGAACGTTTTGCTCATTAGATGTTTCGCACTGTTGGACATTTAGCTACTTTGAAGAGCATTGATCAGAAGATCAGGAGGTCATTAATATAGCATCATGCCTGTATCCCCCGAAGGGTTAGGCAGAGATGGACTCTTAGGGGAAAAAGAGGGGTCCCGGGGTGGTCTTTTGAGCGGTCACGGGCCTCTTCAGCGTGCTGATGGTGTTTTACCTCACCGAAAAAACCGGTTATGACCTATCCACTTTCGAGTGTATTACACGCAATACGGAAGTCGTTATTCTAAAGGAGTCGTCAGTCGTCACCCTTATCAGTGCCTTTTGAAGGATTCCCCCCACTAAATAAATAGAAAGGCTGAAGTGAACTATATATAGTAGTTACATCCACATGCACGAAGTGCACTATTCTTAAACTGTTTTTGTTATTTTGCAGACGTCTGTACCAATTCTTAACTGCAATATTTGCAGTATTACTGGTCGCAAATTGCCAAGAACACAGTGCAAGAGCGGAAATGAGAAAATTGCCGGTGGGACTGAAATTTGGTGCAGCAACCGCCGCGTATCAAGTTGAAGGCGGTTGGAATGCAGCTGGTAGGTACCTACCTAAGTTCTTAATCCTACACTGATCTTATCTGATTATTGGTTTTTCGCTGCGGGATTCGAAAAAGTTCAAACGTTTCTCCGGCAGCATTATTGCGTAATGAATCGGCAAGGTAAAGGGCAAAGAGTATGAACAATCGACCAATCATATGCGAGATGAAAGACGCGATTTGGATTTTTCCGTCTTTGTGAATGGTCGATTGTTCCTACTCTTTGTCGCCACTGTTTATTCTGACTTTCAGAAGATGCAGTGTTTGGTTGGAACTGGTGTGGCGAGCTTGTCCCAAAAGAAGATCCGAAGTCGAGGCCGCTTACATTGGGTCTCTTGGATTAAATAAGCTAAAGTGAGTAACGACTAAATTTTTTGTATATTTTTCAGACAAATCACCAAGCATTTGGGACACATTCTGTGAAATCCCAGGCAATATAAACGACGGTACAGATGGACGCGACGTTTGTAAATCCTACGAGTATTACCAACGAGACATAAAGATGCTCAAGTTCCTGGGGGTGGACTTCTACAGATTTTCCATATCATGGCCAAGAGTTCTGCCAACTGGATTCGCAAACAAAATAAGCCAAGACGGTATTGGGTATTACAGTAATTTGGTTGATGAATTGTTGGCCAACGGTATCGAACCAGTTGTGACTATATACCATTGGGATTTGCCACAAAGTTTGCAAGATTTGGGAGGTTGGGCCAACCCTCTTATAGCCGACTGGTTTGAAGACTACGCTAGGGTGCTGTATGATGCGTTGGGTGATCGTGTTAAGCTTTGGATTACAATAAACGAGCCGAAGCAGTTTGCAATTTATGGCTATGGAATGTCAATGTGTGCACCTTATATAATGTCACCTGGAATTGGTGACTATATGGCTGTGAAGAATATACTGTTAGCACATGCGAGGGCTTGGCATCTGTATAATAAAGAATACAGACAGAAGCAAAACGGTAAAAGATTATTTTCAATCTTGACATGTCGAAATATTTACAGTATAAAGTCTTATTATATTTTTTCTTTTCCAGGTACTTGTGGCATAACAATAGCCACAGATTTCATTGAAGGCGCCTCTGATTCTCCCGAAGATATAGAAGCAGGCAACATGGCGCGGGACTTCGAAATCGGCTTCTACACTCATCCGATATTCTCCGCCACTGGAGGGTTCCCTGAGAGGATTGTTAAACGCGTCGCAGAAAGGAGTGCTGAACAAGGCTTCCCCAGAAGTAGACTGCCAATCTTGACGCAGGATGAAATTGAGTTCATAAGAGGTAATTTTGACTTTACGTTAAAGGTGTACCTAATGCTTGTTAAAAGATTTTGAATGAAAGTTTCGTGTCTAACACGCTATTTGCAAATTTGAGTCTGTATGTAGTTAATCTAGGTATCGCACTTAGCTCAACAAGATCAAAACTGTTAGCCAACTGCGCAGTCCACGTGCAGTTTTAATGCAGCGGTTTTGTTAAAATTATGGAGTATGGCAGTCCAAAGCTGGATTCCCTGTCAAAGGATTGACCCAAAATCGTAGAAGACCGTGCAAATGGAAAGAACAACTAATATAAAAATTAACAAATTGAATAATATATCGAAAAATCATATAAATAATAGTATTCAATACTGTATAATACCTACCCTGCAAGTTAGGTGACAGTAAGAGTAAGGCTTCTTTGGACTGTATATTTTAGTCTTTTTAATTGTAATACCTAAACATTTGGATTACAGGTGGACCATAAATGACACTAAATGGAAGGGCCCGCCATTTCATTTTATTATTTTTTATTATTATTTACTTAAACAAGGGGGCGGCTAAATTATCCTCCACCCCGGGCGGCTGAAATCCACGCTACGCCACTGTGGCCACCATTAATCATTCATTCAGGCCGTTAATTAGCCCTGCACAAACCATTTCAGGCTCGAGTGACTTCTTCGGGTTCAACCACTATTCTACTAGCTTCTACACGGCAGAGACTTACAAGTCGGGCATGTTCAATGTACCCTCATATGAAGATGATATCGGTGCCGTCGGTGACTACGGGGAGTATGAGGGCATGGCACCAGTTCCGCACACAACTGTAAGTGCCTAACACCCATAATTGAAGAGGTTTCTATCAATCGACTCGATTAGCTAGTTAAAAAACGGCGTTATTTGATATTTTGAAGATCTCACTCTATACCAGCGCCCCTAGCGGCGAACACAAACGCGATAGCCCTCACTGCTAATATTGCTGTTAATCCAGCTGCAAAATTATGATTTGAAGCAGTGCAATCCGTCTGTTTAGACACTTATGGTAGGTTTCTGAATCGAGTACTTCTATGCCCATCTTTTGGGATTTATATCATAAGGTCGAGCAGAGTTTTTAGTGTTATTGATGTAATTATTTGACTGACCGACCTGGTTAAGGCTGAAGGAATCCGATGGATGCGAGATGCACAGGACCGATCAGTGTGGCGACGTTTGGGGGAGGCCTACGTCCAGAAATGTACGCCTTTCGGCTGAACTGAAGATGATGTATTTTTAACACTACCTACCTTCCTTTCAGAAAATACCCTACGGTATCAGAAAATCTCTAAACTGGGTGAAAGATAGCTACAACAATCCAGAGATAATGATATTTGAGAATGGGTACGGTACACTTGGTGGTCTCGATGACCATGACAGAATTGATTACTATAAAGCGTATTTGGACAACATCTTGGATGCCATTGAAGTGGACGACTGTCGCATCTCTAGGTACACCGCCTGGAGCCTTATGGATAACTTTGAATGGAATTCTGGATTGAGGTAATAGTTTAGCATTTGGAAACGTACTAAATGGCAAATTCCATTGGAATAAAAAATGTTAGACTTTTTACTACAAACATACAATCCGAAACAGCTTAAACTGAAAGACAAACTGCATTTTGGCTTTACATATGGTATTACTACCATACAGATGCCTCATCCCATACAAAAAATCCGTGCCGACCTGAGTCGGACTGGCCCCATGGAGTACCGGGATTTTTCCCGGTACTCCGATCGGCCCACGATCTGGTCCGCCAGCCGTACCGGCCCAGGCCACATCCTGACCGGCCCGCGGAGCGACCCGGTGCCGGACTCCAGCTCCATTTTCCCTTAATTTGCGGCATCAATTGCGGAATGAGTGGAGTCGAAACGTTCGTTTGTTCGCTCGAATAAGAGACGGTTTAAAAAAAAAATATTCGAGGGCGGGTAGCTAAAAATCCGCGGCGGGTAGGTAGGGAGGGAGGGTAGGAAGGAACTTTTAATTTTTAAGCAAACCCTACCCTACACCTGGATAGGGTTTGCTTGAAAATTAAAAGTCATTTTTATGTAAGTAGGTATAAAAATATTTATTATAAAATGAAAACTAAAATTTCAGCAATAAGGTTAAAAACACTACGTAGGCAATTTATTTTTTAGGCTTACTTTATTTCGTTTTCTATGGTGTCAAATATTTTTGACCGAATTTTTTAAAGGCTTGTATATTATCCTCTTTCTTTTGCGACAGTAGGTACACATTCTGCACAGCGAAATGGATCACTGAGAAAGATAAAACAAAAACTTAACAATACTACTCTATGCATTATCTGTTCCAGTACAGTCGATGTTCGTTACAATAGTTGGCGTGTTCGCGTTTTCGACGCAATCGTTGGTCAAACAATCATAATATTTGGTTATTGATTCATATTTCCTATTTATTTCGGTTTTTACTTTATGAAAAACACTTAATGATATAAACTTACCGAAAAAAAGATATTCCTTCCAAAATCAAGGTGTTAGGGTGGTTATTTGCACAGTTTTTGAACGCACATTGCGGCATTTTAACGTCATAATGTTGGCTATGATTGGACCATACTAATTTGAAATAAGACCACAACCGTATTTGTGGCCATATTTTTCGGCGTTTTTGAAGCGCTGTCTTCAGTTATGGATTTGACAATACTTTAAAATTAGTCTGTAATTACGTAATGGAAACCCTAGTCGGGACCCCGTGTTTTACTAAGCTGGCCTTTGATTCAATTATCAATACTAATTGTATAGAATGTATTCGTATGTCACTCTTATTCAGCCGCTCATTATCATAAGAATATAAACAGAAATAAAGTACATATTCCTATGAAATGCGGATTTTACCCTAATGCACGGGGTCCCAACGCTAACATAGAAAATTTGGTTCAAGTAAATGACACTAGATGGCGCGATATGCATCTATTTGTTATTAAATTGTGTGTAAAATTAACATTTCCACGTTTGATCATTTAAATTGTATGTCTAAGCACCAAATTATGCATGATATTGGGGTCTTAATTCACATTTCAAAGATTATTTGAACGGATCATTTAAAATTGATTCCAATAAATGTCGCGGTTTTCAATTTCTGAGGCATCCCACACCATTTTTTTAATTTGTATTGATACAATGAAACTGTTAAAACGTGCAAAAAATACTATAAAACAAATCTTCACTGTATTTAAAGAAGAAAATTGTTGGTTGCAAACCGAGAAAACTCTTTTACTTGCAAGTCGTTGCTAACACTATCTATAGCCGTGGAACGGAACCGAAAGCGATCGAAGTACTTATAAAAAATAGTCATTTTTATCACAGGAAAACAGCAAGTTACGTCGGCACGGTTTCTTTATTATTATTTATTATATACTTTATTGTACACCACAAAATATGTGGTTGCTTTGTATGGGATCTGTATGCTAGTATTATATCATATGTGCCTAAGGTATAGATAGTCGATTTAAGATCAAAGCGCACTCAGAGAGTCGAAGCATGAGACGCATGTGTCTAAAAAACACATAGCATATTGACTCCTATCTCAACCATGTAATGCAAAAAAGCACGAATTTGCTCATATCCACAGCAGATAGGGGTCAATATTCTATGTTAATTTTTAGACAAACGTCGCTGCGCTTCGAATTTTTCTCAATATTTTTTGACCCTATCAGGCAACTAAGATTGGGTATTTACATATACCTAGGTTCTCATATTGACCAAAATGATTTCAGTGTCAAGTTTGGCCTTTTCGAAATCGACTACGAAGATGACAATAGGACTCGCACAGCAAGATTGTCGGCTCTGTGGTACAGAAATCTGCTAGCCAGCAGGACTTTAGACCCTACCGACGACCCACAGCCTGAAGATGTCGTGTTTTAGGATAAATATGAAATAAAAGGACTTTACTATGAAAAATAAATTTTATTTATAGAAAATATATTTACACATGTGTGCTAATGATTGAAGATTAAATGGAAGATTCAGTGTAGTTTGATCATTGTTTTATTATTATTGAATCCCTCTTAGCTCCCGTAGCCTACCCCCAAGTAGGAAGGTGTACTACAACTTCGATAAGAGGGGCTAACTCGTTGGAACAGCAGCAGGGTGAGAATGTGGAGCCTAGTTGCAAACCATGCCTCACATTCTGACATGCCCTTTGTGCTCCAAAACTTTCAGCCAAAGCGCGCCACCGACGATTTCGTGGAAGTAGCAAAGTCTTGGGCTAAAAAAAATTGTTTCTGTCGTGTCGTAGACACGTAGTCTATGACTCTCGGCGATAATGTATCATTGAAATCATTCTGATTTAGTATACACAGATATCTTCAACTTAAATCTTCAATAAAAAATATTAAATATGTACACTTAAAGTTACCTCAGTCATTTTCATTCGATATTATTAACAATTCATGGGCAATTCTTAAAACTACACAATTGCATATAAATATAAAAATTATAATTTATCATAATAATTTATTTTAAAAGTACTTGAAATAATGTTCAACAATAGTTCTTAAATCGATTTTTAAATGCCACAACATCCAAGAAAATTATTCAAAAATATTATTCTAAATAGGATTATTTTGTACCCGAAACACCATTGATGCCGTTTGGCTGTCAAAATTCAGGTTGACTTTCTCAAAATACAATAAATGTACTAAAGGACCTTTAAATAAAAATATTATTTCACAATTATTTTTTTATACACCTTCTTCAATTCACTTGACGTATTTTCATTTTCACACTACAGTAGCTGTTAATGCGGGCTTTTTAATGTTTGATGTTCTAATAAAATATTTGTTTTTTGATTTGATTTGAATTATTAACTTTGTTTATACGAGTTTCGTAAAATTAAACTAGTTTTGAGTCGTAAATAGATTTCACTTTACTTTTATCTTCAATTGGCGCATTATTATTAGATTTTTTATTGATTATTTATCAATAAAAAATAAAAATAATAGTCGCCGCCATATTGCATTACAAAAACAAAACGATATCAACGCCTCTAACGGTGAATTATGTAACTATTTTACGATATGATCACTAATTTTACCATTTCATAAAGTAGCCGTGTGTTATTGAAAATAATAAAAAAAACAAAAATTGTCCGCCGCCATTTTGCATCACAAATACAAAGCGATATCAGCGCCTCTAACGGTGAATTATGTAACTATTTTATGATATGGTCACAAATTTTTGACCATATCATAAAGTAGCCGTTTGTTTAGCTGTTCATATCGTCAAACGCTGATAATTCATTGATATGGACAGACCATATCACAATGCGGGCAGTGGCCATGAAATGCAACCATTTCATGAAATGTTTGGCCACATCATGGAGTGATCAATTCTAAGATCTGGCCACGACATAATATACATAGTACACTCGGCAATAAAGTAGCTATAAATCAGTAAAATAATTTTGCGTAATCAAATCAGTACTTAAACCCATACACCAACCATTTTGAAGATACAAAGTTTAATAATAAATTAATAAAATAATCCTGACAAAGTAAAACAGCAGATTTTTAGTAATTAAACGAATTCGATATCTCCTTAACTATATCGATTTAATTGACTTAGTAGAGATGAAAGATAGTTTGAGAACATAAAATATCCAAGGTCATAGGACTAGAAGATAAGATTAGAACGAAACATAAAATAAAAATCACTGCTGCTGTCAGCTCATTGAGCTGTCAGTGCTTTGTTAGTAAATATTGAACTCACAACGATGTTCGTTGAACTAGAAATACACCAAGTGAACTGTCAAAATAACATATATGACAGTTGACAGCTGTCAAAAGGCACTTTGATTCTACAACCTAAAATTAATAGGTACTCCACAGGTCTGATTAATCCGACCTTATGTTACTTGTCGTCAAGTATAGTTGATGGCGGTTACATCCATGTCATTGAGCTGTTTGTAGACCTCTAACATTGAAGGTCTGTGGTCTCTCACGAACTTGGTGCAGTGCAGGCCTATTGCGATGAAGGCACGACACATTGCAGGGTTCGAATGAGCGGTGTTGCGCAGTATTGGGTCTTCAAATGTTGCTGTAACAAACGAATGTTAGGTTAAAATATTGGTAAGACTTGAGACTTGAAGGTGGTACTCGTAAGTTAAGACCTGCCAGTGAGGTACAGGTGATAAGAATAGTATATTATAGATATACTAGCACTTCACCCGCGACTTCATTCGCTTGATTTCGTATTTTATTCAACTCCTCTTAGGGGTTGAATTTTGGAAAAGGCAGAAATACGTAACTCATTATTTCTGCCGTACACAATTCGTACGAAATTTCATGCAAATATTTCCAAGGAATAAAAGTTTCATACAAACTTTTATCCCCTATTTAACCCCTTTGGGGTTTGAAGACATGACCACAGTTTTCTGAGATGCACGCGGTGGGATTCATATCGATTACCTCTAAAAGGGTAAAACAATCACCAGGGAATATTATTCAGAGCTTTTGGACAGATTCGATATTGATTTGAAGCAAAAACGACCGCATTTGGTGATGAAAAAGTGCTGTTCCATCAAAACAATGCACGGGTGTATACGCGTGTAGTCACCATGGCAAACATCCATAAATCAGGCTACAAACTGATACCTCATGCAGCTTTTTCACCAGATTAGGCTCCCTGTGAGTATTTCCTGTTTCCAAACCTGAAGAAATAGTTGGATGGAAGAAGATTTGGCTCTAATGAAAAGGTCATCACTGACTTGACTGACAATTTTTTTTCAAAAAACACGCACTAATCAAACTGCACTCGTAGTATATATAAATATATATATATATTAGAAAAGACTTGACATCATAGAAATCCTACATCGCGCAATCAAGGTTCTCCGCGCGATCTGATCTTATATCGACAACGGCCCGAGAACATGCATCGGGCAGTTTCCCGGACCAGACACAACACCCGTCTGATCGGAGGATCCTTCCATTTAAATGCAGGACTTTAATTATGTATCCTTATTCATTTAATAAAGGTAAGGTTCACATACGATATGAAACATCTACTAAACACAAAGCCTAATTCGTGGAGTAAAGTACCTACATTTTAGTAAAACAAGACTCACTCCGGTCGTGTGGGATTACCATCCCAATCAGAATACGAGACCGTACAAACATTTTATGTATGTACATGCTGAGCAGCTGTTCCTGGCGGCACTTGTGGATGGGTTGCAGCGCGGTGGCCACCTCTAGCATGACCACGCCGTAGCTGAACACTTAGTAAGACAATAACATGTGACTCACCCATGTCAACACCTTGGTTGAACAGTTGATGCATGTACATGCTGAGCAGCTGCTCCTGGCGGAACTTGTCGATGGGTTGCAGCGCGGTGGCCACCTCTAGCATGACCACGCCGTAGCTGAACACTTAGTAAGACAATAACATGTGACTCACCCATGTCAACACCTTGGTTGAACAGTTGATGCATGTACATGCTGAGCAGCTGCTCCTGGCGGAACTTGTCGATGGGTTGCAGCGCGGTGGCCACCTCTAGCATGACCACGCCGTAGCTGAACACTTAGTAAGACAATAACATGTGACTCACCCATGTCAACACCCTGGTTGAACAGTTGATGCATGTACATGCTGAGCAGCTGCTCCTGGCGGAACTTGTCGATGGGTTGCAGCGCGGTGGCCACCTCTAGCATGACCACGCCGTAGCTGAACACTTAGTAAGACAATAACATGTGACTCACCCATGTCAACACCCTGGTTGAACAGTTGATGCATGTACATGCTGAGCAGCTGCTCCTGGCGGAACTTGTCGATGGGTTGCAGCGCGGTGGCCACCTCTAGCATGACCACGCCGTAGCTGAACACTTAGTAAGACAATAACATGTGACTCACCCATGTCAACACCCTGGTTGAACAGTTGATGCATGTACATGCTGAGCAGCTGCTCCTGGCGGAACTTGTCGATGGGTTGCAGCGCGGTGGCCACCTCTAGCATGACCACGCCGTAGCTGAACACTTAGTAAGACAATAACATGTGACTCACCCATGTCAACACCCTGGTTGAACAGTTGATGCATGTACATGCTGAGCAGCTGCTCCTGGCGGAACTTGTCGATGGGTTGCAGCGCGGTGGCCACCTCTAGCATGACCACGCCGTAGCTGAACACGTCCACCGCGGGAGATAGCGAGCGGGCGCGCAGGTACTCGTCGGGTAGGTATGGCTTGGTTCCGAACACCCTGTGCAACAAACAAAGTTTTAACTACACTCGTATTAGGGATGATGCCGGGGTTAAAAAATAATTATTATTTTGGCCCGCATTATAGGTAATCAAAAAATATTGGAAGATTGAAATATTTTTGCTTTATTAATGCGTAATAAAAAGTGCATCAAAGATTAGAAGGGAGGCTTGTGACGTCACTTCTAGGTAAAAACTGTACCAAAGTGTAATGTCACTCGAAATTCATCGCATTGTATCTTCGTAATTTTTAACCGACTTCCCAAAAAGGAGGTTTATATTATTTTTTATGTATGTTCGGGCATTATTCCGTCATATATAAACGGATTTGAAAAATTATTTTTTTTATTTTGAAGAAGTTTATTCCGAAATGGTCCCATTTAAATTTGGTAAAGATCTGATGAAGAACTTCGGAGATATACAACATAACTCTTCAATAAATGATGGCAAATCTTTCGGGATTGCTGCAATCGTGTCTCTGTTTATTGTTTACACCATTTCATAACATACCATCATGCCAGTACGCTCTAAACGGGTGATCACGGGTCAGCTGTGTACGGTTCACACTGGTACACTCTCATTCCACCGGTTATGTTCAAGTTACATGTTATTCGGGTAATCTATTCTAACATCACAGTGGGCGTTTTAGGTATCTTTCTATATAGAACTTGTCCATTATGTACACTAAAAAAAGTTAATTAAAAAAATCAAAATACCCGACTGCTTAAAAAGCGAACTAAAAAGACGTAAACAAGAAGAAAATCATGCTGTGCAGTCGGAGGATACATTTTCGCGAGCTGGCTGACCAAAACCAGATGTATCCTCCGACTGCACAGCATGATTTTCTTCTTGTTTACGTCTTTTTAGTTCGCTTTTTAAGCAGTCGGGTATTTTGATTTTTTTAATTAACTTTTTTATTTATAACTTTTTAGTTAACATTTTTTTCGAATTAGGTACATTTAAATATATAAGTGTTATATATTTTTGAAATCACCTCTTGAAACCCTTTATTTTGATACCCCACACGATGGGTTTGGAAGAAAAAATAAAATTGGCCCCCCACAATATGGCGCCCAAAAGCCGCCATTTTTCTATTTTCCAATTTTAATGTAGCCTATGACACTCGCAAGGTTAAGACGAATAGATTGACGTATGAATCATCAAAATCGGTCAACGCGTTTAATCTCTGGAACGCCACATAGGAACAAACAAACATACATACATACATACATACATACATACATACATACATACATACATATATACATACATACATACATACATACATAGACTGATAAACACATTACCCTCCTTCGGCAGTCGGGTAAAAAGAGAAAAATTAAAACTTTTTATCAAAAAAATAAAACCTTTTTTCCGAAGTCGGTGTCTAAAAAACGGAAAACTGTAGGTACCAAAGACACTGCTCCGGATAAAGTAATTTTCGTTTTTAGGGTTCCGTACCCAAAGGGTAAAAACAGGACCCTATTACTGAGACTTCGCGGTCAGTCTGTCTGTCTGTCTGTCACCAGGCTGTATCTCATGAACCGTGATAGCTACACAGTTGAAATTTTCACAGATTATGTATTTCTGTTGCCGCTATATCAACAAATACTAAAAACAGAATTAAATAAATATTTGAGTAGGGCTCCATACAAACAAACTTGATTTTTTTGCCGTTTTTTGCGATAATGGTACGGAACCCTTCGTGCGCGAGTCCGACTCGCACTTGGCCGGGTTTTTTTAGTGTTGCTTTAGAAGCCGGTTTTATTTTTTTGCTAAAAAGGATTTTTTTTTTGTTTACTTGACACAAGAAAAATATGTGTGTGTGTGTGTGTGTGTGTGTGTATGTGTATGTGTTGTTTGCTAATCTAATCGACGACGGACCAAATAGTTTTTTTTAGGAAACTACCCTATCGGGCTTTGTGGATATTGCGATATTTTTGAACGAGAACGAATAAGATTAAAGAGGCTATATATTAGGTCTTCACCTATAAAATTGCCGTTTTTTATGTAATAAGTTAACTAAAAAAAACTAAAAATATGTTTTATTTCTATTAATCAAAGTAGTAACCCATGCAATCGATGCATCTTTGCCAACGCAGTGGCAGTTTATTGATGCCCTTCTTGAAAACAAACAAAAATATTTTGACTTGAAATGGCCAGTACTGCAGAACGGCAATTTCATAGGTAAAGACCAATTGAAGGGTACAGGCAAAAAACAGGGAATGTCCCTGGATGGATAATTAAATTTGTCCTAGATTCCTATGCCCTAGATTTTGAGAAAAACGCAGTTAAAAGTTTAGAAGTATGTAATTTTTATCCTTTTCTTTACCGGTATGTACCGGTATATGATGGACATTCCCGGTTCTTTTCGTTTCGGCCACAAACAAAAACGTCGTTTTGGCACCTTGAGTTAATTTTTTTTAAAGTTAGTAATTGAGAACAAAACTATACTGTGATTTTTAATTTCGTGGACTAAACTGACAGCTGCTATTGACCTTATTTTTTTTAAATGTTGCAAGCGCGGAGCATAGTGTTGTAGGTAGGCTCAATCATAAGTGATTCATCGAATCGATGTGACATGGCTCCTGAATATATTTTTACTAATTGGTGTAAATAGATATTTTATGAATATAAACGTAATATATTTAAATATAATAGTATTCATACACATAGTACATGAACTTTTACTTACTTTTCTTTTTTTTTCTTTTTTTTTTGTTAAATATGAAATCAACAATAAAATAAATGCAATCGATAAAATTAAGTCTGACATAAATGAGTAGAAACTAAATATGGGCCGCTAGTTTCTAAACAAATTATTTTTTTATGCCGTTAAATAGTTTCATTTTTGATCTACTTCGATTTTCGATTAACTTTCGATCACTCAGGATAGTCAGGATACGACACTATTTTAATGTAACGATAAAGTGACTACCCCCCAAATGTCAGTTTAGTCAGGGGGGTGTCACTCCGCAGTTTAGGTACGATCGGCCGGCGGTACCCTCTAGAGGGAATAACGCGTTAGGTTGTCGCTCGGCTCGCACGTTAGCCATGTTATTAATTATATGATTTATGCAGCAAAGAACAATGACTTCTAAACGTACTTCTAAGGCCTTTAAAAGATATTGTTATGTTTACGGGTGTTTAAATAAAGCAAAGAACAATGAATAGATATTAAAAAAATTTAAAGTACTGAAAGATTTTGAAAGATAAGCTATTTTGTTGTACCTATTTAAATCATTACATAAATACTCTAACTATCGGTAGTAGGTGCATAATGAGTACGAGTTTTGTATAAAAATTTAAGCATTTTGGTGTTCCTAAAAGACTGAATAGGTGTGTGAAATACTAATAATTAGGTAAAAGGCTAAAATATCTAAGTAGGTAGGCTACTTAGATATTTTAGATTTTCGTGTTGTTCACAAATATAATTTGATTTCTTTTTTTATTGAATAGTTACCGTTGTTAACATAAAAATAAACGCTTTAGATTCAGTTTAAAATAAATTATAATTGCCTAAGTAAGTAGTTACCTACTTAGCCTAAGAATTTATCAATAGCCTGAGTAAGTGTACGCACTTGTTAACGTTAACGTTTGTATATAAAACTAGGTACTTACTTTTACCTAACGAACAAACAAACAATATTTCCTAAGAGTTCTTCAAGCCAACTTTAAATAAACTGACAAAAAATATCACTAAAGAGTATGCAAAGAGGCAGGTTCTTACCTATACTCAATTTGAAATAACATTAGACGTCTTTACAACTCGTTTTACAGTGCGTTCAACCGATTTTGTGTTCTATCTCTTACACATAAGGATGATATAAAAAGCACAAATTTGATACCAAAACCAACTGTTTACTACAGCTTCCATTTGTCGTATCACCAACGCAATAGAAGTCAAAATCGATTGACCGGGCTGTAAAATGGGCTTATTTAAATGTCTAATGTTAATAAATGAAGTTTAGGTAACCTAGTTTTCATTTGTTAAGTACCTAACAAAATGACGGTCTATAATATTCATTGTCTATCTACCTACTTGACTGTGTAACCATAGGCATCAAACATGAGAAAGATTACGCGGTCAAGTAGGTAGATAGTGGATGTAAGCGAAAGCGGCAAGTCGACAACCCTTATGAGCAGAGTCAAACCGCGCCAGACAGCGACGGAGATACGCGTTAGAAGAGAGAGGCAACGTTTAGGTGAATATCACGTTAGGCACTGAGCGCTTATGCGAGCTGAAATGCACTTTGTTGCTTACTAGCAGGAGTCTCTATTTCAATGAATTATTGCATGAAGTGAGTCTTCTGTACTTGTACTATTATTTATTCTGTGGTTTAGTCCACGAAATAAAAAATCACATTATAGCATAGATAGAGATTTAATTGCAAGTAAAAAATAGAAAAAAATATACTTGGGACATTCCCTGTTCTTTGCCTTTACCCTTCAATTATCAAACTAATTAGACGTTTTACGTACTTTGAAACTTTGACATGCGTCCTGTCATCACCGTAAGGTCCCTTACGCGCCAAACCGAAGTCTCCTATCTTCGGCATCAGGCAGGTGTCTAGCAGGATGTTGGCCGGCTTTATGTCTCCGTGGATGAGCGGCGTTCCCTCCATCAAGTGCAGGAATTGTAAGCCTCTGGAAAGGTAGGCATCATTTTTAAATTTATGATTTTGTAAAGTTTAGTGTTGACGGTACGAGTTGTAAAGCAAACCGAGCAATGTTGTGCAAAATAAAATGAGATAAGATAATGTATTTCGCAGAATTCCGAAACAGTATCATGATGCCAGCAACATAATATTATTATTATGTCATGGGAAAGATAATTGGGCCTGTTGTTTTTGCTCATCAATGCGGATTAAAATTAAAAAAAAAAACAATTCTTTAAAATGTACTTTTTAGGGTTCCGTACCCAAAGGGCAAAAACGGGACCATTTTACTAAGACGCCACGGTCCGTCTGTCTGTCCACCAGGCTGTATCTCATGAACCGTGATAGCTAGACAGTTGAAATGTTCACGGATGATGTTTTTCTTATACTTGCCACTATAACTAAAAATACTAAAACAGAATAAAATAAATATTTAAATGGGGTTCCAATACAACAAACGTGATTTTTTTGCTGTTTTTTCGCGAGTCCGACTCGCACTTGGCCAGTTATTTTTTAAAGATATGTTAGTCATGAGGATATAAGTAGGTAACATAAACGATTGAATATGAATTAAAATTATATTTAAATGAATGATCGTAAATAAATTAAAATGGACTTAAATGCAAATTTAATTCAAACAAATTATTAAATGAAATAACACAATTTATGTACACATTTTTTAATTTATTTATACAGATATGTAATAATAAAGATTCTGAATAAATAAATATTATAAAGAGGAAAGATTTTTTTGTTTGTTTGTACCGAATATGCTCCGAAACTACTGGACCGATTTAAAATATTCTTTCACCAATGGAAAGCTACATTATTTCTGAGTGACATAGGCTTTTTTAATCCCGAAAACGGGTTCTGTGGTGTGGTCCACGGGAGTGAAGCTGCGGGGAACAGCTAGTAAATAAATAACCATTTACCTAGCAACTCCATGCACTATGTTGTACCGCTGCACCCACGACAGCGGTGGGTGGTGTGTCTTCCTTCGTAGCCGCTGCTCTAAAGAGCCCCCACTCATCAGTTGGTACACCAGACATGCTTCTGGACCTGGAAATACGTAACAAGGATTTAAAAAAAAACAGAATCTAAACCGGCATGTCCTTGAACCAAAAAAATCGAAGACCTCTGACATCCACCAACCCGCACTGGGCCGCGTGGTGGATTAAGGCCCATTCCCTCACTTACAGAGCAAAGGCCTGTGTTCCAGCAGTGGGAACATTTAACGTCTGGTGATGATGATGAAGATTTTTATACTGAAAGGTAGTTACTTTAATACCACTTGTTAAATAATAAATAAATGATAAATGATTTTATTTCTGTAAGTTGGTTTGTACAAACACTTTTGGGTTATTGGACGACTCGCCCGAATTTTACTCGCCCAAATCGGGCGAATTGTCCACTATTAAAAATATTCATTTTTCTGTGTCGATACGCCCAAAGTTATTTTATCGGTGGGTGAATCGACCACTCCAACATTATTTAGTGGACGATTCGCCCGAATTTTATTTTAGAGAACAAACATTATAAAAGTACAATCGTGCTCACCCGTCTCGGTAATAATATGAAGAATAAATCGAAGTTAATAGATATTGTACTAGAAACTAGGAAAGCAATTCAAACTACCAGGAGGCCAGAATCATGAAGAAGTATTTGCAGAGCTAGAATCATTAGCGGTAGAGACTAACGGAGTACTAGGGCTTCGATTCGGGCGAGTTAAATTCGGGCGAGTCGTCCAATAACCCACACTTTTACATGTCGATCATATTTTTTAAAACTAGATGTGGTCGGCGTTTCCTGTCTGTCTACTCTGAGAAGAAAGGCCGAAACAAACTCAGAGGTCACAGTCTCTTTTTAAGTCCAGACAAAATCTTGGTTAGATCAAGAAGACCATGTAGACTGATGTCTGAAATGGTCTTTTGAGGAAAGAACCAGCCAGATTGAGTGGACCTGTCCAGTCAGTGCACGCATTTGTCAATAACCGTGCAGCTCAAATCAGAATTTAAGGAGCTCAACGAATTGACGAAGAATAATAAAAAATACTTAATACACATTCAATGAGCCCAAACACGATGGTGCTATCTTGTCTGGTTGAGGAGTTGCTATGGCCACCTTCCAACACCATCATGAGACTAGCTCCATAGTAAAATTTTATATAAATGTTTCTAAAGTAACATACGTACGTCAAGCTTCGCTTAATCGGATGCCTCGAAGTGCTTGAGAAATGGATTACTAGTTGTCGGACAGACATAAAAAAGCAAGGTAGTACAAAATTTAAAACAGCAAAAATAATACAACTCAGATGTGGTTACAATGGTTAAAACAAAGTCCTAATAGACTTTGGTTTTATTTTGTTAACCGAATTTTGAAAAAGGAGGTGGTTCTATCTGTTTTTTAGGGTTCCGTACCCAAAGGGTAAAAACGGGACTCTATTACTAAGACTTCGCGATCCGTCTGTCTGTCTCCAGGCTGTATCTCATGAACCGTGATAGCTAGACAGTTGAAATTTTCACAGATGATGTATTTCTGTTGCCGCTATAACAACAAATACTAAAAACAGTATAAAATAAATATACAACAAACGTGATATTTTTGCCGTTTTTTGCTCGATATTAATAACGGCAACAGATAGACGCTTGAAATATTCACAGAATGTTTAGTTGTATATTTACTTCAAAAAATAATAATTAATAAATTAAAATAAAATAAATTAAGGGGGGCTCCCATACAACAAACGTGATTTTTATGCAGTGTTTTGCGATAATGGTACGGAACCCTTCGTGTGCGAGTCCGACTCGCACTTGGCCGGTTTTTTTTAATGTATGTTCACCGATACATCCGTCAATTGTGGACCAATTTTTAAAATTCTTATTTTGTCTGAAAGAGTATGTTCCGAAATTGATCCCATTTTTAATTTGGTGAAGATCTGATGAAGAACTTCGGAGATATACAACAGAACTCTTCATTGATTGATTGCTGCAATCGCATGTCTGTTTATTGTTTATCCCATTTCATAACATAACATCACGCCAGTACGCTCTCAAGGGGTACGCAGATCTCTCAAATCACCGGTTATGTTCAAGTTTCATGATATTCGGGTAATCTATTTTGGCGTTATAGGTACCTTACTAAACAACTTGCCTATTACCTAAAAGAACTTTTTTACAAAAAAAATAGTACCAAATAAATAAACTACAAAGTGAACTTAACTTTGTTTTTGGAAGTCGGTATCCATAACGCAAAGAATTGGTACCCACCAGACACCGACTTCCAAAAATAAAGTTATTTTTCACTTTGTAGTTTTTTATTTGGAAGTCGGTACTATTTTTTTGTAAAAAAGTTCTTTTTGCATGATGATGGATATTTTTCGTGTTAATTCAAAATCCATACCAATAATATAAATGCGAAAATAACGGCTGGAACCGCTGAACAGATTTAGATGAAATTTGGTATGGAGATAGTTTGAGACGCAAGGAAGGATATAGGATAGTTTTAAATAAGAAAATCATGCTTGAGGGGGTGGAAAAGGGAAGTAGAAGTTTGTATGACAAACTCACAATATTATTGCGCGATATAAAAAATAGACTATGCGAAGCACTAAAGCTACGCAGGCGAAGTCGCGGGCAACAGCTAGTTCATTATATATAATCGCATATACTTGAGGTATCTATACAAAAGGTCTTTTGAGCTAAGAAAACAGAAAGACAAGAAAATAGTTTAGACATTACGTTTTTTTTTTAATTTAATGAAAAATATATAGCTTGACAGGCTAGTCGGACGCCTATAAAACTAAAACAAATTGTGTAATCATTTTCGATATTTATTTGTTTGTTCCTTACCGCCATACAAGTTCTCGATTTATATTTTTATTGCAGAATGCACGACGACATAAAAACTACACATTTCCAGTTTTACCTGACCTCGTATTGTACAGACTTCCCGTAAAATGAGGGATCAGCTGTGTGTTCTTTAGTTATTTATTCTATGATGCAGCAAAATTCGCTGTAAATATCTAATTTCAAATAATATTACCTCCGAAAGAGTATCCATACAGCGGTAGAATATTGTCATGCCGATACTGATTTAGACACATCTCTCTGATAAGTTCCTTGTTTCTGTCATTATTGTCTCTGAGGCGCTTCACAGCGACCGGCAGATGTTTCCATTCACCTGTAGAATATTAATATGTTACGTTACGATAATAGTAGCTTATGCAACGGTCATATATAATAATTATAGGGGATATTAAAACTCGGCTTCACCTCGTGTGATACTATTATCACACGAGGTGAAGCCAAGTGTTATTGCCGCTGCATACACTATTTTATCTTCACTCAAAAATAAAACAAAAGTGGAAACGGGCACAATATGTGGTACACTATTTTTCTACACTAAGTCTATGAGCCCATACGCGCCAGTAAATTAAAAAGTAAAAGTGTGCTATAAAAATTAAAAAGTTATTTTATGATGTAGTTGTTTGAAAATCGAAGGAAAATGTTGCACTGTAATGGTTTTTTCTATTTTACTTATTCAGGAAAAATGTTTGTGTTTATACAATATTTTTTTAATTCATATTTAGAACATTACGCTATGCCAGCCCAGTTGCCGGGGGCCTCTCGACTCTCTCAGCTGCTCATAGCTCATGCGAGGAATAGCTGACACGTTACTTAGAAGATTAACATAAAGACACCGTACCTTTGAACACCTGTCCGAAACCCCCTCTGCCCAACAGATTACTGTCCGCCCAGTTGCCGGTGGCCTCTCTCAGCTCCTCATAGCTCATACGAGGAATAGCTGAAACGTTCTTTAGTATCTCATCGTCTTCGTTTTCTTGTCCTCCTTGAGTTGAAGTCGACTGGGGAATTGAGCAAGAGAAAATATGAATGTCAAAGACGTCCATTGCTAGAGCTAGGCCTCCCCCAAGTGTCGCTACGATCCTGTCGATCGACCTGTGCGTCTTTTAGATGCCAGCAGCCTTAACCATCGGCCCACCTAGGGGAAGGCTTTCCAACGCTGCGTCTCACGGTTCGCGGTCGCCACTCCAGAACTTTTCGACCCCCATATAAATGTACAGTTCCGAAATGGAACCGGTTACCTGTTTAGAGCTGATTTACATTACATGAAACTATTTTTGAATTCAAAATCGTAACTAATTTATAAACAGCTTATTTTCGTATATATATGGCAAGCTGTTCCACGCGGCTTCGCTCCCGTGGACCACCCCACAGGACCCGTTTGCGGGATTAAAAGATAGCCTATGTTACTCAGGAATAACGTAGCTTTCTATTGGTGAAAGATTTTTTTTAATCGATCCAGTAGTTTCGGATCCTATTCGGTACAAATAACAAACAAAAAATCTTTCCTCTTTATAATATTACTAGCTGTTCCACGCGGCTTCGCTCCCGTGGGCTACCCCACAGGACCCGTTTCCGGGATTAAAAAATAGCCTATGTCACTCAGGAATAACGTAGCTTTCTATTGGTGAAAGAATTTTTTAAATCGGTCTAGTAGTTTCGGAGCCTATTCGGTACAAACAAACAAACAAAAAAATCTTTCGTCTTTATAATATTAGTATAGATTTTATTTATTTACTAGCTGTTGCCCGCGACTTCGTCCGCGTCAAACTCGTAAAAAATATATTTTTATTTTTTAGTTTCCCGCCGGAACTATGAATTTTCTCGTGATCAAACGTAGCCTATGTTACTCGTTATTACATCAGCATCTACCAGTGAAAGTCCCGTCAAAATCGGGCCAGACGTTTCGGAGATTACCCGAAACAAACAGACAATCTTAAAAATTGCTTATTAAATTTGTTGTTAGTACCGTATATACTTTCACGTCCATTCAATAAAACGTTGTTATTTTGATATTACATACAGACACTTCAATTTTATTTATTTGTATAGATTACTTTAAGCACACAAATGTACAGAGGCGGAATTAATGCCTTAGGCATTATCTACCAGTCAACCTTTCTGATTATAGTTTATAAATGATTATTGTTGGCAAAATGCACGGTTCCCTTGGCATAGACCGCAGGAAATACATTGTGCTTAACAGATCTTCCACTGCCAGTTTCTTAACTATCTATTCTAACGTATTGGACTCTAAGTTGATTTTTGAGTGACCGTTTGTAATAAGAAGTTCTACTAACATTTTGTTTCGATTGAATTTGAACTCTGTCTTGTATGACATTCAGTTTTTTGTTCCAAAACTTGATATAATTATATCTAAATACAAATATAATTTATCCAACTACGTACAGCCAGCTGATTACCTCATTTGGCAGTATTCTAGTGTAAAAAAACATTGTTTATACCTACTTCCGAATTGATTACACAAGCAGGCGTCAACGTGTTGTGAACGGTTTTCCTTGTATTGCTAATAACTGAATTATGTATGCAACCTATCCATGCTACGCAAAATCTTCTTTAGACCCGAGTATTAAAGAAGGCTTCTTACAAAACAGTAGATATTTTATGAAATTAGGTGTTATAGAAATCCCGTAACTTTTTTACGTAAGCTCGACTACACTTCAAGCTATAAAGTCTAGTATAAGCTGACCTCGCATTGTACGGCAAGCCTATTCAACGCGAGGTCGTCTTACACAGGACACAGGAGACTTATGTGTTGTCGTATGTACATGAGGATCATCGTCACATCACAGTGAATCATAATAATTTATTGTATGTAAAATACTCGTAGATTCATTGAAGAACAATGATATCATAGCATCTGCGACCACAAAGTTGGCTCACCTTACTGATGTCCGTGCTAGTTTCATAGTTCGGCGAAGGAGAGTTGCCATTTTGTATTCTACTTGTCGTTGGCAGCGCGTGGCCCTGGAAAAGAAAGTAGGCAATTATTAAAGGGACGTTTTTAGGGTACCGTACCCAAAGGGTAAAAACGGGACCCTATTACCGAGACTTCGCGGGCCGTATGTCTGTCTGTCTGTCTGTCACAAGGCTGTATCTCATGAACCGTGATAGTTAGACAGTTGAAATTTTCACAGATGATGTATTTCTGTTGCCACTATAACAACAAATACTAAAAACAGAATAAAATAAATATTTAAGTGGGGCTCCCATGCAACAAACGTGATATTTTGCAGTTTTTTTGCGGTAATGGTACGGAACCCTTCGTGCGCGAGTCCGACTCGCACTTGGCCGGTTTTTTTATTGTCAATGGTATTTAAGCAAGGTAAGCCACTCTACATCTGTGGAATGTCTGACGACTACTCTTGAGTAAGTGCTGTTCATTTTCATGCCATATTTCCAACGATTTTAAGTTTGTTTAACAAAATAAAAATAAAAAAAATAAATGAAGTCCTCCTTAAATTTTAAATAAAAATATCTTAAAAAGTCCTTTAAAAAATTTCCTAAACAACTAAAGTTTATAAATTTAAAAACACCCCGACACGTATGTTTTTATGCTACATAATTTATCTAGTTTCTAGTACAATAGTCACAGCGGATCTTTGTGTCTCTGAAGTTGGCTCTGCCAACCATTGCGCAAGAAACAGTTTGTCATCGAGTATACTGCATAGAGTAAGCGAGATAGGACGATGCGAAAAACGTAAGCGAAAGAAAGAGACAGTTATACAATGGTATCTTCACCTTCAACATTGACACAAAAATAGCTACTGCGCAGGGTCGTGCATCCAATTCAGAGAGACACAAATATCCGTTGTGAGTATTATAGTAGACACGCTTCGATCGACAATCTATTGAACACGTAAATATGACACGATATCTCGCGAAAACAGCCTGATTTAAAAAGTTAAACGCCCATAACTAACTTTTGAACTAAAATGATTTTCATCAAATATAGCTAAGAACACTATCGATAAAGTCACCATTCAAACAAAAAAAAACGAAATCAAAATCGGTTCATCCGTTTAGGAGCTATGATGCCACAGACAGATACACAAACACACAGTTACTCATCAAACTTATAACACCCCCCTTTTTCTGTCGGGGGTTAAAAACTAACCAACAACATGTTGTTGTGCCCAATACAGTCTCTGTAGATCTGTAGATACGTAGATCATCACACATCACATCATCAGCCTATAAATGTTCCCACTGCTGGGACACAGGCCTCCTCTCTGTGAGAGGGAATGGGCCGTAATCCACCACGCGGGCCCAGTGCGGATTGGTGGATGTCACATGTCTTCGAATTTTTGGTTCTAGGACATGCCGGTTTCCTCACGATGTTTTCCTTCACCGTTTTGAGAGCAGTGGTGATGAAATAATTTACACAAAGTAAAGCGCCTGCCTGGGCTCGAACCCACGACCTACAACTTGTTAGACGCGGCCGATACCATTGGGCCAACACTGCTCTCACTGCGTAGATCATCATCAAAGAACATTCTAACTGGCTGAAGGCCAACGAAAAACTTAGGTTTAAGAATAGTTTTCCTTGCAAAACACAACAGGAAAAATTAACATAAACTCCAGAGCACAACTCTAATCAAAATAAGATTAAAAATCATTCATAAATCAGACTAAGTACCTACTTACAATTAGATAACCACGTTGTGTAAATACTCTATCAAATTGACCATTATATCTGGCCATATATATATATTGGAACCAAACATGGGATTCCCAGTGTGCGATAATAACTGAATACATTTATCAACATGCCACATGAGTAATGCTGTAGTAGGAAATCGGGAATGCATTCGGTTACTACAGAGACTATAACTAAAGTTCAGCTGTTATTTCGAGAATTCCCCTACTTAAACTTATAAAAATTCTCGGAAAGAATCAATACCCACAGTGCCTGATTTTTAGGGTTCCGTATCCAAAGAGTAAAAACGGGCCCTATTACTAAGACTCCACGATCCGTCTGTCTGTCCGTCTGTCACCAGGCTGTATCTCATGAACCGTGATAGCTAGACAGTTGAAATTTTCACAGGTGATGTATTTCTGTTGCCGCTATAACAAGAGACGAAAAACAGAATAAATTAAATATTTAAGTGGGGCTCCCATACAACAAACGTGATATTTTTGCCGTTTTTTTGCGATAATAGTACGGAACCTTTCGTGCGCGAGTCCGACTCGCACTTGGCCGGTTTTTTTACTTACATACGTACAAACTTAAGCCTTTTCCCATGGTTGTAGGTAGAATCTACAGAACGCCACCTGCTGCGATATTAAGGCTCCGCGCCAACGAGGCAACAGTGGTGGCTAGCGACAAACAGTTTATAAGATTTATCATATAATTTGTATCAACTAACTTTAGAAAGAAAAAAATGTTTTCTGTGACCCGCACAGGAGACACGAGATAAGAAAAACACAAACAATAATAAAAAATCTTTACTCGCGACTTAGTGCGACTGGTGGCCGCCACTGCTCAAGTCAAGTCTAATTCAGGGCGGCCAAAAAGTTTATAGTCCATATTATCGTTAGACAATCTGTTGACACTACAGTTTGTATCGTACAGACCACGCATTTATGAAGTAGTAACGTATTGGATAGCACATTTCAATCGATGGCGCCATATTTATCAAGACAACAGAAGATTAGGCTTGCCCTAGCTGTGACAGTGGGAATGTTTTGTCCCGTGGACCACCCCACAGGACCCGTTTTCGGAATTAAACCATAGCCTATGTTACTCAGGAATAACGTAGCTTTCTATTGCTGAAAGAATTTTTTAAATCGGTCCAGTAGTTTCGGAGTCTATTCGGTACAAACAAACAAATCGGTACATCTTTCCTATTTATAATATTAGGATAGAAGTATAGATATGAAGAAAATAAATTAGTATTTTTTAATGTTTTCACAGTGGAATTTTTGTCACAATCTTTATAGATACAAAGATAAGACAAAAACAAAAATATTTTATTTCAACTTGGTCACCAATCGGCACTTTTGAACGTCACAATTAAAAATTACAAGGAATAAATTTGATTCTACAGTGCATTCGGAAAGTAGCTTGTTATGGAGAAGAACGCACAAGAAACTCCATACACAAACTTAAAAAAAAAAAGTTTTTTACAATATTTAGGTACATACATTAATAAATTCATATATGTGAGGTCAATGCACCCAGAATATCACTACACACTATACTACGTACAAGTGTAATGTATTAAAAGTACTCAAACGTGATTACAAACAACACTCATCACGCAAGGATTTATTGAAATATTTTTATCACTTTTATGACTAGTTCTAAATCGCAGCGTCGCGATTACACTGTCCTAAATCGAGACAACTTAGGAAGTAGAGCCACAGAATAAATAATAGGTAGAGCGGTCGGCACCTCTGATTAGATTAAATCGGATCCAATCTGTTCTAACTCCGATTACATCTTCCGATTTCACAAATAGATTTTTTACAAATTGAATAGTGTAATAACAGCTTAAGAGAATTCGGCAAGTCAAAGGGTTTTGGTCGCATAAATCGACTAATCACATGCGAGATGAAAGACGCGATGTGGATTTCCGTCTATGTGATTGGTCAATTGATAGTTTCAAACCCTATGCATTGCTGAATTCTCTTACGCTATTTTTATTACTATCTATTGTTTTATCACATTATTAATTCTATTTGTATTGTTGATTTTTTTTTTTATTTGTATTTTATTAATGTAATGATTTGCATGCCGTAAGGTAAAATGTAGCTGATCTCATTTTTTTATGTTATTTATCTTATACTGTATCTACATTTAGAGCAAATAAAATTCTGATTCTGATTCTGATTAGGCTGCAGGTCACTTCAGGCTGTGCACGTGCAAAGACAAAGTATTAATAGGAGGCTATTTTAAAATATTGTCTACTAGCTGACCGCCGGGGCTTCGCTCCCGTCAATTGGCTACCTACCTACCCTACCTGCCATACCTATACTCTACCCACCTGCCCTGCACTACCCTATCCTACCCTACCTACCCAGCTTACCCTGCCTTCCCTGCCTAGATACCCAGCCTGCCCTGCCTACCCTGCCCACGAGAGATTATGTCACTCATTGAAGACGTTAGTGGCTAGTGCCCATACTTTGCAATTTAATTAACAGTAAGTATTGAAATACTACTTAGCTATAAATTCCAAAGGGACACCCAGAATACCTACTTCCCTATAGAGTTCCGTATAAATGTGTGACACACACCAAAGTGCGTCTTTACCGACGTGCGCTTACTACGTAATCGTTTTTATTCATAAGGAAAATGCATCAATGAACCCATTACGATATTAAAACAGGTTGTGGATACCTGTTTCGCGGTGTTTGACGACTGGCGTGGGTACTCCTATAAATTTGCTTCCATACCCTGATTTTAATATCTTGCTATAACATCTGTAACCCCGAAGGTTCTACAGCTGTTCTATTCTGTAAACATCTCCCAACGAAAATCTAGGTGGAGTAAAATGTCATTCCAATCAATATGGTAGTTTACTGAAAATTTGTTTTTTGTCTGTCAGGTTTACCTAGATTAGTAAATTAGAGAACTAGATTAGTATTTTTTCTTTTGACACTTAAACATAAAGTGACGACGATATAATGCGTTGAAATATCGCGTGAGCGTGACGTCACGCCGTTAGTACCCTTTATACTGCCTTAGTGACGTCACAAGCCCCCACTCCTGAAGTTTGATGCGCTATAACTTTGTCAATTTTTATTGATTTGCTAAAGCAAAATAAAACCGGCTAAGTACGAGTCGGACTTGCGCACGAAGGGTTCCGTACCATTATCGCAAAAAACGGCAAAAAGAAACACGTTTGTTGTATGGGAGCCCCACTTAGATATTTATTTTATCCTGTTTTTAGTATTTGTTGTTATAGCGGCAACAGAAATACATCATCTGTGAAAATTTCAATTGTCTAGCTATCACGGTTCATGAGATACAGCCTGGTGACGGACAGACGGACGGACCGCGGAGTCTTAGTAATAGGGTCCCGTTTTTACCCTTTGGGTACGGAACCCTAAAAATACGTCTCCAATATTATTTGATAATCTCACTGACGGACTAGAATTATCATAAAATCATGAAATAGAATTATCATTTTTGTACCCAGGAAATACCCCTATTGTATCAGCTGTTGAGCTGACAGTTCACTTCACCACAGTTTTCATGGTGATATTTTGTGAAAATAGACTATCTGTAACAGCCAGTTTAGTCTAAGTTGCGAAATCATAGTGAGTGAAACATCAGGTATATTAAAAGCATATTCATTGAGAATTTCTAGAACTGTTGCTGAAGAATTCCTTGTACATACATACATACATAAACTCACGCCTTTTTCCCATGGGGGTAGGCAGAAACTACAGAACGCCACCTGCTACGATCCTTACATACTTCTTTTGCTTCACTCTCATTCATACATCTAGTCATACACACAAGCCGGTTATGAGTACTGCGCACCTGGCCTTTCTGAAGAACATCACCTATAAGGTCTATGTATGACTTCCTAGGGCGTCCCCTCCCGGCGTTTCCATTCACGTCTGCCATGTAAATACCTTTCGTTAGTCGCCTTTCATTCATTCTCTCAACATGACCGCACTAAACGTTTTGGAAATACTTTCATTATGCGTACAGCTAAGGAGTGGAATTCCCTGCCGGAGTCTGTGTTTCCAGATAGCTACAACCTCGGGGTCTTTAAGTCAAGAGTGAATAGGTTACTTCTAGGCAAGCGTGTTACACCGTCGACCACATCATCGCTTACCATCAGGTGAGATAGTGGTCAAGCGCGAGCCTACCTATAATAAAAAAAAAATAATAAAAAAAAAAAAAAAATGACCAAACCATCTTAACATACTCTTTTCAATTTTAGTCACTACATCTTCTTTTAAACCACAACGTTGTCTTATTACCTCAATCTATCATTTAAAGTTACACCACACATACTTCGCAAAGAACGCATTTCTTCTGCATTAATCCTACTTTCATGTCTTTTTTGCCATACCCAACCTTCACTTCCATACATAAGTGTAGGCACCAGCACACTTTTGTGAACGGCGAGTCGAGCTTCCGGAGACATCGATTTGCTGGTCACAACCGCATGTATAGCACCATTCACTTTATTCCCTGCATTCACTCTCCTTTCCACATCCTTTTCAATCTTTCCATCCCTTGTGAACATACTTCCCAGATATACAAACTCGTTCACTTGCTCCACACTCTTATCATTTATTTTCACTTCACACTCCGATACATCGTCTTCTCTTTCAAACACCATTACCTTAGTCTTGTTCACATTTATACACATCCCTTTTAACTTAAATGCTTCATTCATCACAGTCACCATGTCTTGCAACTGTTCTGCTGACGATGGAAGTAGAACTTGATCATCTGCATAAAGAAGGCATTTGACAGGCAACTCATTCATCCTCAATCCGCACTCATGCTCTTTCAAACCTATTAGACAACTATCTATGTACAAGTTGAACAGCCACGGTGACGCTACACAGCCCTGTCTAACACCCCTTGAGATGGAAAACCAGTCCGTATACGCCCCATTTATCCTAACACAAGCATTGGAATCCCTATAAAGAGATTTCAGCGCCCATACCAAGCGCCAGTCCACACCGTACCCGGATAGCGTCGACCACAGTTCATCCCTCCACACACTGTCATAGGCCTTCTCCAAGTCAATGAAAGCACAGTAGACTTTTCTGTGCTTTGCCAGATGTTTTTCAGCTACGCTCCACAAGGAGAAGATCTGATCCATACAGCCCATTCCCACTCTAAAACCTGCTTGCACGTCCCATAATTGTTCATCCGTCACTTTTACCATTATTTATTAAAACTTTCGCATAAAATTTGCCGACAACACTCAAAAGACTAATGCCGCGGTAGTTTTTACACTCCTGCTGTGAACCTTTTCCCATATATAGAATTCCTTGTATATAATTAAAATTGGCATTCCTCAACTCTAGGGGTACAAAAAAAAAAAAAAAAAAAGTAAAAAAAAGGTGTATAAATGGGGCAAAAGTGAGATTTTTATTTAGCATGGGATTCAACTCTAAAATATCGAAAAAATCAATAATTCTTTATAACAATAGTTGCCAATCAAAACAGAATGAATAAATATGAAACAGATGTTTACTTTTCACTGTTTCAAACTTGATTCCCAAGTTGGGCGTTAAGTAGTACCTACCGATGAGTCATAATGATCACCTTAAAATCAACAGAATGTAAAGGCAGACTAAATCACCACCCACCAAGCCAGCTATATGTAACAATATTATCTACATTAGCATATATTTCTCATCCTTATAAATAGTTTCTTCAAATAAACTGGTTTATGATACAAGCAGATGTTTTCACGCGCGGAAGTCATTCTAATTTATACCTTATCACAATGGCATAAGAGTCACATAACTTGCGGATTCTTTTTTAAGTTGTCACACTGACCTTGACACAAATTTTTAAGAAAATTATTTAAATAAAACCGGCCAAACGCGATTCGGACTCGCGCACGAAGGGTTCCGTACCATTATCGCAAAAAAACGGCAAAAAAGTCAAGCTTGTTGTATGGGAGTCCCACTGAAATATTTACTTTATTCTGTTTTTAGTATATTTTGTTATCGGCTCAACTGAAAATTAGCAGACACAATAG
This sequence comes from Anorthoa munda, assembly GCA_945859665.1. Taxonomy (NCBI): domain Eukaryota; kingdom Metazoa; phylum Arthropoda; class Insecta; order Lepidoptera; family Noctuidae; genus Anorthoa; species Anorthoa munda. The sequence goes on from OX243896.1 coordinate 10,719,556, forward strand.
TAATTACCATTGTTTTAATCCGATTCGGATGAATGGACGGACAAAGGGCGCCAACAGAAATACTTCATCTGTGAAAATTTCAACTGTCTAGATATCGGGATACAGCCTGGTGACAGACAGACACACGGACAGTGGAGTTTTACTAATAGGGTCCCGTTTTTACCCTTTGTGTACGGGACCCTAAAAATGATATAGCTGAAGTACCTACGTAAATCTAAATATATAGAGAAAAAAGACAAAAAAAGGGAAGTTACCTATATGAGTGTATTGGTCAGAACCAGGGCAGGCCAGAAGAAGTCAGCTGCCTTCCCCATCCCCATCTGGACTATTACCACCTGTCATCCCCTGCCTCTCACACATTTAGCAGGTAAATTAGGTATCTATGCCTATGTATTAATTGGACCCCCCCTTCCCTTAAAGGTATGCCCATGGATCAGAACAACTGAACCCCCTTCATAAAAAGAACTGCTAATTAGATTAAATTATATGAAGAGAAGAGAGATTCTCAGCTAAGGTCAGATAGGAATCCCCTTTACATAAAATACTGGTATTCAACTGTATTTGGTTAGACTGGAATCGGACCTTAACACAATTGAGAAAAGGCTAGGTAGATTAATTCTGAGAGGAGAGAGAGACCATAGACATTCATACATACCTTTTCTATTAGCATGACAGGCAAAGGAATTGAGCCAAAGTTACCATCAGTCTTGAGTGAGCTCTTCTTATTAGAGTTATCTGTAATAATAATAAATTATAATTATTTATTGCAGTTGTATTTATCAATAACCCATCATTTGTTAAAAATTATTATGATTTTTATAGGTATTTTATGAGTTTTACATTGCAAGTAACAACAAAACCAAAGTTGATACAATAATGGAAGATTTGAAAAAAACTGTTTGGCTTAGTAATCAGCATTATTTACAATGGAGGTAAAAAGTGCTAACTTATCAAACATGAATATTTAATGTCCGTGACTACCGCAGGACCACGATGCCAATCGCTTCCATATTTGATAAATAATTACTACTCAATTGGTACCAATTAGTACTCAAACAACAAAATTGGTACCTTAGTAGTTTTCGAGAAAATCGACTTTGAAGGTGGTCCTGCGGTAGTCACACTCCATTCAGCAAGATCACCTGAGCGCCGAAAAAGTGGGCATGCTACAGCTATATATATACAAATAATTACTACCCATAAATGTGATTCATTTCGTAAAAAAAGGGAACTGAAACATTTGCTTTCGCTTTGAAATTTCGCTCGCTTGTTCATGCAGGACCACGACTTTGAATGTTATTTCCAAGTTTGAGGAGCTTGTCGCTTTACTCAAACCTACATAGAAAATTACTACCATGCAAGATAAAATTAGTACCCAAAATTCACTACTAAAACTCCAGTAGTTTACGAGATATACCGTGCCATTGGTGGGGTAGTCACGGTGTTAAATTTTCGTTTTTTTCACACTCAAATTTATTCAAAAATTACTACTCCTACAGAAAGAGCGAAAGTTATCATCGTTGATTTCTCGGTAAATACAAATGTTTCAGTTCTGTTTTTTTTACGAAATGAATCACAGTTATTGGTAGTAATTATTTGTGTACTTAGAATAGCTGTAGCATGCCCCCTTTTTCGGCGGTCAGGTGGTCCTGCTGAATGGAGCGTGACTACCGCAGGACCACCTTCAAAGTCGATTTTCTCGAAAACTACTAAGGTACCAATTTTGTTGTTCGAGTACTAATTGGTACCAATTGAGTAGTAATTATTTACCAAATATTGAGCGATTGGCGTCGTGGTCCTGCGGTAGTCACGGACATGAATATTTATTTGCTTGATTGAGAGAAATCTTATCTACATACAAGATTTGATTTATATTATTCTAAGATAGTATTTTGCAGATCTATACAATTAATGTTGGTCATTTTACAGCTATGAAAGTTATTCTGGTTTTTAGTGAGTTAAAAAATCTATGTTAATGTAACTTTTTTCTTAACAATCAATGTTTAGGTTTTAAAAATATTATGAAATACCTACCATGTGTAACTGAAGTTTTCCTTTCCTTTGTACTGCAAGAGTTTCTACTTTTACTTAATAATTTATGGAAGTCAGAGTTAACAACAGGCTTTAAGCAGTTTAGCGCTGGCAAGTGCTTCATTTTATACAATAAAATAAAAAGTTCTTCTACTCTATGGTTTAGCTGTCCCCATCTGGTGAACAAATGGTTTGTTGGGGAGATAGCACTGCGGCGTGCCGTTTGTTCCATGTCCTAGAAAAGGTATTTCGTTTATAGTAATATCTTGAGACAGATAATAATTAATAGAAATCTTAGATCAGGTTTTTATTCAGGTATTGTTTAATTCAGCAGTAGAGGAGAAAGAGCTGTAAATCTAAATGGGATCTTGTTACATCGTCCGGTACGAAAATTATAGTAGTTTCGACAAAAACCGGATTTACTGCAGTTTTTAAAAGAATAATAACAGGGTATAATATTCTTTGCCACGTTTTCTCTTTAGGTATCCGCCTGTATCATCTCTATTATCAACGCATGACGTACAAAACATAAAAATAATCGGGAATTCCAAGAAAGCTTATTAAAAAGATGTTTCGCGGCGAGGAAATACCCAAACTTCGCAGCATGAATGATATATACTTACGTTTACTTCAAAAGCCGAATATTTCATCCAGTTGCCTGCCAACTCTTTCCAATAGTCTTCTATATCGAGGAGCCTGCATAATTCCTTGTTTATATCAAACGGCAACTCGTAAATGTACATTTTTATATCTTAAATCTACGTAATTACGTACGAGAAGGCATATCACACAACTACTACACAAAACCACTTGTAGAACACTGACAACTGACAACTCTGATAAGAGTGACAACGTCACAACGACAAGCAAACTGACAAGTGACACTGACTTCACTGGACTGACTGACACTGACACAAAAGTGACATCTGACTGACAATTACAGCAAAAACAGCTGTCAATTAAACGTGAATAATTTCGTTCAAAAATTGACTGACCACTCAGTTTCTTTCGGAAGAGGCTGCGTTGGAATGTTGGAAAACCTCCCACTAGGTGGATTGATGACCTGTTGAGGGTAGCAGGACTCCATGTGGCAACGCCTATGTTCAGCAGTGGACGTCTTTCGACTGATATAAAGATGATGATCATCCAGTCTCACCTACCATGAACTGACGATTTATGAAACAGGGATACTGTTGTTGCTGTACTTTATGTCTAACGAAGTTTGCGTTTGCCAACAAACTTTCTTCTGACCCAATTTTACCTCGTGTAAATATGAGATGAGAAGGCTCATATCTTATTGTACCCGTAGCTAGGGATTTTGTGATTTCTGCGCAAAGAGGCGCCGGAAAAAGAGCGGGAGGATAATGCCACCTTTCCCATCCGTAGTAGACGCACCGGGCGCGTTACGATCTCCGGTAGTCATAGGTTGTGACCTGCAGGTAACAGACTTGGTGAGTCTGTTGCCTGAACAGTCAAAAGCCCGAGACGGCGGTGCGCCTTGTTCCACATACGCCTTTGTAGAGGAATTGCTGTCGTATGCGGCCGCAGGGGGTGACGAGGTCTGTTGGAATACCTGGCCCCGAAGCACAATGGGCTCATAATAGTATGAGATAATATTCTCGTGTCAACAAGAAAGATCAAAAATCTATGATTAGGATTCTATCTAGTATACCTAAAAAACTAAGTAAGTTGAGGGATTCAAGTCTGAGAATAGCTCTTCTTAAGAAATTAATACTGTGAGCCTACTTTGACAGAGGTTACTTGTTTTCTGTATGTTCGTTTATAACGCTTGTATTCTTGGAGTGGTAGGCACTTAGGCAGTAGTACAATAATGATAATACAGACAAGGTTGAAGCCCTGATTTGAGGGTAAGTATTAAAGCTGATGACAGCTTGGAAGATTTGGGGAGGAGGCAGGGCTAGTGAATGACCCTCCAAGCCAAGACTACACCAGGGATAAGCAGTCAGCAACAAAAGTTGATTTCTTAGCAATTTTTTTGATTGTATGAATATTAATTCATATTCATAGCCTAAATATAAATAACAGTTTATTTATTTGGTGATTTATGCCAATTTGGATAGTGTGTAAATGTAAGTTGTAGCGGACTTTTGTTGATGACCTTACCTGTACCTATATAGTTCACAGCCCGGTAGTGTTATTAGTTCTTGCTTGCCTGCTGATTCCGAGATTAAATTTTTACATTTGGGATTTCTCTGCAGCAGCCCTATCTAGGTTTCTGCAAAGTTAAAAGCAATAAGCCCACCCCCTCCATTAAAAGGAATATAACATAATAAGTTAGAAAACATTCTAAATTATATCTATTTATTCTAGTAGTCTAATAACAATTTCAACTATTATTTAAATACAGGTTTCTTTCTAGTAACATTAAACTCATCTCTAGTATGGTATGGTGCGTAAGGATCTTCGACATAATATTTGGGTCTTTTCCAATATTTTGTTACCATTTTGTCCAGCATTGTGCTCTGAGTAGCGTTACAAAAGACATGTTGTCTCAGACGCCTTTTCTGCTTTGAAGATTTTTTCCACATTTTCTTTTGCCGGCCAACCTTTGTTCTTATCCAACCTCCCCAGTCTAAACGAAAGAATCTTCGTATTGCTGCCTTCACAGTCTTCCTTTTCCCTCTTTTCAAACTGAATTTTGTTACAGTTCTAGCAGGTACAACACTTAAATTGGTTGATATATCCAAGATCTGTTTGTTATTTAACAATGAATTCTGTGTCCAGCAGGTATTGGTAGGAATGCCCGCATTGTTGAGAGTCGCATAGTTCTTTGAGTTGTTACATAAAACCTTGGCAGTATTGAAATAAGGTACTGAAAGAGGCCGTATATAGCGAACAGCTGAAAAAGAAAAAATAACCTCAAAACAAGCCGTCACAAACAAGTAAATTCTTACACAACAAAATAAGAGGCAATAAATTTTCAATTATAATATTATAGTTGCTGTTTGAAAGTTCATTCAATATAAAAATTGTATTTACCAGAAATCGCAAAACGGAACATTTTCAGGAAAACAAACCCATCAAGATCAACCTATATTTTTGGTTAGTGATGTGGATATTTTGTGTTGTGTTGGTATCAATCGGTCGCAGCTGGCTGACGGCTCGACTAAACTGTCATTTCATATTGTCATTATCAAACAATTGTGATAAAAACAGTATCACATTTTCATCGTAGATTTCCAGTATTGAGCTTTATTTTGTTATCCAGTACTTATAGGATTTTATTAATTTTATCGAGTATTTTAATTTCTGATTTCTGTCATGTTTATTCATACTTAGATTGAGCTACTTGAAAGATTAAAAACTAAAAAATTGATTTCAGGTTTATTCGACTAATGCAAAATTAGTCGTAATAATGAATATGAAACCGACTCATGAACAACAGTCTATTCTCCGTGGTCCATGTTCTTTAGTCTCTGAATTTTGACAGCCCGAGTGGAAAGAGATTCCTGCCGAAAAATGTATAGATTTACGAACCATATATCTAACGCTAAATTAGTTTTGGTATGTAAATACTGAGATTTAATTGCGCTATCGAGACTGTATTAATTTGCACTCATATCATTTTTTAACGATTATTTCTCTGAACTTTCTGACTTGGTAGTCACCACTTCTTCAATGTTTTGATTGTGTTTATCAATGTTTATTAACATAATTAAGGTCTAGTTTTAGTAATTCGTTTATATTTTGCCGAGTTTACTACTTATACCAAAAACATAAACACAAATCTTGATATTATTGTCCCTTACATAACAATTTTTGACGTCATTTTCATAATACATAACCTAGAAAAGGTTGCTAAGGCTGTGTTCAGACTTGAGAATGGGGACTAAAATATATTAAGTCGGTCGTACTGTTAGTACAATAATCTCCTGTGTATAGTAATCTTTTTAGATCAACTGAATATTAATGTGGATGTAAAGAGGTCAAATCAAGAAGACCAATCAAAACACTTTTTGTCTGTAGAACAAATTAGATTAACCCCTACTTGATCCTATGTGTTCATGAGCTTATTATTATAAGATTGTTTCTTAGGTAGAACATTATAGTAAACGCCCTGGAAATCTCTGTGCTTGCAGAAAATTAAAAGTAAGCCCAATGGTGTTGTGATCTATTACTAGAGAATTTAAAAAAATAATTGAAACCTAACATAGGAACTATAATAATCAGTTTCCTTTCAACTGTTTTGACCTATTTTATTCTTATTCTTTATTGCACAAAAAACATAAAATAAAGATACAAATACAATGGACAGTTTATGTACAAAGGCGAGCTTAACCCATAATTGGGTTCTCTAACAGCAAACCTCAGTTGTTATTGGAAATTTGCGTATGAGGACAGTGATCCAAGTGCACAACAAAATAACAAGTAAAAAAAAAAAAATTAAAAATCATTGAATATTTAAAATTCTTACATACTAAATAAACTAAACAGATACCTATGATTTATGCGTCATGTTGACAGGAAATGTTCCTTTATTCTTCTCTTGAAAATCTCCAACGAAACGCTATCCCGTATAGAATGTGGAAGAGTATTCCAGAGGCATTACTGTTAACAAAGTTTATTTAGTCATTATTACTTGTATATTCCTCCACCGGAAACTAAGCAAAACTGTATTTTTACTTCACTATAAGGAAAAATAAAACTTAAATTATTTATTTATTTCAACAGTTTCAATTTGATATCTTGCCACATTAACTAACATTATTTTTCTTCAAGTTGTTCTCAAAAAACCAATTTCAGCTCATTCTCAGATATCTATTAATTTAATTTTTTATTCGGACGTATTTATCTATAAGACAATTAAATACTGGATCGTGGTCACAAGCACATCTGCTGAGCCTGGTCCTGGGTCCGATGCCCAGGTGTGATATTGGGGTTTTCATTAGGAATATTTCAGTAGCAGTTTGGAGTCTTAAAAGTAAACCAATAGCGTTAATCTATTTACCACTGATACATCACAATGACGAAACATAGAATGTGAAGTATCTCAACCTGTCAAATGAAGAAACAACCAATCAAAGCTCAGAGGGTGATTGCACATATAAATTGAAAATGAAAAAAAAATGGGGTCTGGAAGTGTGTCCAGATGATAGAAATGATTAAACTGACTTAAACTTGACTAGCAAAAAGTTAGTGTACTTAACAAAAAAGAAATCCTGTAAAAAATTTACTCATTACTTATTCATCATACTCATTTTTAGGGTTCCGAAGTCAACAAGTAACCCTTTTAGTTTCGCTCTGTCCGTCTGTCCATCTGCAGCTTAGCTCAGAGACTCTAAGTACTAGAAAGCTATAATTTGGCATGGATATACATATTTTTAATTCCCACAGGTAAGGCGGCATTTGAGCGATGGTTCTACCGCTGCCTTAATAGTAGTGCGTAGTCCAAATCGTCAATATGCAACACAGCCAATCCCTGATGTCTGCAAGGCTAAAACCCCTCCTAAAAGCCACAAGCTGTTCTGGGGAATGGTTGGGGCCACCGTACTTACGGGTGCTGCTGTTGTTTATGCTAAGTAAGTAATATAAAGCCCTATGTCAATCTCCTCTTCTTCAGTCCATCCAAAGGTTGTCTGTAAGAGATTGCCCTGAGCGATAAGACCTCCCATTGTACACTTATCTTTATAAATGTTTTGTCCTGTAATTATTAAAGAGGTGTACAATAAAGTATATAATAAATATAAATAAATAAACCAAGGAAAATGTGAAAATTGTGTATAACCGCACAATTCCTAGGCAGTGGTTGAGCGATTGACTGCTGTGCTGCGTGTCGCGGTTTCGATTCCCGCACGGAACAAATATTTGTATAACTTACAGATAGTTGTTCCGGCTCTGGGTGTTGTGTATGTGTGTTTATATGTTTGTAAACGCACCCACAATACAGTGGGGGCAAAGTTTTTTTAAAACAAACTGGTATTAAAAAAGTGTTACCTAAACATTTTTGGTTGCAATGCAATTTGACCTTTATTATTTATGTCCTTGAGTTTGTGGTTCCAAAACTGGACCCAGTTAATAACTGGGTCAGATTCTGTATTCAATATAGATTGTTTCTAATGTAGTGTCATTTGCCCCCAGAAATAGTCCAGATGCCCGTAACTGGCTAGAGTCAAACGTCCCTTGGGCTAACGACTTTGTGGCTCTAGTGTACCAGGAGAACACGACATATTGGAAGACCGCCACAAACCAGTTTAACAAGTCCACTACCTGGCTCAGCCATTTTATGTTTGGAAGGGTGAGTTTCATTTTAATTGTGTTTACCTTCAGAAAATTTACAGCTAGCAGTTAGCACGCCGGGTGAATTGATGTGGGGTGATATCTGGCACTCACGTATCCGACTGTCTATCGTCTGTCATACAATTTTGTTTCGAAGAATTTTATAACGTACAATTGACCATTTAGTTCCTACACTTGAAATTTGGTGATAATGTTTATTATTACGTATATTATACAAAAAATACCAATATATTGATAAGTCAGATTTATTCTTTGGTACGGAACCCTAGATGTGCGAAGTCCGACACGCACTTGGATTTTTATCCTACACGTAAGCAAAGCCGCACACAAAAGTTAGTCTTTAAAATAAACATCTTCTTCTTCAGTCGGTCCCTCATTACTGAGGATCGTGGTCCTTTAAGCGGACAATCAGCCTCCATCGACTCCGGTCCAAAGTTGCCATCACCACCTGCTGGAATTTGCTTGAGGACGTAGCTTCTTTCACTTGGCGACCGGCCTCGTGCTCTCTTTCCTTCGGTATTGCCAACAATGACTAGCTTTCCAAGGCTGCTATCTCCTCTTCGCATTATGTGGCCAAAGTTTGCTTACAGCGTATTTTTACGGCTAATTTCGGATAGGGGCGGAGTCTAAATGAGACATGATATGACAGATTTTTCTGACGGTTCGAGCCGACACACAAGCAGCTCGCGTTACTGTTATTGATAAAAATCTAATATCCGTAACCAAAACTAGCGGATAATCCGAAATAATTTCATATACGTAACCGTATCCGAATCCGGTATAATATTATTTCTATATCCGTATCTAGATCCGAAATTTAATATCCATAACATCCCTGATTTCTAGCATATTAGTATTGGATTCATAATATTTGTTTACCAAAGTCAAATCAAAAACATGTTTCTATTAGACCATTAAGGCCCGAAGAATTAACAAACTTAAGTGGCAGTGGGCAGGACACATTGGTCGCAGACCGGATGGCCGTTGGGGCCGAAAAGTCCTGGAGTAGCGACCGCGTACCGAAAGACGCAGCCTTAGAAGGCCTCCCTCTTGGCGGAGTGACGACCTGGTCAAGGCTGCGGGAGTCCGGTGTATTTCAAACGCACAGGACCGATCATGGTGGCGACGCTTGGGGAAGGCCTGTGTCCAGCAGTGGACGTCTTTCGGCTGAAATGATTATGATGATTAAAAGGCAGTTTTGAAAGCAAACATTTCAATGTACACATGCATTAACTCACGCCTTTTTCCCATGGGAGTAGGCAGAAACTACAGAATGCCACCTGCTACGATGCTTACATATTCCTTTTAGCTGCTTTAACATGGTCATTCATTCACAAATAGGAATAAAGATTTTTTATGTTGCAGGAGGGTATCACCCCAATAGATTTAACTCCTAGAGCTGAGCAGGACATAGAAAAAGATGCTGAAATAGCCTACACAAAGCAGGAATATCAATGTAAGAATTATTATAATATTGAAATTATGTAATGTATATACATCCTTTCTGAGACCCTATTATGACATTTTAACCGGAATCATCATGATTCTTGTGTGAGAGAGACAGAGCTATACCGGCAGAATAGCACTATTCCTTTTTCACAACAGAATCATGATGACGTTTGCAATTCGTAGTACCCTGAACTAGGTTAGAATCTGATGACTTTTGTTACCCGCTGTACCATAAAGCCATTTATTAAATGTGTGCTATTTTAATGAGATTCACGCCGAAAGTGTTCACAATCATGAAATTTATTCATTACTAAGAAAACCACCATTGTTTAATATTTTATACTCACTACAAATTCGCTGAGGTCGATTTTTTCAATCAACATATAACTTTTATCTAAGTAATAAATATGACAGTTTGATAGCTTTTTAGGGTTCCGTAACCAAAGGGTCAATACGGGACCCTATTACTAAGACTTCGCGGTCCGTCTGTCTGTCTGTCTGTCACCAGGCAGTATCTCATGAACCGTGATAGTGAAAATTCAACTGTCTAGCAGTTGATAACATAAATGAATTTTTACAGATGATGTATTTCCTATATTACAAAAACATTTCTGTTGTCGCTATAACAACAAATACTAAAAACAGAATAAAATAAATATTTAAGTGGGGTTCCCATACAACAAACGTGATATTTTGCCGTTTTTTGCGATAATGGTACGGAACCCTTCGTGCGCGCTGGTTTTTTTATGTATAGAAGATTAATGTCAAATTCACGAATAAACTCTGCAGATAAAAGTTATATGACTGCTGAAAAATCGGCTCTTAACAATATATTCTTACTTACATGATAAAAAAACTAATTAGCTTGTTTTTGAATTTATATTAATTGTTACTTCCGATCATTTTGTGTTTCGCTGGGTGCATACACATGCATACTCGCACAAACAATGTATATTTTTGGAACTTTACAAATATAACACCTCAGTAAACCTAACACATAAATATAGCCAAACAAGACAATTAGACAACTGTGTGGAATGTTCTTTGCTAGCTTACGGCCAGAAGCCCCGCATTCTCGGTTTTTCTGCCATACAAATATCATCATTGCCTGTGTTAAAATAAAGTCGAAGATTATTAAGCTTACCAGACCTCGCTTAATAAGCTGTCAGCTTTGAAGAGTTGTTGCTACTGGAAGTTAATTAATTCTCAAGCTTATGTCAAGGTGAATAAAGTCGATATTTGTTTGCCAGTGACAACCGCACAGTGCTGTACCTTGCTAGATATGCAGTATCGCCCTAAGTATCTAGTTTTCCTAATAAAATTATTTGTGGATGACTTCACAACCAACAGTTATCCAATTATCTTGATCGGCTGGTAACTAATATTTTGATCACCTTAATACCTACATGTGTGTTTACATAACAGTGCCGCCGCCTATATTAGAACCTCTGTACGTTGAAGAAAAAGTTATGCAGAAGGCGGAAATCGCTACCGAAGGTTAGTATTGCATGGTATGTTTACAGATTAATTTAATCGGGATGTAAAAAGACCCATTGACATGTCCTATGTCCCCTGGATCGGGATCGGTCTTGGGCTTCACGCTTTTTATATCTTAGCGCTGGGACTCCTTGGCGAACGGGGCCCCAGTGCTATGATAGAAAATTTCGTTCAAATAAATCTCACTAGATGGCGCGACATGCACCGACTTGTTATTGCATTGTGTGTAAAATTTACATTTTCTGGAATTGAACATAAAAATTATATGTTCTTGTTTAATCAACTCTCCTAAGCACAGAATTATGGAATATTGGGCTTTTAATTCACATTTCAAAGATTATTTAACGGATTATTTAAAATTGATGCCAATAGATGGCGCGTCAATGTGTCCCATATTCTTATATTAGGTTTGTACATAAAACTAATGACAGAAGGGTGGAACAAGCAGTAGATAGGGCATTATCAGGTGTCATTAAAATAACATAAAGTACAATTATTTTCTTAATGCCCCTCGACAATCATCGCATTTCCGAATACAAATAAATGCTAATTTCCATGTCCATCAATTTTTAGATTTATCATGTAGGTAGGTATAATAATTTGAATTCAGAACTAAGTACTTTATTGTTGTTTTGTTTTGATTTCCGTGTGAACTTTATACAGCTGTAAAACTATTTGCCTATTTTCCTTTAGCAGCTTTCCTCGCATTTCTAAAATAAATTACATTAAGTTAAAAGAGTATTAATAACTCTATTAACTTGGAAGTATATTCCAAGTTTATTGAGAGCGTCCGGTCTCCACCAAGTGCAAAGGGCAATTGATAGTAATCCGACGACTGACGAAACACGAAGTACGCCGAGGGACATTAAGAAAATAATTGTACTGTACATCCCTATTCGACCTAACATCCTAAATGTTCATATTACTGGGAAATAGGCCTTATTTTCGTGAGAAGGAAACGCGTTCCGCAGCCCCGTCGGTAAGTACTTGGGCGGGCGCGGTACGGGTTGGTGTAAGAATGTGTCTCTAAGATGTGCCAGCTTCTTCACGATGTTGTAGATGAAATAAAATGCCAGAGTCCAACTCTGGCATTTTATTTCATCTACAACATCGTTGCAGTTGCAGTCGTGTTTTAAGAATTATTATTTTTCTTGATGGTCTAGTCTAGTGGGTGTTGATTCCCGGGTCAGGCTTGTTGGCTTTTTCCGCCACGAATTTCTCAGTAGCACCTACTCGCCGTCCAGCCTGTTATTTTACATTTGAAGAAAGAAGAAGAAAATCTTAAGAAGTTTCATAATTACGAACAGGCAACCATAGACAATAAAATCCAATACTTCATGTATGCTTACAGTAGTGAAGCGACATGAATATTCGCTCCGTTATACCGATAAATTAAAATTCACAGTTGAATTGAATTTACGTAGCAGTAAATTTCGCGGTGTGAAGGTTAAAGTCAATATAATTAGTATAAAAAAAAACTAAAATACTTACGATTTGATTGTGATAAATCGTTAGATTCTTCTCCATATTAACTGAAATCATCACTTGAATCCTCAGTAACATTAATTATTAATAATTCCCTAATGCACAAATTGTGCATAACAATGTGTTAAAACGAATAAAATTTCTTCATTTTTTATTATTATTATTAGGTTCGCGCTTGACCACTATCTCACCTGCTGGTAAGCGATGATGTGGGTCGACGATATAGCACGCTTACCTAGAAGATACCTATTCACTCTTGACTTAGACTCCCATGTTGTAGCTATCAGGAAATACAGACTTGGCAGGGAAAAAATTCATTGATAAAGTTGATTGTTATAAGAAATCGAATCAAATAAATATAACAGGCTGGACGGAGGGTAGATTTGTGCTCGGGTAATGCTGTGGGCGCAAGCACTGGTGCATTGAGTCTTACCCTTAGAGGAATATAGCCGTTACTTCATTATTGATACTAATATTTGTGTGGTACATTTCCAGCGACAGTGGTCCAAACTGACAAGTGCGAACCCGAGGATGTCCTTGTTGTGAAGATCACCAAAGACATAGTGGAGCTAGAACACGACATGCACGAATATACGAAAGTGGCCATAGACAACTATAAACAGGCGGCAAAGGCCTGTGCCGACTACAACAAGGCTTTGTTCAAGGTGAGCAGTGTTTTGTTAATGTTATTGAAAATAGTTGTTTTTAGAAAGCTTTGGCCAAAATATAGTATTTACCTTATGTACAGACTTTTTATAGGCTGATGTTCGTTTTATTAGTTATCAGGGATTTCATTAAGTTGCGGCATGTTATTACTTCCCAGAATACTGATTTTCAAAAATACAATGATGTAGTATTAGTTTCCATCTAAATCTGGCTCGAGAATCCATTGAGTCTTTTTCGCTATTCCTCATAGTTTCGGATTTGGCCATCCACGCCCACTTGGGAAACTAACCCTGTAGATTGGACCTTTAAAAAGGACAGAAGATATTTATATCACATCTGTTCAAAGAGCTAGTTTTTTCTTCTTAAACAGGGACTAAAATAGCTCATTACTCATTAGGGACTAAAAAATATTTTGATATGGAATGGGGATATTGTTAGTAAATGTTCCAATCACCAAAGAGATGAATAACAAACCATGCATTCCAAAATAGGATAACATCGCTAAAATCGATTACGACGAATGGCTAATGAGCGATTGTAATTCTATTTCGGACCGCACGGGAACATTGTAATGAACAAGTGACTGGCTGGAATACCGCGCGCGAACCAAATTAAAAAATAAATCTACAACTGTAACGGATGGTACTAATAAAATTGTTACGATGCACTTCCATAATTTGTTCAAAGGTAAACATTAGCCTCTAATTATGTCTATATTGTGTCGTATGGTTCCTAATTGTATGTAAATAAATAAACTTAACGTTCTTGTTCATTTGTAAGTTGCACTTACTTTCTCATAGAGAGTGATAAAAAGTAGTGTCCACCTCAGAAGCAACTAATCTCGAGTGAAGTACTTTGAATCTCTCGCTGCGCTCAGGATTCTACTTAAGAATCCTCCGCTCCGCCCTGGATTAAAAAAAATACTCGCCTTTAGAATAGTTGTTTTCTCTCTAGATAAACAATCTACTATTTTATCCCGGGAGTACTTTCTCTTGGGATTTCTTGCAAAAAAGTCGCCGCCAGTTTTTCTTTTAAATTTGCATGACATTGACACTTTTATTATATTTCTAGATCATAGAGGCATCTTATGAAGACTTAGATAAGAAGATTTTCGCGAATCTTCAATCGTATCAACACCAGAGAGAAGGTTATTTCGCGAAAGGAAAAGATGCCTCCACTAAAGCTAAGTGTGCTATTGGTATGTGTCTAAAGTATTTTCTTATCCTTGACTGACCTGTCATTATTGCCATAACAAATATCAATTTTTAACCAACTTCCCAAAAAGAAGGAGGTGCTCAATTCGGATGTTTCATTTTAGTTTTTTTTTATTGGTAATCGGGCATAACTCCGTTATATATAAACAGATTTGCAAAACTATTTTTTTGTTCGAAAGAAGTTTGTTTCGAAATGGTCCTATTAAAATTTGGTAAAGATCTGATAAAGAACTTCGATACAACAGAACTCTTCAATAAATTACAACAAATCTCTCGGGAGTGCTGCAATCGCATATGTCTGTTTATTGTTTACACCATTTCATAACACTCCATTACGCCAGTACGCTCTAAACGGGTACGCAGATGTATACAGTTCACCCTGGTACACTCTCATTCCACCGGTTATGTTCAAGTTACATGTCGTGTAATCTATTCTGGCATCACTGTGGGTCCTTAATATAGAATTTGTCCATTATGTACCATTAATGAAACGGCCAAGTGCGTGTCGGGCCATGCGCAGTAATAGGGTCCGTAAATACATAATAATGCGGACTAAGAAGAGGGAACATTAAAACGGTTTGAGCGGCTCATACTTGAAGAAGGAGTTATAAAATCTAAATTCTCAAGATATCGAAAAATGGCGACACAGAATGTTGCCGGGATGTATTTTATTATTTTTTAATTTACTTCTATTGCCATTCTAAAACGTAAACGGCCGGGTTCCCACTACGCCGGACCGGCAGATCTGCCGCGCCGGTAAATCTGCCGGAAGAGCTAGTGGCTGTACAATTTATATGAAGCTATTCACATTATCCCGGGTCCGGCATTTTTGCCGAGCCCGGCATTTCTACCGAACGTTTTGTCACTACGAATTGCCGGTAGAACGACCGGGCCCGGAGTAATGTGAACGAGTTTGTGCCGGTATCTGTCCCCCGCTCGCCCCGCTCGTGCTCCCCTCGCCCCGCCCGTGTTCCACTCACGTCATTCGGCTCGCATGTTCTGGTAAAAGTAGACGTTTAGCATGGATATTCAAGCAGAAACTTTAATTACGCTTGTCCAAGAGAGACCTGTTCTGTGGGATAAGACCGAAGACGTTTATAAAGACAAAAACTTAAAGTTAGCAGCATGGCGTGAAGTATGTTTAATACTGAAACCAAACTTCGATGAACTGGATGAAAAAGAAAGAAAACAGTACGGTGAGTTTTTAATGTTTTATTGATAAAATGTAAATGCATTGATAAATTTTATTTTATAGCTGCTGCCTGCCACGGAACGGAACCAATATCTGAAACAAAATAATTAGTAAATAATGTCCGTATAGCGTTGGCATTAGGGCCACCTCGACTCGACACATTTCGATTCATGGGTGTAGTTTCTTGTTCTTGTCTATGTTCTATATTTTGGTAACTTTCAAAATTTATACCATCTTTTTCTCTTACAAAATTATGTAAGACTGCACAAGCTTTAATTACTTGAATTGCTGTGTCTACGTTGAGATCTATAGCTCGATGGATTATTCGCCACTTATTTGCCAGAATACCAAAAGCGCACTCAACATACCTTCTTGCTCGACTTAGTCTATAGTTAAAAATCTTTTTATCAGTATTCAAATGTGTACCTCCATATGGACGTAGGAGATTAGGTGTTAAAGCAAAGCCTTCATCGCCAACAAGTATAAACGGTAATTCTTCGTGCAAGTTTTCATGAAGCGGTCTAGGCTTTGGTACATTTAAAGTACCATCATTGATCTTTTGCCAAAATGTACTATCCTTTAATATACTAGAATCGCATTCCTTGCCAAATGAGCCCACACTAATAATAAAAAAAGTTAATTAAAAAAATCAAAAACCCGACTGCTTTGAAAGCGAACTAAAAAGACGTAAACAAGGAGAAAATCATGCTGTGCTATCGGAGGATACATCTTCGCGAGCTGGCTGACCAAAATCAGACGTATCCTCCGACTGCACAGCATGATTTTCTCCTTGTTTACGTCTTTTTAGTTCGCTTTCAAAGCAGTCGGGTTTTTGATTTTTTTAATTAACTTTTTTTATTTATAACTTTTTAGTTCATTATTTTTTCGAATTAGGTACATTTAAACATATAAGTGTTATATATTTTTGAAATCACCTCTTAAAATCCTTTATTTTGATACCCCACACGAAAGTTTTGGAAGAAAAAAAAAATTTGGGCCCCCACAAAATGGCGCCCAAAAACCGCCATATTCCTATTTTCCAATTTTCATGTAACCAGTGACACTCGCGGGGTTAAGACGAATCGATTGACGTAAGAACCATCAAAATCGGCCCACGCGTTTGGTCTCTGGAACGCCACATAGGAACAAACATACATACATACATACATACTTACATACATACATACATACATACATACATACATACATACATACATACATACATACTTACATACATACATAGACTGATAAACACATTACCCTCCTTCGGCAGTCGGGTAAAAATAAATCGGTACTCTGAATCGACAACTGCCATTAATACAAAAGAATAATACTCCTTGTAATTAAAGAACATAGAACCACTCTTGGCTGGTTTCAAAATTCTGATATGTTTGCCATCTACTGCTCCAAGACAGTGAGGAAAGTTGGCTTTTCTTTCGAATCCTGAAGCGATGTCCTCCCATTCTCTCTCAGTATCAGGCAGCTTAAGGAAATCTGTCTTTAGGTTTTCCCAAATGACGTGGGTCATTTCTTTTATTAGTTTACTTATTGTCGAAACGCCTACTCTGTATGAGTAATGTATTTCTTTGAATGAACATCCTGAAGCTAAATATCTGAAAAAAAAAGTATTTTTTGTTAATACATTATTACTTTATACGTCACCAAGAAACAAATTGTATTGTTTTATGATATTTTTTTATTGATTTCAGGAAAACAGGTTTCAACTAAATGGAATAATATACGAGATTCGTGGCTTAAGACAGTAAAGAAACAAAAAGATGAGTCTAAATCTGGATCTTCGACCAAAAAGACACGAAATTATTTATATCACGAGCAATTAATGTTTTTGAAAAAAGTCTCCGAACCTCGACCACCACATGAGTCAGTTTCAAAAAAAGCAAGAACCGAGACTGAAGTAGGCATGGAATCAGATTTTCGTTCACCTTTAATTAAAGATAAAAAAAAAATTGATAATAAAGAGGTAAATGACAGGATGGTAAAGTTTTTGGACTCCAGAATAAACCCAGAAAAGGAAAACCATCATCTATCTTTCTTCAAAGGCATTATACCAATCTTGAACACTTTAACTATCGAAGAGACTTTAGAATTTCAAGCTAGCGTCATGACAATGTTGCAAAAAATTAAAAGTAGGAATTATGAGAGACCAAATTACGGACATTGGCGTGATTCATATAATCAGATAACCGGACCAGATCAGTATTCTGGATACTACACACATAATAGCGTCAATCAACAGCCAATACCTACGCAAGATCAACACTACCCTGGATACTCTACGCAATATAATAGTAGCAATCAACAGGCAACAACATCTATACCATCAACTTCATCTCAGACATCGAATCCGATTCCAGCTTCGCCATCAGCATCTAGTAATCGTTCCATACATTCCCAAGACTCAGATTACTTAGATTTTGAAGGGATTTAAGTTTGAGTACAAATAAATACTTAAATAATTGTTTGCATTTTTAATTCATAATGATTATCAAATACATACACCCTCCCACACACACACATTATATATATTCACATTCATGAAACAAACATACATAGCAAACATTCATTCATTCATACAGTCTTAAGTAGGTACCTACGTCAAAACTATTATTACGCAATCTAGTGCATAAAATAATCTTACCTTAGACATATGGCTAATCTTTGTTCTGGGCAAATACATTCTCTGAAACTTGTATCTCGTACTCTTATGTCTAGTCGTCCCAGTAAATCGTCAAAAGTGGTTGCTATCATTCGAAAATAATTGAAGAACTTTGATTCGTCTCTTCTAAGTTCACCCATTAATGTTTCAAATGTTCCAAGTGAAAATCTTTCCCGTAAAATAGGGTGTACCCAATGTTTTCTTTTATTTTGCCTTCTATTAAGATACCACCACAACACAACAATTTCGTCGTCCATTGTGCGCGCAGGTCCAAATTCAACTGAGGACTGTCTGAATTTCTTCCGGGATCCGATGTAATGTGAACACTCTGTCCGGTGTCCGGTTTTCGGCAGATCTGCCGGTCCGGCGTAGTGGGAACCCGGCCGATCGCAGAAAAATCGGACTGTCAAGTACTCACGCGTACATCGTAATTAATGTTTCTGCGTTTATATCCATGCTACACATCTACCTTCATGAGAATGCGAAACCGAAATGACGCGAGGCCCCGCGAGGGGAGCACGGGCGGCGTGAGCGAGGGACCTAGATCCGGCGCAATGTGAACACATTACTCCGGTCCGGGTGTTCTACCGGCGCTTCGCAGTGACAAAACAAAACGCTCGGTTAAAATGCCAAGCTCGGTATTTTTGCCGGATCTGTAATAATGTGAACAGCGTCATATATATTCTTTAACTATTATTACTTCCGGCAGTTTTGCCATGCCGGTAAATCTGCCGGTCCGGCGTAGTGTGAACCCGGCCTTACTGTAGTATAAACTTCACGGCATTCTGAATAAGTCCAAAATTAAATAATGGTCTTGTTTTCACAGCAACCCATCAATGTATTATAAACTTTACTGCTATCAGAATAAAGTTCAAAACGGAATAATAGTCTAGTGCTCACAGAAACCCAGACTATTATTGTACCTATTATAAACTTTACGGCATTCGAAATAAAGTTCAAAATGGTATAATAATATTGTTATCACAGAAACTCTGGACCGCATGATAAACCAGGGCGGTCAGGTGCAAGCGCCTCCTGAGAGCCTCGCCACCACCAAGCGATACATCAAGCAGTTGCGCACAGACCTCATGAACGCTGAGGCTCTCTACAGCGCAGAGCTGGAACGCTCTGTGCTCAGCGAGAAGTACTGGAACAAGGTAAGAAAGGAAAGATAAATAAATCTACCTAGCTTTTTCCATCACCGGACTACAAAACGTACGGCAATGCGCCATCGGTACACCCCACCCATACGCACCAAGCGTTTTGGGAATACTTTCACTGTGCATGTTGCTAAGGAGTGGCAATCCCTGCCGGAGTCTGTGTAACCTGATAGCTCTTTAAGTCAAGAGTGCATAGGTTACTTCTAGGCAAGCGTGCTTCACCGTCGACCACACCATCGTTTACCATCAGGCGAGTTTGTGGTCAAGCACCAGCATATCTATAAAAAAAAACTGCCTAGCGCTGTTCCAACTATGATTCAGCCGACCTTCGCTGGATGCAACAGTATTCAACATGAAGCGTTTGCCTCTCTGCCTGCCGCAATCTATAGATTCATTCGCGTTTAGAAAATAGTGAGTCATCGTTGTCAGCCGGCCCCTCGACCTATCGGGTCGCAAGCTTTCTAATTTGATGCGACCCGATTGGTCGAGAGGCCGGATGATGACGATGACGATGACTCACTATTTTCTTAACGCGAATGAACTATAGTAACTTGGTAACTAGAGACCACTTGGGTTTTTGATCTGGAATTGCCGGGAGTCAGCCTATTACAGTACCAACATTTTCTTAATGTCCCTCGGCAAACTTCGTGTTTCGTCAGTCGTCGGATTTCTATCAGTTGCCTTTAGCACTTGGTGCAGACCCAGGGGTAGGACAGTTCCATAGAGTGGCAGATTAGGAAGCATTTTTTTTAAATGCGACATCTGATAACCCCATCTTAACAACAAAAACAATTAGTTACTCTATGTCACCACAGATGGCAAGACCATCGATAAAATAGGTTTGTCACTAAACAATAATAAAATAAATATTAATCTAAATAATTATTTCATTACCTTAAGATTTTATTTAACACGTACTATAATTATTTGCAAATATTTGTGTTGATTTCAAAAGCTAAGTAATAATTACGATTGCAACACAGTGAATGATTGGACTTTTGACACTTCCACTCTATGTACAAGACTGATAGACTTGTATCTATGGTCATGAATAAAACATTATTAAAAAAGAAAAAAATGGATTTTTGATATTGATTGTCAAATTTTCATTGTAAATTTTTTCTTGTAAGTTGTAAAATCAACAATATTTCCTAACATCCCTCATCATTCATCCTAGAGGATATCTTCTGGGTGTACAGTTACGGACCTGGATGTGGTTTCGCTGGATAGAAGGCTTCAAGGTGCACACGCTCATATATTCAATGTTCGGGTTAGAAGACAAAATCCTGGGATGATTTTATGTCATACAAAAAACCCTTTAAATATCTTAAAAGATGATCACAGCTCGTGTAAAACGATCCCACACTTATGAACCTGTGAAACTATTATAACCCCTTGTAAAAACATTTGGAAGGAATAATAAATATTATTATTTTTGTTCGAAATTACCGCCGTAAAATTGATGAATGCAGGTCTGTTGAATGTGGAGGAAGGCTTTATGATAAAGACGGACAATTTCGTTGTCCATTCTAATAAAAGCCAATCTTTAATCAAAGTGAAAAGTGCAGTGATTGAGTGTTGTGATCTTAGGGAAAAAAGTCAATTTAGTCAATCTGTGAAAGGTGTTCCCAAAAATCGTATTAAATCTAGCGAGTGTTTACAATCTTATGGATGTGTGTTTATTGTCATAGTTCCTTCAGAAACAAGAGGGGATTTGTTGATCTGTTTTATGTTATATATTATATGTTAGGAGACATAGTGAAGATTAACTAAAATAAAAAAAACTAATTTGCAAGTGATTTTGTGGTCCTCAACAAAGTAAAGTTTCGAGGTTCGAGAGTGCGGAGGCGCATTGACCTAATTATAGCCATCGACATGGAAATATTATCCTCACGCCATCTCCTGATCTTTGGGGACCTGCAGAACCGCTTCAAATAGTAATGAAGAATCAAGTCTTTCATTTCCAACATAAGAAGCCTTCACACCTCATCCGTCCGGTACACTTACTAATTTGCTTGTTTTAATTTGATAAAGTTTTACTATGATTTTGTTAATAATGAGAAAAAATAAAATTAAGTAAAACTTTATTAAATTTAAAAACAAACAAATTGGCAAGGAAAGGCTGTACTTTATCCATGTGTGCACTACACACACACATACATGGATAAAGTACAGGCACCACACACACACACACACATAGCTAAAGTACGGCTCTACACACACACACATGGATAAAGTACAGGCACACACACACAGCTAAAGTATGGCGCTACACACACACACACAGCTAAGTTTGCGGATGGCGTTAATAGACGGCGCTATTTCTCCGATCAATTGACATTTGCGGTCTTCACTCTGTAGTCGGAGAGGGCTCTCTATACCCTATATATTATTTTTCTCTGTGTGCAGACCGGACGCTCTCAATGAACTTGGAAGTATATAGAGTTGTTAATACTCTTTTAACATAATGTAATTTATTTCAAAAATGGGAGGAAAACTGGTATTTTTAAAGCTCTATATATTTCACACGGAAATCGAAACAAAACAAAGATAACGTACTTAGTTCTGAATTCAAATTATTTTACACGATAAATCTAATAATTGATGGACATGGAAATTAGCATTCGTTTGTATTCGGAAATGCGCCGATTGCCGAGGGACATTAAGAAAATAGTTGCACTTTACATGGGACTGAAACGTAATAGCGTACTAGAATACTTCTAGGAAAACAGGCGTATATATAAAAATGAATCCCTATTTCCCTTGGTCACGGCATCACGCGTGAACGGCTGGACCGATTTCGCTTATTCTTTTTTTGTTGTGTTTGTTATTGTTAGGAGAAGGCTCTTACGAAACAAAAAAAAGAAAAGGAAAGAATTGGTACCTTACCTACCTTACCTTGGTAGGGTAGGGTAGGACAAAGTTTGACGGGTCAGCTAGTATAATTATATAGATAATGGCTGAGCTCGGCATTACCCGGATAAAAAAAATACATGTATGTATATTTTTTTCTATTTGCAGGTAGAGGCAGGCCGTACCATGTTCAAGGAAGAACTTCAAGCGTTATTCCCCGGCATCGATCTCAGTGCAAAGAAACTGGACATCAAGTCAGATGTCGATTTGTTGTTGATCTACACTCTCAAACGGGTGAGTCATTGACCCTAATGCTCCTTTTTTATGGAGAATATCCTCTATCTGGGGAGAATTGAGGGTTATGTCAGACTCTAACCGACTAAAACCTTGACTGCGGTGCTGCGTGTCGTGGGCTCGATTGCCACACGGAACAAATATTTGTATAGCCTACAAGAGCAGTCGTGGCCCAGTGGTAAATTAATTTAATTTATTTCATCACCACTGCACTCAAAACGGTGAAGGAAAACATCATGAGACATATCTTAGAACCAAAAATTCCAAGACATGTGACATCCACCAACCCGCACTGGGCCCTCGTGGTGGGTTACGACCCGATCCCACTCACAGAGAGGAGACCTGCCCGGACAACATAATTTTCAGGGTTTTCAATCGAGGACTAATTTAAAAAATGTAAAGAGTTTTAGTCGATTTTTAAATAAATTGTTTAATTTTTATGTTTTGTGTCCTTATTGGCTTTGGTCTTGTATTTGTTTTTTTTCTATTCACCCCTCTTTCGTATCTTTTGACCCCAGTTTCAAGCTAAATAGAAATCGCCTTCTTTTTTCTATTTTACAAATAATTCACATGTTTTCACAAATTTTAAGCATTAGTATTTGGTAAAATACAACGCGACTCGCAATTTCACATTGCTTTAATAACAGCTTGCATACAAAATATCTGAGAAAATCAATGTGAATGTTGCAAGTTGTGCCTATTCACCCCATTTTACCAGTATAGAAGCGAAAACGTACTGTCCCGGTGATTAAGGCGCCTAACTATTGGGGGAATACTAAGGTGACGTTATGCTATGTAATTTGTTTCAGATACAATTCCTGCAGAACGAAATAGCAGAGTTGCAGACCGTTCGAGAACTTAAGATCAACAGGGCTATCGAATGTGAGTATTCAATTTGAATCTCTACGAAGTTAAATTTGACTCAAAACCAAAAAAAAAACCGGTCAAGTGCGAGTCAGACTTGCGCACGAAGGGTGCCGTACCATTATAGCAAAAAATGGCAAAAAAAAACACGTTTGTTGTATGAGAGCCCCACTTAAATATTTATTTTATTCTTTGTTGTTATAGCGGCAACAGAAATACATAATCTGTTAAAATTTCATTTGAACTTTGATAAATTTGATTTGAACTGCCATTTTTCCTGGTATGGTCATCTGATGAGGAGGAATGAAACGCATGTTACTAAAAGTGTTATGTATATAAATGTGGATGTATGGAGAGGGAGGAGACGGCCAAAGAAAAGATGGATGGACTGTGTGAGGAGTGATATGAAATAAAAGGGAGTCAGTGATAGGGACGTGGGACAGGACGGTATGGAAGAGGAAAACGTGTTGCGCCGACCCCAAGTAACATGGGACAAGGGCAGGAAGATGATGATTTGAACTGCCATTTTTGTATTTCAGGTCGCGATGACAAATTAATAATTGAAGCTAAAGCGGAAGATATAGTAAGGACTGAGAGAACGGCGACCGAAGTGGAATTCATGAAGAAGGTAGGAAGACTTTTAGGCCATATCTAGCCTAGCCTAATCTTACTACTTTAAGAGCGCGGCGAACGGAGCTCGCAAATGCAATTCGAGACGAGTCAAGAATTCGTTCAGAGTATTGCTATCTCGCTTTGCACACACACGCGGTGCGCCGTGCGCAGCCGTGTGTGTGCGAGTAGATAGGCTTCCATTCATAACGACTCGAAAGCCGGCAAGCCGGCCAACGCGAACTGCGCCGGCGTTCTTTTGTCTTATTTATGTAGGTAACTATGCCTTTTACGAAACCTCAAATATGTATTGTTATAATAAATAATGAATGCAAGTAAAATAATACAAATGTTACTTAGGCAAAGTATTAGTACAAGACAAATATTCCAATAATTTATGCCTATTTACGCATAAGTAGGTACAGACAAATAACAGCGCTCTGATCTAAGAATATTCAAAATAAAAACAAGAATTTTGTATAAACATTTATTTAGTTATGTTTTACTTTATAGATCATCATTCATCTATTTAAAAAATATAAATCAAAACGTGATAAAGTCGTGTAGGGTGACCATAAATATTATCGACTGAACGAAATACAAAAATACAATAATGATAATCAGAAAACATTTTTACGCAAGCTTTTTAGTTTATATGTTACAATTGTACATTGTAATAATTGTACATTTAGGTAAAGAAAAAAAAAGTTTATAGTCTGTCTCTGATAGGCAGATTTCTAGGTAAACGGGGATCTATTAATTCAGGCAATATACATTTAAAATAAAACTCTTCTAATTTTAAGACTATTGAATTCCAAAATTCGTTGTCTTTTTCAATTTTTTCATATGCCAGTCCTTTAGGCGTCCATATTATAAAAATACAGTATTTGCGGTTTGTTATTTGCAATTGTCCTTGTATCTGGTAAAAATAGTAACTTATTGTATTATATCATTGGGATATAGGTACTTACTGTGAGAAACATCCCAACGCTCGGAGTCCATGTCGGCAACCAAACCAAATCGTAAATAATAAAGTCCGTAAACAACGCAAAGTTCGTAAGAAAGTAGATTACTCAATATCAAAGTTCAAATCGCAAGGCAAATCTAAATCCAAGTTCATAGCTTAGGTCAATAGTGTCAGAAATATTACAATAAGTACTTAGAAAATAAATAAATACGCACGAGCAGCACAGTAAAGTAATCTTCTAACACTGACAACAAACCACAAAAAAAACCAGACGTATCCTCCGACTGCACAGCATGATTTTCTCCTTGTTTACGTCTTTTTAGTTCGCTTTTCAAGCAGTCGGGGTTTTTGATTTTTTTAATTAACTTTTTTTATTTATAACTTTTTGGTTATTTTTTTTTCCGAATCAGGTACATTTAAACATATAAGTGTTATATATTTTTGAAATCACCTCTTAAAATCCTTTATTTTGATACCCCACATGATACGAAAAAACAAATTTGGGCCCCCACAATATGGCGCCCAAGAACCGCTATTTTCCTATTTGCCAATTTTTATGTAGCCAGTGACACTCGCGGGGTTAAGGCGAATCGATTGACCTAAGAACCATCAAAATCGGCCCACGCGTTTGGTTTCTAGAACGCCACATAGGAACAAACATACATACATAAATAGACTGATAAACACATTACCCGCCTTCGGCAGTCGGGTAAAAAATATACAATACAACAAACAGTAAACAACCCCGAAGTGCCCCGAACAAAAGCCGTACGAGCGATACCTACTCAAACGTATGAAGCACGACTACACACACATTGACATGACGTGCTCGACGCGACAGCAATACTAGCTATTGAAAATGTATGATTATTTTTATGTGTTCCGTAATACCAAAAATGATGAATGAAAACTTAATGTTTTTTTATTTTTTTTTCGATAATTTGTTTCTTGATAATATGAGCTATGTTATAGCGTTGACAATTTTATAGATATTGTTTTTTTTAAGATAGAAAAATCAATAAGAAAACATGTCATTTACGCTGTAAAAATGTACGAAATGGAATTCGCTTAAACTTCATTTTAGGTAAGTATTTTGAAAAAAAAAAGACGTAGGAACCTAGATAAATACTGTCTGAATCCGAATATTAGCATAATTTGGTGGAAATATGCTCAACTTACAAATGATTTAGGTATTACGTTTGTATGGACAATTCATGCTTCGCCGCGCCCTTAATCTATAAGCATTTCTAGCGCGTATTTGGAAAAGCATTAGGGGGATACTGGTTTGATTCCACCTATTCCTATCCATCATCGGACTACAAGACGTACGGCAGTGCGCCATCGGTACATGGTGGTTATCCCAACCATACGCTCAAAGCGGGTAATAAACGTGCCAGTGACTTACTTGACTCAGTTAAGATCCTATGGCCCCAAGATGGGGCAGAGGGTGTCCACAGTAGTCCTCCATCGCGATCGGTCTCGAGCTTCACGCTTCACCTCGATACACGTCATTCCGATGCTGGTTTTTTAACAATAATTTATTAATTTTATTTCTAGACCTTACAAATCCAAGCGGAAGCTAACAGAAAAACGAGGGAGCAGCTTAAGAAGCAGATTGAGATCCAAGCAGAAGTTCTGCAAGACAGCCTCCTCAAGAAAGAAAAGCTGGTAAGCACACAATATGATACTTTATTCCACTACCTTGTCGAAGAAAAAAAAATACTTAAGAAATTCGTTTCGAAATATGAACATTTAGACACATCACACAAGATTATAAAATAAAAATATAACATAATAACAGTAACGAAATGACTTTTGTATGGAGTTTTGATATCATTATGTAACTACAACGTAATTATTTTTCATTACGTAACTGAATAGGAACAGTAGTGTTGGTAGATGCATTCTGCCGCTACGCCCGCGCTTTTTCCACCGCCCCATCCGGCAGAATGATACTGAACCTGTTACCTCTCGAAAAAGCGCGCGTTGATTGTGTGTATATAATCTGTGGTTTATAGTCTGAACATCATCATCATCATTTCAGCCGAAAGACGTCCACTGCTGGACATAGGCCTCCCCCAGGCGTCGCCACATTGACCGATCCCGTGCGTCTCGCATAGTCTGAACGTTTCTAATAAATTGTTGTTGGAACATAATTGCAAATAAAAAAATAAGCAATTAAGTGAGCTCATCAGTTAGTTTAAAAATAATCGTTAATCTCGCATAAAAAGGCTTTATTTTAACATTCGCATGTAGCTTTCGAAATTGGCTACATCGCTCGTGTAAAAATCTCGACTTTTTATGCCCGACACGAAATGTACTATTGCCGTTCCATTGACAAGACTGAAATGTCTAATGAAATACTTAAAAATAAATTAACTATTTAGAGCAATTAAACAGGGTGACTTTTTCAAGTGGTTGTGGACGGCCAAATCCTGTGTTGACACACTTAATAAATCTGTCGTTCACAGAAGGCTGCTTCCCAGAGTTGTTAAAGTTTGTAATTGTTAAGCCGCTTCATAAAAAAGGCGATAGCTCGAAAATAGATAATTACAGACCAATTAGTCTCATACCAATAATCTCTAAAGTTTTTGAAAAAGCTATGCAACAGCGTCTCTTAGAATTTATTGGGAAACAGATGATTCTTAAGAAGGAACAATACGGATTTCAAAAAAAGAAATCGACCACTCTTGCATGCTTCAATCTGGTAAAAAATATAATAGATGAAGTGGATATAGGTAACCAGGTATCTGTTATCTTCTTTGATATGTCGAAAGCTTTCGACCTTGTGTCTCATAGATTGCTGCTTGTAAAGTTAGAACGATATGGTATTCGAGGTCCGGCCCTTAGTTGGCTTGAAACCTATTTAATGGGTAGATTGAGATTCCTAGTATTATTGAAAATAAGGAACTAGTGGGAATTAGGTCTTTTTCAAAATTTAACAATTCGGGTGTCCTACAAGGGAGCGTTTTGGGACCCCCTTTATTCTTATTATATATTAATGATTTTCCTGAACACACACCGAATCCATGCAATTTGTTTGCAGATGACATTTTAATTATAATGACATCATCAATTAATACTGACATTGAAAATTACAGACTTGACATTAATATATAATTATAATATATACAATTGAATCAACAATTTCCTGGTTAAAATATAATAATTTGAATGTAAATGTAAATAAAACAAAAATAGTTCAATTTAGGACATACGGTCGTAAGCGAGGAAAACTAAATATTAATTATAATGGACAACCGCTACTAGAGAAAGAGAAAACTAGTTTTCTGGGAGTTACACTGGATGGCTACTTCTCCTGGAAACCACACGTAGAAAAAGTATGCAACAAATTAAACAAATTCGTTTATGTTCTCTACACACTGCGAAAGACCTCGTCACAGAGTACTATGTTAACCGCATATCACGGCTGCGTCGCATCGACTTTACAATACGGCCTTATACTATGGGGTAACTCAACAGACGCTGATAAAATCTTTAAGAGTACAAAAAAAATGCCATATATGGCATTCCACCATGGGAATCTTGTAAACCGTTGTTTCAAAGGTTGAAAATCCTATCCTTACTTTGTCCAGTATGTATATCTTAGAATGTGCTAAATTTGTCCGACAGCACTTTGACCTGTTTAAGAAGGCACAAGACCGTTGCCCTAGAATAGTCAGAGATCCAGATAGAATAGTTCTGCCTAGGGCACCAAAGACCTCTCTCTATAAAAAGAACTGTTATTATATGTGTGGATTTATATATAACAAAATACCAAAGAACTTTAAAGAGTTACCTAACAATTTATTTTTTACAAGGTTAAAATTATGGCTACTAGAAAAACAATTTTATTCCATAAATGAATTTATAAATACATAATGTTTAATGTGATGACAATTAATAAATAAACGTATAATTGTAAAATAATAGAAAAATCATGCATGCCATTAGACATAAACACTATAGCCTAGCATTAAGTATATTGTAATGTTTTGCATCTCAAATGTTTGACTATGTATTAGGAAACTATTTATAACTTACTTAAACACCTACACTGTACCAATACTTATTGCAAATAAATGATTGATTGATTGAATCCGAAACTATGAGAAATAGCGAAAACACTAACGACTCACGGGCCCAATTTTGATGAAAACTAAAACTGCATCATTGGATTTCTAACCAGGAATCAAACCGATTGATTTTGGAAATAAAAACACGTTGTAGACCATCCGACAGTGTCGCTAATAAGGATAATATTCTGGCAAGTAATGTTATAAGGCAAACTTGAGGGTATTACTTAATTTTTCACTATCATATTTACTCGCTGCCACCCGCAGCCCTGGCCGCGTGTTATTAGTAATTCTCCGAATATCCTTATAGATTATAGCCCGTGTGTAATCAGAATGTATAATCCGTTTAGTAGTTTTCGCGTGAAAGAATAACAAACATCCTTCCACCTTCAAATATTCACATTTACAATAATTCGCATTATTGAGGAGATTTGATAACTTGAATATTGGTTTAACAGATAATGGCGACCTTCGGCCGCACTGTCTCCGAGAAAGTAGAGGCGGAGCGAGTGGTTTTCAAGAAGGAGCTAGCAGCGATGGCCGGCAAACTACAGGCCATTGAGCAGACCTTGAAGCGTAAGCAAATATATCATACTAGCTGTCCCGCGCGGCCTCGCTCCCGTCAACTGGCTATCTACCTACCCTTTATTTTTATAAGCAATTGAAAATCGATACAATTTTGAAAATAACCATGTGACTACGAACGGG
The DNA here is from genome assembly GCA_945859665.1 of Anorthoa munda. Lineage (NCBI taxonomy): Eukaryota > Metazoa > Arthropoda > Insecta > Lepidoptera > Noctuidae > Anorthoa > Anorthoa munda. Next base: position 10,749,556 of record OX243896.1, read on the forward strand.
CCATAATTAGTCGCCATGTTGGTGACGTCATAACGTTCAACGATAATGCAGTGTCAACTCTACGTGGAATGATTAAAAATATCCGGAAATTAGTGCTAAAATATTATTAAACAACAAATTGTATTTAGTCATGTGTGATAAAGGATTCATAAAGGCTAATGTCGATAATATACCCACCTGATGGACGATTTGGAAGTTTTGAGCATAAATAAAGTAGTCGTAATGAGTATTACGTGTCAGTGGACCGGTGTTAGTTATAGTTATTTACCAGGTACATTTAGAAACATAATTGTCATAACGTAATCGTTTTACATATGGGTAGGTGATATTGGTGTAAAATAAAAAGAAAACAAACACGATTGGCGCGAAACCTCGACTTTAGATATCAAAAAATTCCATTAGATACCACTAAATATGATACACATAAACATAACATTTTCGTTAATTCCCATTATTTACATATCCCTTAATAATATTAAACACTAATATCCATAATACATATTTACAAACACTAAAAAGTTTGTAGAACAGAAACGTGAAAATATTAACTTGGTAGATTTTCCTTACACTAATTCTTCAGTAAATATCTCTTAATGCGTCGACCGATTTTCATAATTCAAACAGAAATATTAGTTTTACGCCTATATCTGTCATTTAAGAATAAAATAATTAATATATCTCCATAAACAAAAAATCATGTTATCAAGTTACGTAATTATACAACAATGTCAACTTTGCTCGAAAGTTCCCTTAAAAATTTACTTTTCTCAGTCTTTAATGATCAAAGTAAGAAATTAGTACGGATCTAATACTAAATTAAAACAAGATAACAACATAATTAACACATTATAATTGGAATCGAGTTAGACATAGAACATTTCTCAAATTTAGTACAGATTGCTAGGTACTTGGCTATTGCGCTAAACACATATAATGGGGATCTTTTTGTAGTGTTCGTACATAATGATACGAAGCACGCACGATAACTTTTAAGGTTCGATATTTATGATAAATATATTCGATATTCATCAATATGTTGACGATAATAACAAGATTTAATCGGTTAAAAGTCAAAACACTGTATAAGCTATGTGCCACAATGAGTAGAAATGAACGTTGTGACGTGCAACGGGCTCGGGTTTTTCGGAAAACTGTCGGGATGTTTTCGGTACTGGATTCAAAAAAATATTTTCGATTGGATTTTACTTTGTAATTAAAATGAAAAAAAAAAACCAAAAATAGTTTTGTACGAAAACTTACTATATATTTTACCTTTCCATTTTTTACAAAAAAAAAATTGGTTCAACAAACCAATTGTGTGGAAAGTCAAGGGTGGTGAAACCGACACGTGACGGCAGTCTGCAACTCTGCACCCGTCGAAGTTCGGGCCAAAGCAATTTTCAATTCATACGTCGGATGAAAGGCGTGGTACCTACGTACAGTACAAATGTTCTCTTAATATCCCTCGGCAAACGTCGAGTTTCGTCAGTTGTCGGATTTCTATCAGTTCCCCTTTGCACTTGGTGCAGACCGGACACTCTCAATCAACTTGGAAGCATATAGAGTTGTTAATACTCTTTTAACATAGTGTCTTTTATTTTTAAAATGGGAGGAAAGCTGCTATGTTTACAGCTCTTTATATTTCACACGGAAACCAAAACAAAACAACAATAAAGTACTTAGTTCTGAATTCAAATTATTATACACGATAAATCTAATAATTGATGGACATGGAAATTAGCATTCGTCTGTATTCGGAAATACGATGATTGCCGAGGGACATTAAGAAAATACTTGAACTGTACAATTATAGTAAATTACTGCAGTGGCCAGCAAAAAAGGCATTGATGGACGAACGTGTAAATGTGGGCCGAGGCGAAGCCGAGGCACACATACGTAAGTCCATCATATTTATTAAATAAAACCTTTGATTAATTACCTCCTTGGTTGCCATGTTTCGGAGTAAAAGATAGTTTCATTTTTAAATTACATGACAGATGTGAGTTTACTAGGTAATTTATTTGGCCGCTAAACACGACAGATATGGATTTTCATATAACTAGAGCTATTGCCGGCCGCTGCTCGGATATATATGGCCAGTACAGCAATTGCGATTTATCTCGAAGAAGGTTGTCAAAATAATGCTCGAATTTCCAAGCATGTTTGAGAAAATTATATGTATTGATGGACATTTTTTTTTCCAGAACGCGCAGCTGCTGAGGCAGAAGCCCGTCGCTCGCAGTCCCTGTGGGCGGCGGCAGAAGCCCTCCTGGCTGCCACCCGTCGCGCGGCGCCCGACGCCCGGCTCGACAACGAGCTGAAAGCTCTGGAGAAGGCTGGTGAGTAGGAGACGATAGATGGACCCCATTTTCCTACTTAGATTCCCATTTGTTTTATTTTTATTTTATTTAATATAAGCTCGCGCTTGACGACTATCTCACCTGCTGGTAAGCGATGATGTAGTCGACGGTGAAGCACGCTTGCCTAGAAATAACCTATTCACTCTTGACTTAAATACCCCTAGGTTGTAGCTATCGGGAAACAGACACCGGCAGGGAATTCCACTCCTTGGCTGTACGCATAATAAAAGATTTCTCAAAACGTTTAGTGCGTATGGGTGAGATGTCCACCATGTACCGATGGCGCATGTACGTCTGGTAGTCCGATGATAAAACGGGCTAGGCAGAATTAGATTATGCAATTCCATTAACCACTCCCCGAAATGTAACCGATAAAAAACCGACAAGCTGGCAACTCGGCGACGATGTTCTCTGGCTCTGGAGCTTTGACTTAACCAGTGCCTCATCGCCGAGGAGCCTCTTGGCCCGCTTTTCGATCGACTCTAGTGCATCAAGCTGGTATTTGGCAGATCCGTCCCAGAGATGAGAACAGTACTCCATGCATTATCGAACTCCTTCGAACCTAACCTATCCGTGTCGGAGTTCTCTAAGTTCCCGAGGTCTTGGAGGACTAATTCGTTGCAAACACGAATACACCCGAACTCCCGCGTTGCACTTACGTCGTTTCGCTGGTTGTTGTGCTATTTTCAAAAGAATAAAATTGAATATTGAACCTCAATTACAATTAAAATATGTAACAATATTATTACTACAGCTCACAAAAACCTGCTAAAAGGTATAACTCAAACCGGATAAATAGTTGCAGTTAAACAGGGTGAATAGGAACGCAAGGGTACAATAGTAACCCATGCAGTATATTTTTCGCCCGCTTAATAATTTCCCTTTAGATAACACAAACAATAATCTAACATGTTTTCTCTCTTTTCAGGCACGGGCGATAAGCTGGTCGAGTCAGTACTGAAGGGCATTCCCGACGAAGTCCGAGAAAAGGGCATCGCCACCGAAAAGTCGTTGCGAGACAGGTTCGAAAAGGTACCGCGTTATTTCCTTATTAATGTCAACGTCTAGAAACGTCGGCCATAGTTACTTTAGACAACAATTCTGGAAGACAAACTGGAACTTCTATACAAAAATATTCTGTGTTGGTGACCTAATTCGGCACTAATGCTGCATTTTTGACCAAAACTTAAGGCCGTTCCATACGTAACGTGTTCTAATCCCGGACGGAACGGGACGGCGCGACGTGACGTTTTCATACAAAATACCAAGTCGCCGTCCCCTCCGTGCACCCGTGACGTATTCCGTTCCGTCCGATATCAAAAAACTACGTATGCAGTGGCCTTTAGTGTAATTTGATTTTTGATCGACTCAAATGTGCCAGGTATGGAATGCCAATGAGACCAACACAATGGATGTTGACGATGCTACACCGACTGCTCAGTTACAGCAGCGAATAAATAAAATACGTAGACTATGACAATGGAATTTGAACGTATATGGCATTGAGTTATGTGATGGAATGGTTTCAGATGGAGAAGACCGCGGTGAAGGTGGCGCTGGTGGGGCGCGACGGCGCCACGCTGCCGGTGTACTTCCTGTCGTGGCTGCAGTCGCTGCTGCTCTTCAAGAAGGTTAGTGCTAATAATCATTGGCGAAGCGTCTCCGTTTCAACTTGGACAAGAATGCTTTCGTATGTCCGGATCTCCGTCTGTTCTCCTCTACAGGTCGATTTCTCAATCGATTCTCGTGAAATTTTGTGAGCAGGTTCAGTAATTATATGGTATTTTATTGTTGATTCAGTCAGAAGCGAAGAATCCGTTATCAGTCATGCCAAAGGGTACTGTGTTATCCAGTTACTGGGTTGTGGCGGTCAGATAGGCAATCGCTCCACGTAAAATCCTTTTTAGGGTTCCTTACCCATAGGGTAAAAACGGGAACCTATTACTAAGACTCCGCGGTCCGTCTGTCTGTCACCAGGCTGTATCTCATGAACCGTGATAGGTAGACAGTTGAAATTTTCACAGATTATGTATTTCTATTGCCGCTATAACAACAAATACTAAAAACAATAATAAAATAAATATTTATGTAGGGCTCCCATACAACAAACGTGATATTTTTGTCATTTTTTGCGTTAATGGTACGGAGCCCTTCGTGCGCGAGTCCGACTCGCACTTGGCCGGTATTTTTTATTTATTTATATATTTATCCAAAATTACGTTAATAACACCTTAATAGCTATAACGCCAATTCAATGTCACTACCACAAAGATACACGTACATCTAACTTACATTGATTACCTAAAAATACCAATAAAATACAATCAAATATTACAATTAAATTCCAATTTAAAATACAAATAAAATACAATTTCAATCAAATATCAAATCAAATCAAATAATCTTTATGGACATAATATTTGGTTACAACAATTTTGAAGCCTCTGACTCCCGAACTAGGCGGACCTGTATGACAGGAGTCAGCGCCGGGGAGGGATTTTATTTCATCTTAATATCTAATGTCAAATCAAATTAATATTAATATTAAATTTGTAGGAAAATGCATTACATATTAATAATACTAATTGTTATTATAATATCGAATGTCAAATCAAATTAAAATAAACATAAAATTTTGAAAGAATATGAATAAATAATAATAATAATAAAACATTTTGCCATAACATAAAATTCAACAAAAATAACTAAAACTAAGTCGTGCGTGTATGTGTGTGCGTGTTTGTGTATGTTGGTATGGGTAGATGACTGAAATATGATTGAATAAGTTTCTTTGTAAAAAATAAATAAATGAGATTGATTTAAATATTAATTTATTGCTCAGCCCGTTGCAGAGTCGTTTTTAAGATTCATGACAAGGATTCAATTAGAAATTTGAAATTCATCTGGTGGGAGCAGAACCATTGAGTTTGGAACACGTGGTATACTCAATACTATTTAAATACAATTATAACACTATTAAAATACCATTATTAATTGTAATTATTGCTTTTCAAACAAACAAGCAATACATTTTTATTGTGTCTCATTGTCTGGCAGTTAAGGTGTTAGCAAAAAAAAAAAGCCGACGTAATAAACTGAATCGGTTCACAATAGAAAATTCAGTGGGCAAAGGATCAATAAACTCGTTTTTTATACCTGTAGGGGTGGATAATTATTTTTCAAATTTAAATGGAACCAACAAGAATTTCTGAAATCGGATCACCATAAAAATTTAAAAAATATTCATATCGAATTCAGAACCTCCTTATTATTACGTCAATTAAAAGTACTGGTACGCAGCTGTATCCGCTTAGACTGGAGCCAACATAGTTAATTGATAAAGGTTTACAAAAAAAAAAGGACACTGAAGACTTGACTACGCGACAACATTGTGTTGACTCTCGGACAGCTTGATGCAATTAATTGTAACCCAAGTGACCATATTTGTTTTTTGTTCCGGTTCTGGCAAATCCTCATTGGATGTCCTCCGCCTTGGGGGAGGGTGGAGGGGTCTGTCAGAGTTCTACTGACTAAAAACCATTGCGGTGTTCCATCTCACACCTACGCAGGGGGGTCGCGGTTACGAATAATCCTTCCGCAACCCCCGCCTCTGCAGGCCTCGATCTCGGGTTGTGGGGGGGGAGGAGTGAGATGTGTGACTCCCCCCGTGACGTTAAAGAGAGGCGCGCGTGGAACACTACGCGGCGCCACCTCGGGTCCTGATGTTTGGGGGACGACGGACGTCCCCGAGTCCGTCGCGCCTGGACCCAGTTAGGGGGCTGGAAGGGGGCATTGGCCGCCCTCCGCCGACGCCCGGCGCGTCTGCTGCGGATCGGGTGAGCAGATGAAATCTCCCTCTCCGGCTCCGCAGCCTCCTTCTGCGAGACGACTGTTTCGCAGAAGGATACCACCGCGTCCCAGGACTCCTCGCTGCCGGCCATAGACTCGACTACGAACCTAGTGACCACGAAAAACGTCATAGCCAGTACTCACTCTTTAGTTGCCTTGTTCAACGAATTTTTATATAATTAAAAAGTTATTCATTATAAAGATTTAGGATGGTAAGTAAAGAAATATCTCATTCAATGGTATTTTTTTGCTTGTTTCAGTTCGATGGAATTCCTGAGGATGAACTGAACAACCAACCCACCGACTTCACCAAATTAGACACCTTTGATATCATGCAGAGGGCAAGGTATGTAGCGCTATATCTTTTTTAATACCTATAATGGAGCATTTTGTAATGACGAACGATGTGACTACACTTTAGGGACGACTATGTACAGCAGTGGTGGTCTTTCGCCTGGCATGATTATGATGATGATGAACCTGCATAGAAATATGTTCCTTATAAACGTGCCAATTTAAGAAGCCCGTTTTACGTGCCGCAATAACTTTGTATGAACGTCTACCGTGAATCAAATTCATAATCCTAATTAATTACTATATTACATATACACTGTGTATCATTAGTAATCATCAAGTTCAACATATATTTATATAGCTGTTCAAATACGACTTCTTAGATTGTCACAACTTTAATGATAAACATTCATTTTTTTCATCAACTTTAAATCATGGAAAATGTAGCATTTACTACGAGAGCATTTAATTTTTTTACTCCACTTTCCCACTGCTGGGCAAAGGTCTCCCCCATAGCTATCCACTCTTCCCTATTTTATACGAGAGCTATTATGGCCTAATAATGTAAAGCTAGTTTTCAAGCGAGGATAGCTAGATAGTTTTGGGGTAATGGGGGTAAGTCCGCGCATATGGCGCGAATTGACCAACCACCATATAGAGCGAACGGAACGTGGACGCGACATGATTGGTCAGTCGCTCCTTGTGTCAATTGACCAACTAACCGCGCGCTCGGAACGTTCCTAAACGTTCCCCGCGCCCCGCTTCACCACCAAAGATACCTAAAAACCGACTTCTGCGCAGCTAACCACTCTTGCCAATAGTCATATTTTAAAAACTGCTTCTTTCCATGGAAATGAACAAATTTCTTCAAGGAGGCGCCAGAGCGAAATCGCAAAAAAAAAAAAATTGTTACTACCATACTAATTTTGATCTTGGTGATAACTTTAATTGGATGTTTAATGGCAGGTACCATATGGATCACAGCAACATCCCAGCTGCGTTGCGCTACGTAAACTTACTCCAAGGCGCCCCCCGGGCGGCTGCCCAAGCCTGGGCCAACGCCGCGCGCCGCCACCTCGAGGTCAAGCAGGCCGCAGAAACCGTCATGGCCCACGCATCCGTATCCGGCCTGCTGTACTTGTAGGCGAAGAGATACGAGTACTCTTCCACGGGCGAGAATACTGCCGAACTCCACAGTAGTGGCGCTAGCACCACTTTGGAGGCGTGCTACACACTTTATCGGGTCGGTATATACGATTCGGCAGTATTTGTTGGACATCAAAATCGGCATGAAGCAATTAACTACAGGCTTTAATCGGCTAACTCCGTTCTGCATCTTCCTTTGCTGAATTGGCATGAAAACATACATCTACATACCGTTTTACCGACCGCTGTGCCGATTATTACCGACCCGAATAAATGTGTAGCACGCCTAATATTTCAAAAAGATATTCAAGTTTATTAAACGATTTGTTTAAATTAAAAAATTATTGCATCAGTGCTGCGTTTGGATATACAAATAAAGCGTACTAGGTATTCTTTAGGAAACTAATTTATTATAGTTCTTATAATACATAATTTATCTACAAAAAAAGAAAAAAATGTCAAAACCAGAAGCCTTATTACTACTTGTGCTAGTGGCGCTATCTATGCACACTCTTTCAAGGACACTGGCCCATTCGGAAGCTTACATTTTACAATAATTCTATTATATTCAGATGCGAGGGCAGTAAGAAGAATTTGTTGATAAAAGGATTGATTGACTACGTATATTTGCCGTGTTATAACAACTCTGAATGACGATTGCGAATTAAATATACAGATAAATTGAGTTGTTAGGTAGTTTGCCATAAAAAATATTTTCCTGTCTTGGCTGGAATGAAGTGTCCGTTAGTCTAGGTTTAAATCACACCTTAGTCGAAAAGTACATAAAAATATAGGTTTCTTATTTAGGCCAATCTAGATAGAAATACTTCGTGATATATAAAAACATCCTTTAATGTAATAACTTATTACATAACCCTCTATTTCGGCGTTCTGTATTTAGCTTTAGCCTGTTTAGCAAAGATGCAATAAGTATAGTCGGGCAATAAAAATTGTTTACCAATCTCAAGATTGAAATTAACGTCACAAGGAATAAAGATATTTTTTATGGATTCGTAGTTTAAATTATAAACCTTAGCAATATAAAAATTTGCTATAATATATTGGCAAAAAGTTAGACCACTTACCTGAAAGTCGATTGTAGTAATGTACTGAATAAACTCTTGAAACGTAGAAAAATACGTTGTTATTTGTAAAAAAAAATAGACGAGTAACTAATAGTTATGTCATTTAATACCATTTGTAGATGATTTGCACATATTCTGGTTAAAGAGATTAAAGTCTTTGTAACCTAAAAATGAAAAACTGTATTTATGTAACAAAAAATACCTGAACACATGAAGTTTCTACAAAACCGTGCAATCAGTTTTCATAGCACAAAATGTGTCTGCATTTAATTTTATACTTAAATATCAGAACAATTAGATCCAGTAACAAATTTTGGTGCCAGCGAAAAATTTGTGGAGGTTTCCTTTTAATTTTAGTAATTTATGTAAATATAAAAATATTGTATGTAATAAATTAAAAGATGATTTTTATGTCATTATGTTGTTTTATTGCATGTTTCTCAAACGCAATGAAGCTGGTAAATCGCAAGTATTTATCATAAATGTTGCTCAGGCACACTTCATAAGCTTTAATTGGATTTACGTGACTACTTAACCCCGTGACAACTCGACGCTAGAATAATTATACCCAAGTCAAGTCACTAACTTGACCCCATGGCAACTCGACGCTGGAATAATTAGACCCAAGTCAAGTTGTTAACTTGACCCCATGGCAAATCGACGCTAGAATAACTAGACCCAAGCCAAGTTATTAACTTAACCTCATAGCAACTCGGCCCCGTGGCCATTCGACCCCAAGAGGCAACTAAGGTAAGGTTTTGCTTCGTTTGGACCACAGAGAAAAATAATATATGGTTTGGACTGAGTATAAACAAAAGAGTTTTCAATGAATAGCTCGTCATAACTGGCAGCAAAGTAAAAGAAAAATCCAACTAGGAAAGAAGTTCAGAATGAGAAGTGTCAAACAATCTGTCCCAAGTAATCTTTAAATAACAGCAAGCTTACAGCAAAAAATAAACAAAGTAGATAAAATTAATAACAATTCCTTTCGATTTCCAAATACCGAAGATAAATAATGTTAAGATCCACGTCGTACGCAATATCAGTAAGGAAACTCTTCGTAAGTAGTTAAGACTTTTTGACAGTGGTAGCTGGTAATGCCAGCCACAGAGAAACTTATATATAATGCCAGCAATAACCAGCACGAACCGACGCGACCGTTAGTGCCTTTTCACACGCCCCGGTTGCTGACCCGGAAACCGGGGAGTGTGAAAAGGTACTTATCAAAGTGATCTGAAGGCGGTTGCTGACCAAGAGCAAGGTAATTTTAACTTCTTGACTAATAATAAAAACAGATATATCGATATAATAGTAAGCTTGTTTGTAATGGGTAATCTTTGGATCAGCTTATGAAAATTCGTTCACTTACAAAGCTTCCCTATTGCTAAGTGTCATATATAGGCTTATTATCCCGAATTTGACGGATGCTGTGGGGTGGGCCACGGCAGCAAAGCCACGGCAATAAAGCTAGTTCTTCATGTGACACAGAATAGTTATAGTTTGTGGTCTACACAAAAGTAGAAAAAATACCGCAGCTTAGCTCTTGGTTTTCTTTATATCGTCGTTCCCTCAAGGCTGTGGATCGCGCCCACATTCTAAAGTCTCCGTGTTCGTCACTTTTGGTCAGCAAGTACAAACTGTTTAAAACTAGATTTTTCCGCTTTCAAAATACTTGTCCCTGAGTAGGTACTTGCTGTCTCAAGCTCGCAGAAAACTAACAGGCAGATAAGCTAACTCTGATACTTGATCCAACAGGTGACAGGACCGCTGCTGTCGCGCTTGCAACCAAGACAGTCATATATTCCTAGTCTATTCATCGTAAGTATAGGTACCTACCAACTAAATGGATAACATTAGTTAAGTAAGCACATATCCGAACTTAGAGATGGGGTAAGAAAGAGTGCGATGTTATAGATATTCTCGTCTTTATCTTTCCGTTTATTTTAACACAGGGCCCAGGGCTAGGGTAGCTCTCCACATAATATCCATTGCTATTGCTCGTAACGACGTTACTAGAGGAGGCTTAAGTGCATCAGAGAACATATTTTTTCTGAAATTACGATGTCTATACACCATGTTTTTATAATCTTATAGATAACTTGCCTTATTAGCACAGAATAAATACCTATGTTATTAGTAAGTAGGCAGGTATGTATGAACAAAACCTTGCAACTGAAATTTAAAGCTGCTTACACATTACCTGTGTCGTGTCGTGGCTTGGCGCAGGATACATCAATCATACGAATCTGTTCAAGCTTACGTCAATATGACAACGAGTCTATTGTAGCCAACCAAATGGGCCAGAAGGCGCCACACTACGACACGTACCAAGTATGTTGCCGTCTTAAAACAGTTATCCCCAAGCTGAAATTTTGCATTCACTTTTGCGAAATTGGTTTGGGCGACAGCGCACAGTTGGCTAAGCGGACTCCCAAATAGTTATATCAGATTAATATTTTAAATGCACTCCTATGATAACAGGCGCCGCGGCATAGAGTGAGGATTATCCAACGTCTTGGAAGACTTGGATTACGCCGATGACCTATGCCTGCTGAGTCATACCCACGCCGATATGCAAGCAAAGCTAAACAATCTACATCAGGAAGCGGCAAAATAAACATCCGGAAGATCCAGGAAATGAGAACTGGTACACACACACAGAGACACAGAGGCAGTGGAACGCGTCCACAAATTTTCATACCTCGGGAGTGTCGTGTCAGAGACTGGGGGTAATGAAGAGGACATCGCTTCACGGATCGCCAAAGCCCGAGCAACCTTCGCACAGCTGATACCTGTTTGGCAATCGCGGAAACTGACCCCAAGGATTAAACTCAAAATCTTCGGGTCCAATGTCAAATCCGTGCTGCTCTACGGGTGCGAAACGTGGAAGGTCACAAAGGATATCTCACGCCAAATACAAGTCTTCGTCAACCGCTGTCTTCGTCGCATTCTCTGAATTTACTGGCCCGAGACCATCTCCAATGTAGAGCTGTTGGAGAAAAACCACGAGAGCCCGATCGACCGCCAGATCAAGCATCGCAAGTGGAGATGGATTGGCCACACGCTCCGAAGGGGTCCAGATCACATACCCAAGCAAGCTTTGGACTGGAATTCCCAAGGGAAAAGAAAGCGTGGCCGTCCCTGTCAAACCTGGCGTCGCACCGTATTGGCAAAAGCGACGAGCATAGGAATGAAATGACATGAAGTGAGGTGAAGCGTGAAGCTCAAGACCGATCGCGATGGAGGATATCTGTGGACACCCTCTGCCCTATCTAGGGGTTATAGGATATTAAGTCAAAAGTCAAGTCACTCCCATGATATCAGATGAAAGGTCTTGCTGAGAGGTGCCTGAGAGTAATACGATAAACCTTGTATTTTTTTAAGTTTTTTATTATTACCTAATCATTTATTTTCAGTATGGCCGCCATCCAACAGACTTTCGAATAGCGACATTGACTCATTCGCCTGTAAACTTCAAGTACAAGGATCCCAAGGAGCGTGATCCGTGCCCACTTCCGCCGCCAAATCCGCCGCCGCCTCCCAAAGATGACAAGATGTTGTGGTGCACCATTGCCTTGCTTTGTCTCACTGGTGGATTTGTAGCCTATGCTAAGTAAGTAATGGGTGGCAACGAGCTCCTTCACTAAGAGTTTTAGCTTTTAGTAAAAGAGCTCATCAGGGAAATACCTCGGTATCTATTTCTATAACAAGGAAGTCAACTACCGTAGTTGATGCTGATGTTAGTAATAGGGATGTTTCCTGGGTACAAAAATGATAATTCTTTTAGTCCGTCAGTGAGATTATCAAATAATATTATTAAAATTAGAAAAAAAAATGGTAATTTTTTATTAATCTACCTGACAGACAAAAAAAAAATCAGTCGACTACCTACCCTATTAGTTGAAACACAAAAAACATGTTCACATATTTTCGTGTGACAATAACAACCTTTTACATGAACAATTTCAATTTTGGCCCATACAGTGAGACAAAAGCTCAACTGGCTGCCAAAAAGTTGGGGATCCGCGAAGGTGAGACGGTACTTCACGCCAGAACAGCTGCTTAAGTTATATCAAGCGCAAGTTCGATCTTGCATGAAATACTGTTCTCATCTCTGGGACGGATCTGCCAAGTACCAGCTTGATGCACTAGAGTCTATAGAAAATCGGCCAAGAGGCTCATTGGCAATGAGGCACTGGTTGAATCAAGCCTTGAACATCGTCGCCGAGTTGCCAGCTTGTCGGTTTTTTATCGGTTGCATTTCGGGGAGTGCGCGATGGAATAGAATGAAAATATACATTTAGTCGTTGTTGCATGATATCTAGACTCCCAAAGGTCTGTTTATAAAATTTAGCGCGCTCGTTTTTCGTCCTAAATCATCATCCATTTCGCTACAAACTTGCAAAAGTGCTTTTTTCGTACATTCGTACGCGAATTAGCTTCTTACTGCTCACCACAGCATCTACCTCTTTCGCACGTGTTGTCGGATGAGATAGTATGCATTTCAACCCCGCGCGCAAAATAGTTCGTGCCGTCGACTAGGGGAACCTTAAGAAGCGAACTAAAACGACGTAAACAAGATGCAAATCATGCTGTGTAGTCCGCCATCATGCAGCAATGATATATCGGGCTTTGGTCAGCCAGGCCGCTATATGTATCCTCCGACTGCACAGCATGATTTTATTCTTGTTTCCGTCTTTTTAGTTCGCTTCTTAAGCAGTCGGGTATTTTGATTTTTTAAATTAACTTTTTTTATAAGTACATCGATCGCGTTCGGTTCCATTCACGCCTATAGATGGTGTTAGCAGCAACTTGCAAGAAAAAGGCTTTCCATGCAATAATAGACTCGCCCCCTATAACATGGCGAAATCTGGCTTTAGTAGGTACCGAGGCACATCAGGCGCTTTAATATCAAACCATGGTGGTTGCTGGGACGAGTTCAAGCGACGCATGGCTATGGCCAGGTCTGCCATGGATAGGCTGAGGAAAATATGGAGGAATCACAATATCACCAAAGCTACGAAAATCCGGCTCATACGGGCACTTGTGTTCCCCATATTTCTATACGCAGCCGAGACCTGGACGCTGAGAGACACTGAGAGGAAGAGAATAGACGCTCTAGAAATGTGGTGCTGGAGAAAAATGCTTGGAGTGTCGTGGACAGAGTTTCGCACTAACCTATCCATCCTTCAAGAGCTTGGTATCAGGCAGCGTCCAAGCTCGAGTACTCCAGTTATTTGGACACGTGTCCCGACGAGGCAACGACTCTATCGAGCGGCTTGTAGTTCAGGGTAGAGTCGAAGGAACGAGAGCGCGCGGCAGGTCGCCCATGCGATGGACCGACCAGATTAAGTCTGCAGTGGGTGGCCTCACTGCAACATGATGACCACGACCGCTCTGCCAATAGTGTACCGACGAAGAAGAAGAAGCACATCTCCTATACCTTCGGGAAATACAGGCGTTGTCTTATTTTTTTCAGGGGTTCACCAGAAATACGTGATTGGCTAACACTACACGCGCCATGGCTCGACGATTTCATAGCTATAATATACCAGGAGAACATGACTTATGGAGAGTTTGCCGAGGCTTGTGTCAATGATACGAAGAAGGTCATCGATCGGTTCACTGGGAAAAACAAACCGAAGAAGTGCTCTACCGATGGTGCTCCTGCGGAGGGTATATCTATACTAATATTATAAAGAGGGATGTTTTTTTTGATTGTTTGTACCGAATAGGCTCCGAAACTACTGAACCGATTTGAAAAATTCTTTCACCAATAGAAAGCTACATTATTCCTGACTGACATAGACTATTTTTTTATCCCGAAAACGGTCTTGTGGGGTGGTCCACGAGAGCGAAGCCGCGGGCAACAGCTAGTTATTAATATTTTCTCTCTTAGTCTTAAGAAAGTATATGACAATCACCTAAGGACTTCTTGCACTTTGACGACGAGGTTCACAGATTGTACTTTGACTTTACCGAGTGCCACCCGCCGCTTGTGTGTCCCGCACACGAAAAAGATGTGCAGGTTGCATAGTAACTCATTTTTTGTCATCTATTTCCCCATTATTTGTTACATTTTAATCTTATTTTAGGTACTCCTCCAGGTGAAAAACCAAGAAAAAAAGGAGAAAGCATTTGTGGTACAGGTCGTAAGTAATCTTAACTAAATAAATCGTAAAGAATAATCGTAAAGAATTTCGGAATTCAAGAGCATTTCCTTTTAACTCAATGTTAGTAGATATATTTGTATGTATATATATATTTATATATATACTTTATTGTACACCAAGATAAAACAATACAAAAAAAAAACATAAAAATTAAACAAACACAACAGGCGGCCTTATCGCACTCTGCGATCTCTTCCAGGCAACCTTGAATGGATATGTACCTATATATTTATGATTTATTTAATGATTATAATTGTTATTTTAAAATTGTACACTGGATCCTACCCTCTTTTGTCATCATTCTCTAGGGTTTGCTGTAAGAGATCTCAACATTGAGTTATGCTCGCCTTTGTACATGTACTTTATTGTCACATTGTATTGTATATTGTTTTTGGTGTACAATAAAGAATTAAGAGGTCACATTGTAAGTTGGTTTGTAATGGGTAATCCCTGGAGGTACATGATGCTATTTTGAAAATTAATAATAACTGTTATACTATCGCTGAGCGTTATAATTACCCGTATATAGGCTACTTTCTATCCAGAAATGATCGGGTCCAAGAATTGGGCCACGGAAGCGAAACCACGGGAAAAAAACTAGTCAATTTACAAGTGAAAAACTGCAGCCTAATTGCGTAAGTGAATTCTGCAAAGCAAACAAGTTGGATCCTTCCCAAAAACGACTTTCCGTATTGCATATTACACTCTGAAACGGAAAGGTTATGCTCCTTTCATTACCAATATTTTGACGTAGAATTGATTGTAAAAGAATGAATGAAAGCGGAAGAATCTAGATAAAAAACTCATATCAAAACTTCACTATTGGTATTGTGTAATGCAAATGTCATATATCTTCAATTCCGTAGTATCTCTAAGTAGTCTGTGTTCAACTCGAAGGAGGATTTGGAAAGCTAACGCTAGCTTTCCAAATTAGTTTCGCAATACCGAAAAAGTTGAAAGAAATGATTATGATTCTTTGAAAGAATCGACTTATTCACTTACGCAATTAGGCTGCTGCTCTTCCATTTCAAATCTGTCTGCACTGATGCTCAGCAAGCATCGCCTCTCTGGTATGTGTGCGTCAAAAAATATGTCTAAATTACTATAAAGCCGCTGCTTTCTCCCACCTAATCCCCTCATTGTTTTTCACATTTTAATCTTAATTTTCTCATGCAGATGTGTGTGATAAAAAACCAGTAGAAAAAATAACTAAGAAAGAAGAGGATGAAGAAGACGGTTAGCCTTTATTCTTTATCTATGATTGCAAAACTTCACGCTGTTATAATTATGTATAGTGCGTACCACGAAAGATAAGACTTGACCGCGCCTGCCGCGCTCTGTCCGCCGCCCCGATTACGCCCGGTCCCTTCTCGCTCTCAGACTCAGACCTTATACCGCTAAAGAGACCTACAAATCGTCTACTGCGCAAGTGAAACCACGTGGTATGTCTCATATTTTGTGGAACGCAAAGTAGAATCGTAGTGACACTATGGGTCCGGCTACATGCTCAATCTTCTTTGCACAAATTCTTGTTTGTACTTTTTACAAGCAAACATGTTGAGCGTTAAGACGCCAAAACGGTATACCGCACAAAAGGCTTGCACAAAACGCTAGTTTGTACAAAATTGATTTGCACAATTAAGCATGTACGTGAAGACGGTACAATATAAATGCGCCAACATTTGCACAAAGCATTTGCGCATACAAGACCATGCAGTTTTTGCGCCAATTTTTGCACAAATTGTTTACGATTGCGTATGCAAGATTAAGCGTGAGTCGAACCTTTCAATTCTAAGTTTGGAATTTTACCGGGTTCCGTTGTATTTCTGTGTATTCGCATATTCCACACTATCGCAGTATAAATATGGACGGACAGTACGGAAACTACCTACAAACGCTCAAAACGGCACACTCACACAAACATGCGCATCGACGAGACCCATAAGCGTTTGTAGGTAGTTTCCGTACTGTCCATATTTATACTGTGACACTATGCTTTTGATTTTCTTACCGTAACGTTGTCTCCACATTAAGGAGAAGTTATCTTTTTGTGGAGTTCAGTGTCAGTAATTGTAATAAACTACGATTAGTACATGACACAGATTTTCATTGGCGCCGAGGCGGAATAGACCGTTACGCAGCCGAGAGACTGCCATGACACCCTTGTGTATCAATCGACGTTTTTCAACACGAGTACTCGAAAAATAAATACAATTTCATAAACATAATATTTAGTACTTAATTAATAAAATATTGTGAGTAATGGACAAAATAAAATGAATTATGGGGTAGGGTAGGGGCTGTCACGGAAACCGAACTTGTTCGCACGAGTGCGGTATAATAGGTATTTACCTATGAAATTGCCGTTCTGCAGGTATAGCCCTCGCCAAACTTCTTGGCCGCCCTGAAGTTGGTTTACCGGATGCGCGAGGTACGAAACGGTGCTGTTTTTGTATGAGATTTATTACTGCGCAGCCATTGTAGCCAACTTCAGGGCGGCCAAGAAGTTTGGCGAGAACTATACTGGCCATTTTAAATAAAAATATTTTATGTTTGTTTATCTTATTTTATTTTGGCTAAAAATTTAAATTTATTTAATTAAAAACACATGTCATTTTTTATTGATTAGCGTTATGTTTTTATCGCATTTGAATCTTTTTCGTCATCATGGATACCGTCGTGGCAACAACGCGGCACAAGCGGCACGCAACATCAACGACGTTTACGGAGCGAACATTCTAGTGCTCGCCAAACTTCTGGGCCGCTCTGAAGTTGGCTTTCCGATGCGCAAGGCACGAAACGGTGCAGTTTTTGTATGAGATTGTCTACTGCGCAGCCATTGTAGCCAACTTTAGGGCGGCCAAGAAGTTTACCGAGAACTATACAAACGAACGCACCACCTGATATTGGTTTGCCCGATTCCGTTCTGGTAATTTCGACCGGAAAAATGACCCCGTGGTCGTTCGAAAACTTTGGTCGACAATAATGAATTTAAGGTGATCGTGGAAGGGAAGCTGATGTGTACTCAATCTACAGCTGAATTAGTAGCAGCTTTCGACGTAAGATCAAAACAATATTGGTCCATTTGCGTCGAATTGGCAAGGTAATCTTGACAAAATATCCCACGAACTCAATGATCACAAGCGATAATCGCAAGACAATGCCCAAAACGAAAACTTACCCCGAGAAAAGCGATGGTCCCTGTTTGGTGGTCTAGGGCCGATGTGATTCATCCCAGCTTCTTACCAAACGAGATGAGCATTAAGGTACAAGTTCGAAGCCGACTGCAGAGAGCAGCAGCAGGCGATGTGTCGCCGCGTTATGACGCAGCAACACGTATTGGCGTCATGTCGTTGCAGTCATGATTCCGAATCCGACTGCAGACGGCAGCAGCAGACGGCAGCCCCGTATTCCTTTTGGTTCTGAGTGTTACGTGAGGCAAGATGTCTGACTAACTCACTCTCTACTGGTCACTATTGATTAGCGGTCGGGCGACACGTAGTCGGGTGACGTGTCGATAGCTGCGGAAGGTATTTCACAGAAATACTTAGAAACCAGTAGTGTATCAGCGACACCTCGTCTGCTGTTGCTGTCTGCAGTCGGCTACGAACTCGTACCTTTACAGCAGATGTGTACTGTGAAGAACTGAACACAGTGATGGAGAAGCTCGCACGTCTCCAACCAGCTTTGGTCAATCGCTCGTCTCCGCTGCTCCTGCACGACGTCGCGCGACCTCATAATGTACAGCAGATGGTCTCCAAGTCACAAGAGCTGGGGTTGGAGGTTCTCCTTCATCCGCCATACTCACCAGACCTTGCGCCTAAAGACTTACTTACCTACTTTTTTCCAGAATTTGGATAACTTCTCGGCGGAAAAACATTCAACACTTACCAAAATGCCTTTGAAGAATTTGTTGCCTCCCATCCAGTTGATTTCTTTAAGGGCATCAATAAATTGCCGCTGCCTTGGCAAAGATGCATAGATTGCATGGGTGATTACTTTGATCTAGAAATAAATATTGAAAAAAAAGAACTATTTCACCATCATGGGCCGTCCGCCATATTGGATTTAGAATTACGTCACTTATTTAACCATGCATTGTCATCCAAACTAAACGTATATGTAAAATTTCATCTTAATCGGTGGAGGATAATTGCTTTAAAATTAAGTTGGAAGATTTGACCCGAACACACTTACATACCTACATACATACATACATACATTGCAAGTTAATTAAAAGCTTGTAAAAATGACAATTTCATGGGGAAAGACCTTATATTAAAAGTAAATGATGGCGTGCCTAAAAGCAGTAGGGGTAGGCGCCAGTTTTCGAGTAAATGTGTTGAGAAATATATTTTTTATTAATTCCCGTAATAGTAGTGGGTGTGGAGTTATGTGTTATAATATGAAATTTGAATTTCACCACCTGATGCCTGATGGTAAACATAATGTGGTCGACATTGGAACACGCTTGCCTATTTCGAGCGCACAGTTGGCGCAGTGGTTAAGCGATTGGCTGCTGCGCTGCGTGTCGCGGTTTCGATTCCCGCACGGAACAAATATTTGTATGACCTACAGATAGTTGTTTCGGCTCTGGGTGTTGTGTATGTGAGTTTATTTGTTTGTGCCCATGATACAGGAAAAAATTCCTAGTGTGGGGCATCGTTTTTTAACAAAGATTATATGTAAGATTGAGACTATTGAAGACAAACTCCCAGCCGGGTGAGCACGGCCTTTGTGATAGGTTTGAATCACGCATTTTATCACGGTTTTTGCTCCCAAACTGCTGCCAGACCGTGCTCGCAAGGCAGGCAGTATTTATCAGCAAACATACTCGGGCAGGGAATCACACTTCTTAGCGCATTACCTATACATTTTGGGAATACTTACATTATTCCCGTTCTAGGCAAGCGTGCTTCACCTTCGACCATATCATCGCTTACCATCAAGTTCGCGCTTGAGATAGTGGTCAAGCGCGAGCCTATCTATAATTAAAAATAAAACATATATATTAGTGAGTTTGCTTATCTACTGTTTTAGAAGATAACCTTCTATGCGAGAAGCCGATTCCACCAGTCCTCACGCAAAACATTTGTGAAATCGAGAAGTGTATGGAGGAGCTGAGTGACTGCGCAATGAATAACTATTTCACAGCGAGGGAGGCTTGCGTCTATTACAACAAAGTATGTATACAAACTTAATTTGAAAAAAAAAAACAAGCTTTTAACCTCTTGAGTTCCTAAAACGTGGATCCACGCTAGACACAATGATTTTTTTATTGTTTCGGTAATAACGGCATTCATCCGGTTCAGGTGCAGATACTCTGTAGCTGATTTTAAATTGAGAATAACGTCTAAACGGCTAGTAGTAATTTTTCGGAAAAATATATGTTATATTAGATCATTTTCTTAATAATTTTATCTAAGAAAATATTGAGTTTTATTCGTATAACATAGTGTAATTAATTTGTAAAGTTATGTCTAAAACTGACAAAAAAACGACAATCGCATCAAACCGCCGGGCGTATTTTAATTAAAGAAAGAAAGAAAAAAGTATATTCTTTTTTAAGTGTAGTATATTTATTTAGTACAGACTAAAAGACACACAACATAATATTATACATCAGAAAAAAACAAATAAAAAAATGTCATAGAATTATAAGGAAAGTACAAAAAACTACTGAATTTTGGGTTGCGCGGGTGTGAAACGAGTCCACGTTTTGTTCCATCAAGGTCGTTGGCGACTAACGTCGTCTTAAATGAAAAATGTATTGTCACGAGAAAGCAACGTGTGTGCAAAATTTCAGCTCAATTGGACTCTGGTCAGTGGTTTTAATTTAACCTGCATGATTTTATTACAGACACCATCAGCCTTATTGCGTAAGTGAATTTGGCAAGACAAAGAGTATGACCCCATGAAAGAGTATGACAAATCGAATCTAATACCTTTAAACGTAATTTATTTAAATTCTTGAATATGTCGGGTTTAGTCAATAATACGGACGTCAAAACAAAACACAAGCACGCCACCTGTCGGCAAATCAAGAACAACTACGCTTTGGCGCGCTTTCTCTAACCAGTTACGTGGTGGCAAAGATTACTATTATATACTGGGTATAGATAGGCAACTCAGCCTTTTTTTTGGGGTTCAAACGCAGCGCTTGTACAGCGCCATCTATGAACCGTTTAGGGGAACTACATATGTATGTGTGTGTGAATGTATGGATGAATATGTGTGTGTACATGTATGTGTATGCATGTGTGTATATTCATGCCTGTATATGTATGGGTGTGTTGTTTTGGTTGGTAGAATTTAATAGAAATGAAAAAACAATTACAATTTTGTATATTTATTTTTTTAAATTTACAGAATAAATAAATTCAAGCAAAATGAGATTTTTAGTATCAGCACAAAGCAGAAAAGTAAAATTTTGGTTTACAAAAATGCAACCCTGTTGTTTATTTTTTTGGTATTACATTTTAAATAACGTTTTATCAAAAACCCTTATTCCTGTAGATTAAAGATGCATTAGAAACAGATCTAAGGCTGGACTCACACTTTCTGAATTTCTCTCTGAATTCAGAGTTCGAATTCATAATCTGAATGGGATTCAGAATGTGATGATGATGAGAGAGAGGCATTCATACTCGGAATTAATATTATTAATTATTATTTTATTAGTATGCTTTCTAGCATACAATTTCACTATGCCCCACACACATTCTGATTTTTTCAGATTATTTTTTATTCATTGCCGGCATTCAGATTATGAATTGAGTCTGGACTCAGAGAGGAATTCAGAATGTGAGTTAGAGGCCTAAACTCTAAGGGCCCTCTTACACATTCTGAATTCCTCTCTGAATCTAGACTCGGAATTCATATTATTAATTAAGAAAACCCGGCAACGCATACAATTTCACTATGCCCCACACACATTTAGATTTTTCTGATTATGATTTACTCTTGCTGGCATTTAGATTATGAATTCCGACTCTGAATTCAGAGAGGAATTCAGAATGTTTGAGGCCAGCCTAAGGCTGGACTCACACATTCTGAAATTCCTGACTCTGTGTATAATTATTAATTAATCTATTATTTATTAATTATAATAATTAATTTTAATAACGTTACATCAAAAATTCTAATTCCTGCAGAATTTTCCCTTGGGATCTCATAGCATATGTATATTGTTAACTCTTCACAATTTCAATCAAGATGCAGTGGAAACTGATCTAAGGTTGGACTCACACATTCTGAATTTCTCTCTAAATTTAGAGTCGGAATTCAGAATGTGATGATGATGAGAGAGAGGAATTCAGACTTGGAATTCATATTATTAATTAAGAAAGCCCGGCAACGCATACAATTTCACTATGCCCCACACACATTCTGATTTTTTCAGATTATGATTTACTCATTGCCGGCATTCAGATTATGAATTCCGAGTCTGGACTCAGAGAGGAATCCAGAATGTGAGTTAAAGGCCTAAACTCTAAGGGCCCTCTTACACATTCTGAATTCCTATTTGAATCCAGACTCGGAATTCATATAATTAATTAAGGAAACCCGGCAACGGCAAAGCATACAATTTCACTATGCCCCTCCCACACACATTCTGATTTTTTCAGATTATGAATTCCGACCCTGAATTCAGAGAGGAATTCAGATTATTTGAGGCCAGCCTAAGGCTGGACTCACACATTCTGAAATTCCTGACTCTGTGTATAATTATTAATTAACTATAATAATTCATTTTAATAATGTTTCATCAAAAATCCTAATTCCTGCAGATTTGTCCCTTGGGAACTCATACCATATGTATTAACTCTTTACAATTTCAATCAAGATGCAGTGGAAACAGGTCCAAACTCTAAAAGAGTCTATGCGTACAAGTTCTGTTTTTGATAAAACATTATTGAAATTAATTTTACTAATATTATAGACTAAAGTAAATGACAACGAAAGTTGACAACGAAGGCATTATTCCTTGGTTATTGGCGTCACTAAATTTCATGGTTTTCAGTATAGGTAGATTATAGTTCCACAAATTGTGATGAGGTGAGGTTGGGGTCACACAGTTCTGTAAATTTTTATCCAATTATCGCGCTGAAACTGCCAGTTATGCTGTCAAATAACGATGAAGGAGATGAGTAGATTTGCTGCGGCGGTACTTTCCTCTCCACATCCTGCAAATGAGAAAAAATTTATTAACACAACTGAAATTCGGCATTTACGGATCGTGTAAAGAAGATAGACAACAGCATCTTTGTTTGTGCAGACAAGAACATATTGCAATCAGTAATATGTCTGCCAAGTGTAGACCATACAAACTGACTGATAATGTCACGATTGAAACTGATAGATAGCAAATGAAAAACAGTAACTTTCAAACAATGATTAATTAATAATAGTAAACTGCTTACCTGCCATAAGTCCATGGGTTACTCCAACTGATTGACTGAATACTTGATTACAATGTTAACCCTCATTCTCGGGATTAATTCCGGCAACTCGTGGTAAGATTAGCTTAAGCACTAGCTTTACGCTTTTATAACCTGGTCACTTTTTATACTGCTTCACATTGTGGTCCCATTTCGCAATGCATTTTTGGCCGTTAGTGGTAAATTTAAGGTCTTTACTGATCAGATTATTTGTAATCCCTTTTAGTAGATGGGGTGGATCATTTGATGTGGAAGCTAGGGTCAGCTTGCTTATTATAGCTTCAATGTTGAGTTCTTTTCCTGAAACATAATTAAATATCTATATTTAGTTGTAGACCAAGTGATTATGCTTGCAGATCAAGAATAATATTAAAATATTGCCGATATTTATTATTTGTTATGACAAAAAAAAAATTTACAAAAAAA
The DNA here is from genome assembly GCA_945859665.1 of Anorthoa munda. Lineage (NCBI taxonomy): Eukaryota > Metazoa > Arthropoda > Insecta > Lepidoptera > Noctuidae > Anorthoa > Anorthoa munda. The sequence goes on from OX243896.1 coordinate 10,773,330, forward strand.
TCAAACTGGCTTCCAAAACAAAACATCACTACAAAGTGAAAAATTACTTTCTTTTCCGAAATAGGTGTCTTTAGTACCTATTGTTTTTCGTTTTTCAACGATTTTTTTTTGGAAGACTGTTTGTAAACTGTTTTATGTATCACTTTTTGGTTTTGGTACCTCACATTATCATGAAAACTATTTATAGGCAAAGTAAATCTCATGACGATTCCAATAAGCCCAAACACGACTAGAATACATTGCTTTATTTTGGAGTTCCAGTGCCTACCTGGGAATGGAACTATTCCATAAATTGTGGTGAGGTGAGGTTGGGGTCACACAGTCCTATATTTTCTTCTCCTATAATCGCGCTGAAACTGCCAGTTATGCTGTCATATAAATCATCGAAGGACATGTGTAGATCTGCTGCGGCGGTACTTTCTTTTTCAAGGACTCCACATCCTGCAAATGAGAAAAATAGATTAACACAACTGAAATTCGACATTTACGGATTGTGTAAAGAAGATGACTGCATCTTTGTTTGTGCTAAGAACATACTGCAATCAGTAATATTCCTGCCATGTGTAGAGTATACAAACTGTCAGAATCAATATTGTCACGATTGATTCTGAAATTAGCGAAAAATAGCAAATGAAAAACTGTAACTTTCAAACAATGATTAATGAATAATAGCAACATGCATACCTGCCATAAGTCCAAGGGTTGCTCAAACTGATTGACTGAATACTTGATTACAATCTTAACCCTAATTTTCGGGATTAATTCCGGCAACACATGGCTTGGTGGAGCTTAGGCACTAGCTTTACGCCTTTATAACCTGGACACATTTTAAATAGCTTCACATTGTGGTCCCATTTCTCAATGCATTGTTGGCCATTAATGGTAAATTTAAGGTCTTTAGTGATCAGATTATTTATAATTCCTTTTATTAAGTGGGGTGGATCATTTGATGTGGATGCTACGGTCGGCTTGCTAATTATAGCTTCAATGTTGAGTTCTTTTCCTGAAATATAATTAAATATCTATATTTAGTTGAATTATCTTATACTCGTCACAAATCTATCATTAAGAAGTTTCAGTGGCCATCTGTGGTCTTTTTTCATCAGTTCCATTTGAGCAAATGATACTTTCTGAATGCAAATCATTGCATTGGTGATGAAAATACCAAAATCGCTATATATGCCTATAACATGGGAGGAGTTTCCTCGATTTCCATGAGATTCCATCATCAGATCCTGACCTGATGACCATGGGACTACCTGGATGGTATAAAAAAAATAGGAATTTTCCAAATCGATCCAGGCGTCTGAGTAATCAGGAAACATAAATAATAATTTAAAAAAAGATTCCGACTTGAGAACCGCCTCCATTTTTTTGAAGTTGATTAATACAATGCATTGATGAATATATATAAAATGAACAATTATTAATATTACCTGGGATATGTAGTGTTGAATTGCCAATTTAGACAGTCTACCAATTGGATACTTATGAATTTCTTCAAAATGTCTATGACAGACACATTTGTTGCCATAGATAGTATGATGATCCAATTAAGCTAATTCAGCAAAATCCAAGTTTTAAATTTCTCTTCAGTTGTCTCTGGATTCGGAAACAGGTGTAGGGGCACATCTAAAAATATGAAAAAATTAGGTGTGTAACTTAAATCAATTACTGGAAGAACGAGGAACTATACCTTATTCAGCAGAGCTTGAGACAAAGAACATAATAAACTTAGGATTAAAGATTATATATAATATATTTCGAGTAAGCATGATGACGTTAGATTTCGCAATATTTTGTTTTGTTTTTCCCTTTGTCTAATTAATATAGCCATATTTACATACTTTTAACTTTGAATAGCTGCACTTGTGGGTAGCTAACTAATTTAACCTAACCTAGCTTTATCAATACCGTGAAACTCTGATTATGGCTTATGAGATAATTGTCATCATCTCGCTGTCACGGTGCAGTTTATGCAGACACTAAAATGCTAGTAACTTTGACGCAACTGCACTGGGCTGTTCATTCACAGTGAGGTGAACATTATAGCTCATGTAAATTAGTAATAAGCTGCTGAGTTTCCAAATAAATAAATAAAACCTCATCTTTGGTTACTTTGTAAACATTCATAAAAAATCATTTCTAACAAAAATAAATAGTGTTAAGCTAATCTAATTGAAACACTTATTTCCGAATTAAGTTTTGAATTTTTCATATGATAGTTTTGTATTTCACCATAAAAGTATAGTAAGTTAATTAAGTTTAATAGTAAGTTTGCTTACATAATTATACCAAGCCGAGTAGAATAAGTTAGTTTTAAATAGTACTAGTTGTGCCTGCGGCTTTGCTCCCGTCAACCCTACCTACAGTAAGTACCCTACTTACTGGTTACGGCCAGCTAATTACTAACGGTTGTGATGAGGAGGGATGGATCGCATGTTACTAAAAGTGGACGGCCAAAGGAAAGATGGTTGGACTGTGTGCGGAGTGATATGAAAGAAAAGGGAGTGCGTGATAGCGTGACGAGGGGACAGGTCGGTATGGAAGAATAAAACATGTTGCTCCGACCTCAAGTAACATGGTACAAGGGCAGGAAGATCATGATGATAGTAAATTATCAAGAACAGTCTCAATGCAGATATTTTTCTGCAATGAAGGAAGACAAACAAAATTAACTTACCGTATTTACCAATCACAGTACATCCAGGTACAGCAAGAATTTTGTAACTTGTTATATAATATTTATATAAATCGCACTTGCTAAACAATGAGAACTTTATTGTAAAAAGAAAGAAAATAAATGCACACGGTCAAATATTCTCATGCACCGGCCGGCCATTTGTAATTTAGGTGTGCCCATACAAACAAAATATTATGTATTCTTTTTAAACCATAAAATAACTTCTGCATTATTGTGCTTTTAGTAAAAACCTCATTATGTTCTAATTTATTTATTCTGTTATTTTTCTATATTTACTTCAAGAATAACATGTGATTATAATTCTATTTCTTGATTTAGGTTGTTTTAATATTAAGGGAAACTCCCAGCATCGGGCTAATATTTTTAACTATAGCAACACCGCAATTTTGGTTCCCCTAAACGGTTTATAGATAGCGCAGTTTTAAATCAAAAAACGGAATCGAAATTTTGTTCTAAGTTACCATAGCATGCGTGGTGGGGACAGCAGAATATGGCAGTTGAGTACTGACAGCCTTAGAGCTAAGACGTCGTAGAATCAGTGTCGATCCATAATATTAGTAAGCAAGATTGTAACTGTGAGTTGTGACTATTTGAATAGACCCAGTGTATCGAATAATTTGTGTGATTTCATTTTCACCCACTGACCTGCCCACACATGATGACTTAACGTAAGGGAATAACTTCCCGATGGTTTGCATCTATCGGTCAGCATTGATGCGACTTATATATGTATCTATATATATAATCTGAAACTCGGAAACTTTAGTCTAATAGGTCAGAATCTATATCAAAATCTAGCTAGGTTTTATATTTAGAAAACGCCGTTTTCTCTATTTTCACCCGAGCAGAGCTCTGTCTCCGCCTGGGCGGCGGCTACTCTTTAAATAATAAAATATTGCCAAAAAATATTGGCTAATTCGAAAAGAGTATCTTCACCAATGAAAGCGTCCAATAATTTTTGGTAATACTTAATTATATAAAGAGAATATGTCATACTTTTTCTTGGAGATAAACCCTTTGTATTGACGAAATCACTTACGCAAATAGGCTGCGGGTCAGGTGAAACTAAATAAAAGTTTGTAAGAGAAAAGGTGGTGGTGGTTATTAAGGACTGTATTTTTGTAATTTTAGACATTCAAAAGTGATGGTGTACCCACTTAAAACTAAAAATAGAGACATAAAAACTTTTTCTCGGCCCTTAAAAGTGCAAAATAATTTCGTTTCGGAAGTCGGTGTCAAAACGTTAAAAACAAGAAGTACCAATGACACCACGTTACAAACGTTTCATATCGAATCTCTTTCTACAATAGTTAACGCCTTCTATTTGTTTGGTCTGTCCACGTGACTTTAGATTAGTTTTCTACTAGCGTTATCGGTTGTAAATTGTCAACTTGGCTACACTATAATCACGTATCAAAAACCGGGAGAAATGTAAACAAAAAAGTCAGGCATTTGCGCTGCAATGGGAAAAACGAAGCTAAAAATAAAATAATTAACAATAAAAAGTGCTGATTACTCGGTGTGATTATAATATTACATTACTTTATTTTTGAAAAAATCGTGAATGATATACGAATTGTTGATCGGAATATACTCCGAGCTAAGTACTCCTATGTATTTCGTTCGAATTGTATTTTTTTTTGACTAGCATAGGATAGATGGACCCCCTTTTCAGCACTTAGACTCCCATTTGGTCCGTTGTGCGGCCTCCTCTCTGTGAGGGGGAATGGACCGTAATCCACCACGCGGGCCCAGTGCGGGTGGATGTCACATGTCTTCGAATTTTTGGTTCCATGACATGCCGGTTTCTTCACGATGACGTCAGCTTTTCTTGAGCAAGCTTCATTTTTGGAGTACTAAATCTAAATCCAAACAATGTGGGAAGCACAAAATAAGCAGTCTGCAAAGCTCCAAGTTCGACGCTTCCGCTCTGCGTATGTACAGTCAGTAATAGCTGTTACCTGACCCACCATCCTGATCAACCTTCTGCTATTTGCAGTAGATAGTGTTATACGATACGTACGAGCTTAACGAACTAGAACGACTTATTCAAGCTAGTCAAATATTATATACTACAGTTATGCCAATTTAATCTTTAACACATAACGTTAGGGTAGGTAATCTTTTGAGCATTGTTTTGTCACATGATGGACTTGTTAATTTCAATAATATTTGTTAAGTCGATTTGGTCTAGTGGTTGCAACAGTGAACCTATATCAATATGGTTGTAAGTTCAAAAGTATCCTTCCTTCCTTTCTTCCTTCCTTCCTATCCTTCCTTAGCTTTATGTTTACAATATTCAATTATGTTTTTTGTATTTGAATTAACTATTTAAATTCAAATAACAACAGAAATCAAAAACAATAATAATTATGATAACGATGTTATTCATTATAATAAAAATTAAATAATAACTTAACAAAAATAATTACATGTTTTACATTATTTAAAGCTAAAACATAAAAAAGAAGTTAAAATACTACAACTACATATGGTAAACTAGATTTTTTTTTGTTTAAATTGTAACGCGACAAAAAACATTTACTTTGTTTCAATAGTGCCTACAAAATATCCATTTTTATTTTTAAATACAATGTAAGTAATCTGTTACATACCTACTTTACAGAGTGTTTAATATAGTGAATCAACATGTTATATGTTTAGAAATATGTAATTTTTCTATTTTATAACAATAACATCACCACATTAACTGTCACAAAACTTATAAAATATAAGTGAAAATAGCAAAAATGATACGATGCTTTACCTACTTTATAGATTTTTTATGTATTTTTAGTGTTAGATATGGTTATGATCGTAAAAAGGACCTGCTCATTTTCAAATTCAAATTAAATTTATTGCATCCATAATGTACATACAGTTGGTAAATATTAGTTACAGAAACAATTATGCACCCTGCCGGGCACAGCAATATTCTAGATTTTGTGTCTAGGAGAGAGGAATAGCGCTTAATATTTTCCTTTATATTTAAATTTTCAGCTATTCGTTTCCATCTGCATTTATTTGGTTCAATCTACTTATATGTGTGTGCCTTTCTATGTTCATATTAAATTATGAATAATTATTGATTATTGATTATTAATTTATTTCCTTAAATTTTTGTATTATAGTTTATTTATAGTTTATATTTAATACAATTAATATTCAATATGTCCGTGTTATATTTTAAGTCAATTAATCATTTATATTATTTCACTTATCGAATTAACAATTATATTCATTTTAATAAAAAATAATACTTAATATCTAATAACGATGTCGATATTATATTTTGAGTCAATTAATTCTATAGGTTATCTAACAAACAATTGTTTTTATTTTTAATAAAACTAATACCTAGCATGTCCATATTATATTTTGAGTCCATTAATTATTAATTTCATTTACTTATCGAGTTATAAGTTATTTTTATTTATTATTAAATTTATCCGTCAGATATACGTCAATAGTGTAATAGCTTTTATTAATTAAGAATTGTTTTAATTTATTTATAAATACATTGGTTTTATTTACTTGTTTTATGCTTTCCGGTAATTTATTATATATTTTTATCGACATAGCATACGGACTAGAAGAGTGCAATTTAAGGCAGGAGGAGGGAGGAGGGTAGATCTAGTCTGTTTTTGTAGCGCAACGAATAATTTGTTTGCATGTCTTCTCTTGTGTTGTATGACTCTGGGTATTTGCGAACCAGTTTACATAATTCTAAAATATAAATATTAAATAAGGTAAGGATTTTGTATTTCTGAAAGTAAGGCTTGCAACTATCTGTTTGTTCTATGTTAGTAATTATACGAATCAGCTTTTTTTGTAGGACAAATAGAGTGGACGCCCGTCCGTACTATTTCCCCATAAGATTACGCCATAGTTTAACCAAGCGTGTGCATACGCGTAGTATGTTACTAGCGCGGTTTGTAGGCTGGTGTTCTTTTTAATTTCGCGGAGGGCATATGAAAACTTTGAAATTTTTGATATAACTTTCTGTATGTGGGTTTTCCAGTTTATATGTGTGTATATTATTAAACCTAGGAGAGTGCAATCATTAACTACGTCTATTTTTTGTTGATTGTATGTTAAATTTAAATTGATTTTTTGCCGGGGGTGAAAAGTAATTAGTTTGGTTTTGGTGAAGTTGATTTCAAGATTATGTTGGCCCATCCAGTTTATTATTATATCAAGAATCTTGGTCAGTTTTTCGTTTATATCAGCGTTTGGTTGGCATGAGGTGAGAATAGAAATGTCATCTGCAAACAGTACACATGGCCCGTCTATGGTTTTGGGGAAGTCGTTAATGTAGATGAGAAATAAGAGGCAGCCCACTACACTTCCCTGGGGAATGGAAGCGCGTATTGATCTACCTAGTATTCCTACTGCGTATCTTTTTTTTTTGTTTTTTGTTTTATACTAGCTGTTGCCCGCGGCTTCGCTCCCGTGGACCACCGCACAGGACCCGTTTTCGGGATAAAAAATAGCCTATGTCACTCAGGAATAATGTAGCTTTCTATTGGTGAAAGAATTTTTCAAATCGGTCCAGGAGTTTCGGAGCCTTTTCGGTACAAACAAACAAACAAACAAAAAAATCTTTCCTCTTTATAATAATTGGTATAGACATTGTATGAAACACTTCCTTATAAATGATGATAACAACAGTTTATTTAACACACACTGACACGTAAGTAATGATGACTGAGGGCGTGGTGCTGTCTTAATAGCGAAGTGGAGCACTATCTCTTTTTATAATTTGTTGAAAGCGGCACGTTATAATATTTCTAAATATTGGTGACTATTATATCGGCCACCAACTTCTATAACTTCACCAGGGCCCATGGAAGACATCCAGCCAGCCCCAGTAACCCAAAGGTATTCTACCGCTGGTTCTACACGATAGTAAACAATCTGGCTGTATTTCTCTGAAACAAATAAATGTAACAGGTGTCACTTTACCGTTTAAGTATATAAAAATATGTTTGTTTACGTCACGGTATAAGGAATAGCTACGTATAAAAAATAATTATTAAATTAGAAAAATACACTTACTGCTATATTAAGGCCCGATTTCTGATTTAAGTAAAGCAGGAATAATCAGTTGAGTATTGTCAAATCAGTGTCACATAATTATGTCCGTAAGGATTGAGGAGCCACTTTTTGTATCTTAATGAAATGAATATACTTATTTAGTAGTAAGTTTAAAAATTTTGTAGGTTCGATCCTCGATTTTGTAGTATAATACTTCAAAAGTTATATGAACATCAAGGTGGCTCCTCAATCTAAATGTTTGGATTGAGGAGCCACGTCAGAACTAGGAACATCATGGATCAATATTTATCATAATTTGGTATGATTTAGTAGCACTTGAGAGTATTTAGTAGACAAAATCTGCGCTCGGTTGCATTAAAATTAAAAAAGTTACCATACATTATATGTGGCTCCTCAGACCATACATAGGACTCGTCATTTTTCAAAGAAGCAGTAATTCAATAAATGCGAAATTTCTTCATCATTTAGTAGTAAGTGTGTTCGAATTTGTAGCATATGGACAAAGTAGTAAAACTGAGTGAATTTAGTAACAAACCCAATTTTATTTGGCTCCTCAATCCTGACGTTACTGTAGATCACAACGTTACTGTACTTACCTGAGATTACAACGGAATCAAAAACCATAGACACTAATATTTAGTATGAATGTCTATTAAATACTTAAGTAGAGATCAACATTGTATACATTCGGTATCTGAAAAACAAATTACTTTTGATAATCCTTAAGAATTCGCTATTAAGGGTGACCATGTTATATGAATGAAACCAGGATGACAAGTTCTTGAAATTAAATTTTTAACAAATCGACAATATAGAAATATAGGTAGGTATGTACAGATATGTTTTAGGTATTTAAATCAATTTCTACATAAGTTAAAGAATTAATAAATATTGGTTGGTTGGTGCTTTTACGAATTTTACAGTGAGAATCATAGTCGTCGTAACAAAACATCTCATCCTTCATTGGGTAGTGACATTTATAGTGGCCCATGCCAGCGTCGCTAATTCCAGGTATAAATTCTATAACGCCTATTAATGTATATGATCTACTTGTAATCATTATAGATTCTGGTACCTCGTTTACTCGAAACTTGGTACAAACATTTAGTTCAAATTAAACTGGGTTTGATATACTCATATTTGCACATTGTTTTGTGGTTAAAAGCCGTACAAACGTTTTTTTCTTCTGCAATACAAATTGCATCATCTAAACTTTGGATGCCAAAAACATAAATTATATTTAGAAAATATAAATTAAATAATAGTAAAATAATAATATAATTTTAAATAAAATTTATCCGTCGCTTTTTTGTAGTCATTTGAATTTGGTCGGATAACAGCCGTTGTTTACATGTTTAGTTTTTCGTTTAAATCTAATTAATGCGAAACATCCAAGTTGATTATTTTCATTATATATTTTTGACTAAACGTTCTTATTTGTGCTATACACCTACCTATCTTGGGTTGGGCCGGTTTCTTGTATTTTGCTGTCAAAGTTATGACACCGTCGTTTTGACTTTTAGCCAATATTATTCGATAACGCAAGCATGTATACTTTTGAAACTTTTTATGGTCAATACAAGCGTCAAGATGGACTGAATACAGTTTTCAGCGAGTTTATGCGTTTTCTCATTTAATCACCGCGAATTTATTTCGCGATTTAAAAAAAGCGCGATTATATGCAAATTATAAATATTTCCTTAAATATAATTCCGGCACAAATACGCACATATCAAGAGCTACTCGCATATGTTTATCCTACAGGCGCACATACAATGGTTTTAGAGATAAACGATTCTGTAAAACGTTACTCCAGCAGGAAATGCAATATCTCGAAAACCTGATGACGTACGAATTATGTTTTCGGCGCACATTCTTGCACAACTATAAGCTCTCTGCCCATGCACAATATTTCTCACTCTGATCATTCGTTTAGAATTTTCCTGCTGGAACAGCTTTACTCCAGCAGGAAACGTTTTTTTCTATTTTTTTCTAAAACGACGGTACGCACTAATTTTTTATGTGGCGCACATTCACAACAGATTACGCACTAATTATACGTTCCGCTCTTATCACTGTAGGAGCCACTTTCCTGTTGGGGTAACGTACTCGGGTATCTATCGATATCGATAATGTAATTAAAAATGCAATGTGTTATACTGCACTGATGTGGCTTGGGATATTTCGACCTATGAGGCGAATGTCAACTTTACGGCAAACGCAATTAAGTCTATAATTGCGACCACTGAGAATACCACTATCTATGGTCGGGTAGCGGAATTTGCTTGGCAATCGAATCTACTTTGACTTTAGATTACAAAACATCGAAAATATCAATACTTACTGCACTAAGAACAAAATACGTATTCGTACGCGCCGGTACTGCAAACCATCCACCCACTCCAATTCGTCATTCGAGCGTAAACATTAGAAAAAAAATACTATGGATGTTATGATTTTATTAATGTATATTTTTACATGGGTCATAAACTTATTAAGTAATTTTTCAATGGCTTTAGAAAATATTTACTTTTCCAAGTTCATTTTATAAGTTGGTCGACTATTATTCGTAAAGTTATAAAGCTTACTTAGCTGTGATAGTTTCCCTTTTAATTCCGTTATACTCTATGATATAAGATATATCTATATGATTTTTTTCACATATCCACACACTTGACTCTAATAAAAATTAGCAATTAAAAGCTTGACTTTAGGTAAACGGATCCACTTAAGGAAAAGACGAGAAAAAAAAATCCTTTTGTCGGAGTGATTAATATGTTTAACCATGCCAAATTATAGCTTTTTAGTACTTAGAGTCTCTGAGCTAAACTACGGACGGACAGACGCACAAAGCGAAACTATAAGGGTTCCGTGTTGGCTACAGAACCCTAAAAAGGCATTGGAATGAAATCTTTAGAAACTTTTATTAATCTTTTTTTTTTCTTATTACAAATAGAATTGGTAACCGTATTTTTTTTTATATTTTATATCTAGTGAGAATGGAGACCCTTATATGTAAATGGAATAGACAGGAAAATAAATGATATTCAATCTGTTGGACCGTCAAGGATTTCAATAACGAGTTGAAATAAAATTAAAAAACACAAAAAGATTTCTATTTGTGTTTTTAAAAGCCAGGAAACGGAAAAAAAATAGTTTATTCATGGACACCCTACAAAAGAATTTGATAGGAAATTAAAGGATTGCTAATAACTTCGTAGATATTTACTTTTTTATGGCAGGATTATACGTACATTTAGTATAAATTTATACAAAATAAGATGTTTTTTTTCCAAATTTCGTCACAAGTATCAGTAGATTAGAGGCAAATCTATTTACCGAAGCATCTCAATTGAGGAGCCAGTTAAAATGTGCCATATCTCCCAATGCACTCATTTTTAATTACTGATTCTTGTCCTACAAATCTAATATACTTACTACTAAATGACGAAGAAATTGCGCATTATTTGACCTACTGCTTCTTTGAAAAATGACGAGTCGTATGTATGGTCTGAGGAGCCACTTATAATGTATGATAACTTTTTTTAATTTTAATGCAACCGAGCTTAGATTTTGTCTACTAAATACTCTCAAATGCTACTAAATCATACCAAATTATGATAAATATTAATCCATGATCTTCCTAGTTCTGACGTGGCTCCTCAATTCAAACATTTAGATTGAGGAGCCACCTTGATGTTCATATAACTTTTGAAGTATTATACTACAAAATCAAGGAATGAACCTACAAAATTTTTAAACTTACTACTAAATAAGTTTATTAATTTTATTAAGATACAAAAAATGGCTCCTCAATCCTTACGGACATACATAATTTAGGAAGCCTTTGAGTATTTTACGTTTCACAATTGAGAATCAACCTAGATCAGTTAAGTAAGTACCTACTTATGTATGGATCTGTCAAAGTTTCATCCACTTTCTCTTTCATCCTTGCGTTCCATTTTACAAACGAAAAAGAGACATCACAAGATTGCATAAAATTTACTGATATAAATTTTATACAGCGATAAAAAGTACGTTAGTATTATATTACATCATTCAAGATTAATAAACTCAAGTTATTAAAGATATTATAATCTTTAATAACTTGATTTTTCATATTTAAGCAATTTAATAGATACCTATTTGAAATGTATACAACCTTATTATGAAACTATGAAATGAATCGTACTAGTCAATTAATTCAAGATTGTCATGGCAACCGTATTTATTTTATCAATGATGTCTTATCGTAAAAAAATAATATACAATATAATTTGTTATTTCCAAAATCAAGAATTGAAGCTTATAATTACTAGAAGTGAATGTGTTTAGAACGAGCAGTTGCTGGTTCTTGTGATATCCCATAGAACTACAGAATATTTTACGTACATTATTACCTCAATGTATTTTACTCAGAATTTCACAAGATCTCTCAAGAGGGCACTTGTGCATCTGCATTGGAATCTGATTGCATTTGTGATTAACCAACAAATGTGGACTATTGTGATGCCATTTTTAATGGCTGACCTGGGTTTTCAAGACCGAAGGCTTTGCTAGCCATCGAAGTTCCTCCCAAGAAAAACAATATTAGCCAGGGTCGGTGCCATTGGATATGTGTCTGATATTATGAAAGAGGACTGTGTTTAAATATTTGTTAACAAGCAATATAATATCTGCCTACTTATTTTGTAAAAGAATAAATAAATGAGACTTGTCATGTTGTTTTTATCATCTTTTACTGTTCTGATACCAAAATCGTATCATACAAAAGCCAAATTCTTATCGCTGTCCTAAACCAAATAATCCGTTGTAACTTCTTCTTGTCTTGTGGATTCTACTAATACCTATTTTATATAGGTATGAATGTGTATGTTTGGATATTTGTTAATCACAATTCAATGGTTGAACGTATTTGGAAGTATATACTTTGGAAAAAAAATATATAATGACCAGAATTAGAACCTAGGACATAATAACAAAAAATAAATATAGTAATAAAATAAACGTAATAACAAAGCCTTTTAATCTGAAATCATAGATATAAAACTGAAGTCTATACAATACATGTATATAGTTTATAAAATGTTCCTAATCTCAGTGTGCCTCTTCGCATATGCCTACACTAACAGTTTCCACTGGGGTCTGTCCTGACCTACTCGCCAACACCACAGCGCGCCATTGCTTACACTTTTTGCCTACATCTTGGACCAGCAGTCTTTCACATATCCCATTCCCATCTCTGACACTGTCTTCAACGGCTTCTTTTCCTATCTCTTGGTTACCAGTTTGTCACTTTTCTCCATGTCCCTTGGTTATCGCGCATCATATGACCGGTCCATCTCCACTTTTCACATAGTTCCTGTTGGATAACTCTCGGTTATCGCGCAGGAAAAGCTACTGGCGACCACACACACAAAAACTGGCACTTTTTGAATATTTTTCTTGAACATCTCACTCATCATCGTCATCATTTCTGCCGAAGGACTTCAGGACCGGTTGATGTGGTGACCCCAGCGTCACCACATCAACCGGTCCTGTGTGTCTTTCATACATCGGATTTCCGTGACCTTAACCAGGTCCTCGGTCTACAGAGGGAGGCCTTAAAGCGCTGCGTATTCCGCCACGCGGTCGCCACTCCAGAACTTAACAGCCCCATTGACCATCCGTTCTTCGAGCATCTGAGATCTATCAGGCGTGAAATATTTGCATCCAATCTAACGTTTTCGATAATTCAGGGCGAACACTCTTCTTCCACGCATCGGTCTTCGTGGAGGCATCTCCAAGGAAGACAAGGTCTTCTTTGTCACTCGTTTTATCAGTTTATATATTATTTTGTATTTATTTCGCTTGATCACCGTTTAAGCACAGGCTTGTCAACTATCAACTGCCAAATGTAACCAGTGTAGCCAGATTCGACGAGCTCAAAGTCGGCGAAAATTTCGTATGTCCATTTATAAAAAAACTAAATACGACCATTATTCACTAAAACCACGAAACATTCTTCGAAACTTAAATGCGTTAATCACAAGAATCATTTATTATTTCTTTATTTCCCTGTGTTGTTGCGCACTGAAGTATAATGAAAAATAGTGATGAACTGTTAAAAGCATTTTGGTTTCCATTTAATTTCATCAGATAATGTTGTATTAGATAGTCTCATTCCGAAATCACCCCATATTTTTTTTCTGAGGTAGCCTAATTGGCGCCGCTCGTAAAAATTGGCCGCCCCGGCACCATTCCGAGTAGCCTAAATGGCAAAAAGGCGCCCAATCTGGCTACACCGATGATGTAACGTTGACAACGGTTTGAGAATTTGAGAATGATCAAATGTATTTTTCTCAGTTGTGAAACCCAATTGAACGTCAATGAAGGTTTTTTGTATGACATAGGGCATACTTATACTTTGGCATGACTTGACAACGTATACTCAAACCTTGCTCAGCATCGCAGAAAACTTAGTGACAGATGATCAAGAATGACAGATGCTTAAATCGAGATAAGCACATACTTAGCGTCAAATACTCAAATCAGAAATCGGCCATAAGTCTCCTAGCAATCTCTCTGATGCCAACATTCTCCTCGTGCAAAAAAATTATATTGTATTTTAAATATTACTCAATTGAGACGGGATAATAAAACTAAAAAATAAAAAGTTGCCAAAATTCGTTGTTTTTTGCAATTTAGTAAGGCAAGGTAAAAATGTTCACGCGTAGTCACTGCAATTGTATGTAGAGTAGACTGGCTTTAGCTTTATTGTGACGGTTCATTTTTATTTTCCTACCCTTAACCTTAGTAACATTTGAATACCAGTTTTGTAATGAACGTAACGTATATTTGTCTTTCAACTACATACCTATTTATTACAAGTTAGACGAAAATATTACCAATTTGAAAATTTGATATTTGTAGAATGTGTTTGTCTATAGTTCTTTACAATAATGCAAGAAATACTAAACTTATTGAATACATTCTAAATTAAAAGCAAAACTAATACCCTCGACGTAGGATTTGAACTTGCATCTAGATCGTCTGTCCTATACGCGCACCAGGAGACCAGATCTACTTGAATACAATATTTAAAATAAGCTATTAGTAGCAATGACATTAAATTACAATAATCTTTTCAACTTTTAGTCTTACCGCACAAAAATAAAAATCGCATAACACAATTAGCTATAAAAATCCTGACGCTTAAGTTTCTAAGATCAAATTTGCGTATCTGTATTATTATTGTATTTGTTCATCGAGTAGCGCTAGTCAGATAAATTCATACAAATTGAATAACCCTTAATGTTACAGGCAGGTTCAAATGCGTTCGTATTTAGGGTGGATCAGGTAACAGCTATTACTGACTGTACATGTCGTTTAGATGTGATGTTTATCCACGCAATTACACTAATAAGGCGAAAGTTTGTGAGTTTGTGTGTTTGTTACTTCTTCACACCAGAACAGTAGAACGGATCTGGATTAAATTTGCCACAGATATAGATTATAGTCAGGAATAGCACAAAGGATACTTTTTATCCGGGGAATATGTTTTATCGGGTTAATTTTCGACATTCACGCGGGCGAAGCCGTTTGCTAGTAAGCTAGTATTATAAATGTCTAACTAACTCTGTTTGTTTGTTTGTTACCTTTTCACGACTAGCATACTGAACTGACTTAAATGAAATAACATGTGGAGATGGTTTGAGACCCTGGGAAGGACATAGGATAGTTTTTATCCCTTGGGATATTAAAACACTTTATACTCGAGTGAAGCCGCGAGCAAAGCTAATTTTTAAAATCAGCTAAAAATCCTATGTTGTCTGTTATAGCTGGTGGAAGATACGATGGCCACATTTACGTTCAAAGGCATGAAAGAGTTACGCCCGGCCATGGAGGAGCGAAAAAAACTTGTCGAGATATCGTTGCGGAGAGCTTCTAAATGCATCAGTCGACTCGGTGAGTAGGTAATTCATTTAAGTTTATACGAATCCACGTTTCATTCAAGATATTTTTCGAAGAACACTACACAATAGAAATCATCATCATCTACCTGCCCCTATCCCATGTTACTTGGGCTCGGCGCCTTTAAATGCCAATATGACCCCATATTCGCATTTAGCGACCCCAATAACCATGAAAATAACACTCATGATTCAGAAATTTCAGTCGCCGCCATCTTGGAATTTTATTTTGAACCCAAATTAGCATTTGGCGACCCCAAAAACCATGAAAATGATACCCATGATGAAAATTTCAAAAATTTAGGTTGGCTCCATCTTATATTTTCATTTTGATCCCATAATCACAATTAGCCACTCAGAAAACCATTAAATCGATACCCATGACGAAAGTTTCAGAAATTTCGGTCAGCGCCGTCTTAGATTTTCATTTTGCACTAAGCGACCCCAAATACTATGAAAAACACCCATGATGAAAATTTCGGCAATTTCGATCGGCGCCATCTTGGATTTTGATTTGATTAAAAAAAAACAACCTAAATCAATCGAATTTTTGTAACACCAGTAGAAATATTTTTTTTGCATGTAGGTTTATGCCTATTTAGTCCATCGGTTTATGTTTTCAAAAACATAAATTGTTAGTCAAATAATTGAAATAGTCAAATAAGTCAAATAAACAAGATAAAATTACAAATTTAAAAAACTCCCGATTTTAGTTTTTATTTCATGCATTTTAAACTACATATAATATACCTAGTAGCAGACACCCTTCATTCGACAATCTATCGAAACACGTAATAATGACACGATATCTTGCGAAAAAATCCAGATTCAAAGAGTAAAATGCAAATAACTTTTGAACGGCTAAACAGATTTTATTCAAACATAACTAAGAACACTCTCGGCAAAGCCACCTTTCAAACAAAAAAAAAAACTAAATCAAAATCGGTTTATGCGTTTAGGCGCTATGATGCCACAGACAGACACTCAGATACACAGCAACACACGTCAAACTTACAACACCCTTCTTTTTCCGTCGGGGGTTTATAAAAGGGAATAAATATAATGACCACCAAAAAAAACTTTGTGACGATAACCCCTAACCACCAAATCTAGTAATATACTGACAAAAATAGTAAATGATCACCAAATTTAGTAAATTGATCACCAAATTTTAATAGCAAATTATTGCGCTATTTAATGTTGTAAAATAGGTTAGGTTAGGTTAGAACTGTGACCAACCGCGCGCGAGCCGAGCGAGCAAAGCGAGCGGTGCCGCGGCAGCGGCCGGCGAGCGCTACTTCCAAGTTGCTCCCAGAAATTTTATAATCTTTTTGGTCATTGGTTTAATTTTGGTGATCATTTACTACTTTTGGTGATCATTTACTACTTTTGGGTTAACAATGATTTATTTGGAGTCATTTTGCCTAAACAGGATAGCGAGATGTTAAAACTTTGGTTATAATTTTACAATAAGATGCGGGTTTAATTTTGGTGATCATTTACTATTTTTGTCTGTTATATGTTACTATATCTGGTGGTAAGTTAAACATAAGCCTTTATAAAATACGACCCGACTGATAAAGTCATTATGTTCCGCAATATTACTTACCTACAGTATTTTATACAACTAGACTTTTTTTCCTTTAAATTTTTATTTTAAGTTCACATTTTACGCAGGAGCAGTGGTGCCACAGAAGTAACGGCCGCGACTTACAAGTTGTAGGTCGTGGGTGCGAACCCAGGCAGTCACTTTACTTTGTATAAATTATTTCATTACCACTGCTCTCAAAACGGTGAAGTAAAACATCGTGAGGAAACCGGCGTGTCTTAGAACCAAAACATCGAAGACATGTGACATCCCCCGCGTCCCCCCGCACTGTGCCCGCGTGGTGGATTACGGCTCATTCCCTCTCACAGAGAGAAGACCTGTACGCACAAAAGACCAAATGGTGTCTAGTCTAAGTGCGGAAAAGGGGGTCCATCTATCTTATCTTATCCTTGACTTTTTACGCAGTTTGTTTTTTTTTTTTCCTTTTTTTTTACTACTTCTTTTTCCATTGTCATCATGTCAGTAGGTAGTGCCTTTGTCAAGCCTTTATATATATAAATAATTTTCTAACAGACGAAATGGTCTGCTACCTCGACTGCGGCGTCCAAGCCTCTAAAGATCAGATCAAGAACACTAAGCTGATGCATCGCGACTTCCACGTGAAATTCAAAGCTAGCTTTATGGCTTACCAGTGGGAGAACGACCGGTCCACCGAGATCGACAGGCAGTGGCAGATAGTAAGCAATGTTAAAATATACTGATAAACACATTACCCTCCTTCGGCAGTCGGGTAAAAAAGACCAATGATCCAAGATCCAGACCGCAGACGTTACTTATTATTTTCGTAAAAATGTTTAGCAAACAGTAGTAGTATAATATAATAGTACTAGCTGACCCGGCAAACTTTGTTTTGCCATAAAAACACCAAACATTCATCTACCCTACCTAACCTACCCTAACTACCTACCCTACCCTACCCTACCTACCCTACCTACCCTACCCTACCTACCCTACCTACCCTACCTACCCTACCTACCCTACCTACCCTACCTACCCTACCTACCCTACCTACCCTACCTACCCTACCTACCCTACCTACCCTACCTACCCTACCTACCCTACCTACCCTACCTACCCTACCTACCCTACCTACCCTACCTACCCTACCTACCCTACCTACCCTACCTACCCTACCTACCCTACCTACCCTACCTACCCTACCTACCCTACCTACCCTACCTACCCTACCTACCCTACCTACCCTACCTACCCTACCTACCCTACCTACCCTACCTACCCTACCTACCCTACCTACCCTACCTACCCTACCTACCCTACCTACCCTACCTACCCTACCTACCCTACCTACCCTACCTACCCTACCTACCCTACCTACCCTACCTACCCTACCTACCCTACCTACCCTACCTACCCTACCTACCCTACCTACCCTACCTACCCTACCTACCCTACCTACCCTACCTACCCTACCTACCCTACCTACCCTACCTACCCTACCTACCCTACCTACCCTACCTACCCTACCTACCCTACCTACCCTACCTACCCTACCTACCCTACCTACCCTACCTACCCTACCTACCCTACCTACCCTACCTACCCTACCTACCCTACCTACCCTACCTACCCTACCTACCCTACCTACCCTACCTACCCTACCTACCCTACCTACCCTACCTACCCTACCTACCCTACCTACCCTACCTACCCTACCTACCCTACCTACCCTACCTACCCTACCTACCCTACCTACCCTACCTACCCTACCTACCCTACCTACCCTACCTACCCTACCTACCCTACCTACCCTACCTACCCTACCTACCCTACCTACCCTACCTACCCTACCTACCCTACCTACCCTACCTACCCTACCTACCCTACCTACCCTACCTACCCTACCTACCCTACCTACCCTACCTACCCTACCTACCCTACCTACCCTACCTACCCTACCTACCCTACCTACCCTACCTACCCTACCTACCCTACCTACCCTACCTACCCTACCTACCCTACCTACCCTACCTACCCTACCTACCCTACCTACCCTACCTACCCTACCTACCCTACCTACCCTACCTACCCTACCTACCCTACCTACCCTACCTACCCTACCTACCCTACCTACCCTACCTACCCTACCTACCCTACCTACCCTACCTACCCTACCTACCCTACCTACCCTACCTACCCTACCTACCCTACCTACCCTACCTACCCTACCTACCCTACCTACCCTACCTACCCTACCTACCCTACCTACCCTACCTACCCTACCTACCCTACCTACCCTACCTACCCTACCTACCCTACCTACCCTACCTACCCTACCTACCCTACCTACCCTACCTACCCTACCTACCCTACCTACCCTACCTACCCTACCTACCCTACCTACCCTACCTACCCTACCTACCCTACCTACCCTACCTACCCTACCTACCCTACCTACCCTACCTACCCTACCTACCCTACCTACCCTACCTACCCTACCTACCCTACCTACCCTACCTACCCTACCTACCCTACCTACCCTACCTACCCTACCTACCCTACCTACCCTACCTACCCTACCTACCCTACCTACCCTACCTACCCTACCTACCCTACCTACCCTACCTACCCTACCTACCCTACCTACCCTACCTACCCTACCTACCCTACCTACCCTACCTCATGTGGGGACCGCCACAGTGGCTGCACTTTGGCGCGGACTCCGTGCAAAGGCGTCGGCTATGCCCATACCCAAGGCAGAGCGAGCACTGGACCAGCGGGGATTGGTCCTCGACCGTCACCCTATGAAACTCCACATGCACCGACCCGACCTCGAGCATGCGCCGCCAAACCTCTGTGGCGACCCTCATCACTACGTGACACATGTGCGGGTTCCTGGCTCGCTTTCTGTAGATTATATCTATTTTCGCCTGCTCATCTTTAAGATCTCGAAAGATGGCGGCGTTTTGGTTTTTGAGCGCCTTTATTACATCCTCATTTGTGTTGTACTGCATTACGCCGCGCAACACCACCTGTGGGTTTTTATTCTTAATATTTTGGGCATCCAGCTCGGGTGCCCTCCTAATCTTTTCCTTCAACTTTTCCCTATCCTCTTCTGTACTACAGCTCACAATAACTCTCCTATCTTTCGCTTTCCTCACTTTCTCTACCGCTATACCCCCTTCCTTGGCATTTACGACCTTTCTTAGTCTGTCCAGGACTTGCTCCCCCGTTTGCTTCTCATCCCTGGCCGACACTACGATAGAGTGTAGTGTGGTCTGTTTCGGAATCTGGTTGGATGGCCGACTTGCCGCTACGCTAGCATACGAGACCATCTGGTCTCGGCTAGTTTGTAGCGCCTCTTTCAGCCTGTCCATTTTCAGGCTGTTTTCGGCCAGGTTCCGGCTATGCTCTTCTAGAGCACGCCTGAGGGAGTTCATCTCGACCTCACGGATAGCCTCCGAGCACGGGGGTAGGGCTTGCTCAGTCCTTGGCTCCTCCTGGACTTGGATCCCGATCGATGCCTTTGTCTTGACGGTTGGGGGGGCTTTTCCCTGCTCAAGCTCCTTAACTAGCTGGTAGAGCCGGTCTGCCTGCGCCTTGACCTCCGCCTTTGTTTCATTTTTGGTGGTCTTCGACGTGGTCATCAAGGCTTTTATTTTGTTGGAGGCTATTCTTGCCTCAGCGACTTTACTTCTTTGGGTAGGCGGGCTGCCGACCTCAAAGGAGATCGACATAACTGGTGATGGTCTTTCCAGTTTTTTTTAGGTGGAGTCCGCTTTGTAACGGTTTTACCTGCCTCCCATTCACCCACGCTCCTCCTGACGTTCTGCGTCGAAGGACCTGCCTCCTCAGGTGCCTTCTGGGGGCTTTTAGTCAGGGATTTGGTTGTCGCCGAGTGCTTGATGGGTGTGCGCACACCAGGCATGCCGGACATTTTGGAAAGTGAGGGGTGGCTGGGATTATTATAATGTCAAAATAGAGGTGTTGTAAAGGGCACCTTTATTTAGTGTAAAGTAAAAAGGGGATATTGTAAAGATACCCCTTTTATGTGTCAATGTAAAAAAGGGGTACTGTAAAGGGTACCTCTTTTGTGTGTCAGATGTCAAAAGTTAAAATAATTCTCTTGCGAGAATGTCTTGCAAGTTTAAATTTCCTATTCTAATCTTATTCTAAAATATAGTAGCACAAAAGTACTACTATATGTCCACAGTTATAATTATTTACAAAAAGATTAAATTTAAGCAATACAGGGCTTAGTATGGTCTTAACCTAAAGATACAGCAGCACAAAAGTGCTACTGTATGTCCTAAAATTAAAACGAACTGCAGACCTCCAAACCCGTATCGCAGTGTGATCTAATGTGGCAGAAAACAAAATATATTTATTTATTTTATTTGTATTTATTTTTCAAGAATTTTAAGAATTCAAGAAAATTAAAAGTTTATTGAAAAATTTTGGGGGCGTTTCCAGCAATTGTGTTGGGGCCAATTTGTAGGTCTTCTCCTCCCGATTACGAGGAACCCAAACTTGGTGGGTCTATGACCTCCGGGACCAAAGTTAGGGTCCGGGGGGGTGAAGAAATTTCCAGTTGGGGGGGTGGTGGAGGGGGGGGGGTTCCGAGTGGGTCCCTGGGGGTCTCAGTGAAAAACCGGGGATGGGGGAGTTGGGGTCCTGAGGGGGGAAGTGTATTTAAAGAATCTATAAACTGTACAAGGCTAGTCTAGTAGCCTTTAAAAAATTTTGGGGGTCAATAAAAGGGGGTCAAAAAGGGGGTCTAGGGGGCCTATGTGAATATGATTTCCGATTGGGAGGGCGGATTCTAGGGAGGGGGGAAATTTTGTCTAAACTTTAATATTCCCAACCGTTTAGGAGATATAAAGTTAAGGGTTACTAAAAGTATCTCCGATATAATGATAAATTTTAAAATTTTGAGATTTTGAAATCTTCCGTGACGTAGCGGTTTTATTTTTAAAAGAGACTTGAAACTAATGGAAGATTTCTGGCAAATATAATGGAAAATTTCCTGTTACAAAATGGCAGCTGAGCTTCTAGAATGCCCGAGGTTTGGCTTGTATTGCGCGTCAACACCTCGTCACAGTCGTGATACCTACATATAATTTATAAATTTTCAACACTTACGATACGAGCTTGAAAACAGACTTTTTTATCTTGACCGTTTCCAAAAATCTAAGTTTATGCACGACTGGTCTAGGTGCTAGAAATTCAAAATCCAGTCGCACTTTTTGTCTAGATCGGTCCCAGGCCGAGATCTAGGCTATTTAAATTATAAAATCATAGACAGGATGACTACAAAGTTAATTCAGAGCGTGTGAACAAAATGGATTGACAAAGAAATGATGGCTTAGTACTAAAATCTAGCTCTGAATTAAGGTTTTAAATTTTTATAAACTAGGTTTTTAACTGGTCTATATAAATTGATTTTAGAAAAGTGGTGGTTACAAGATATAGGGAAAGAAAAATCTTTTGGAAACGAAAAACAAAAAAATTTAACGGCAAATACCTTGGTTTGGTACTTGTAGTTCTATGGTCTGAGTAATATTTTCTGGGTCGGCTGCTGGCTGCTCGAGGGAGCTATCCAGGTCTTAACTTTTCCGTTTCAGGCTTCCAGCAGGTTTTCCGCGTAATGAAATTCCGCGGAAATTTTGTCGATCGGCTGGAAACACGGACTGCTTCCTTGGATTTCGTGGGAAAATTCCAAGAATCACCAGGGTCGTCGAGGGCACTGGGACGCTCAATGTGAAATTCCTGGAGAAGCTGACTTCTCCTCGATTTCGGACAGGATAAATATTTTGTGGAATAGTTCGTGTCACTTCCTATCCGAAAGTCGGAAAAGCACCGCGGAAGGTCAAAAAGGTTGGCCAGTAAATCCAAGTTTTTAACCCACTATAGGCACTTAGTTTGTGGTATTTATCGTTCAATAAAAAGGTGCGACCAGTCGCACGCCGCACTCACTTCCCACAGAGTTGTGTTTTTTTCCGTTTTTCCGCTTCGCGTTTCGGGAAACTGGATGGAAGTCCCCCTTTGGGACGCCGGAAATTTTTTAAATTTTCAGGGGGTGTAGGCACTGGGATAACACTTCCTGGGGTCGGATAAAATCGGGATGTCGTGCTGAACGATCGCGCGCCGCAGGCGCTTATCTAAGACGCTTTTCACTTTCAGTGAAAAATTTTCCGTTTCTTGTCACAGCTTTTTAGTCTCTCACTCGATTTCACTTTTAATAACACTATCCTGTTGCACTCACTGCCTCACAACTTTTCCCGTATCACTTTCGCTTTTGCGTTTGAAATTGCTCTTTTTAAGATTTTTGGGGCGCGGAGCTCGCAAAAACGCAGCCGTTCGGACTAGTGGCTCGTGAGAGACTCACATGAGGACGGAGTGCGCGGACTGGGCCGCTGGCCTACCTCCAAAGTGCTGCAATTGCGTGCGCGCGAAGACTGACAGCACAGACCATCATGCTTTCAGCTCGGAGTGCGTAGTTAGGAAAAGGTGGGATGCAATAGCCCGATCTGTTATTGCGTATTGCTAAGGGCAACACGGAGACTCCTGCCCAACAAAACGCAAGACCATACCGTGTGGCCCAAGCTAATCTACAACGTAAGGACCTGGCAACGACCGAACTCTTTTTAGAGGCCAGTAAAAGGAAGATCGCGTGGGCGCTTATCCAGGAGCCGTACGTGGGAGGGGCGCGAGGTATGAAGAGCTACCGAGGTTCGCGAATCTACCAGTGCGAGGTTGATGGAAGTGGGAGGGTAAAGGCGGCAATTGCCGTCTTTGACGATGACCTAGATGTCATTCCCTACCCGAAACTTACCACAAACAACATCGTTGTGGTGGGGATCCGGACTAAAGCCTGGGAGATCGCAGTAGTTTCTTACTACTTCGAGCCAGACCAACCCATAGGGCCATACCTGGACCAGTTGACCCGGATCAAATCGGAAATGGCCACCGGTAGATTGCTTATAGGCGGCGACGCTAACGCTAAGAGTCCTTGGTGGGGCAGCATCGTCGAAGACTCCAAGGGCGAGGAAATGTCCGGAACCCTGGAGGACTTAGAGCTTCAGGTGCTGAATACTGGCGACGCTCCCACATTTGACACTGTCCGAGGTGGTCGAGTGTATAATAGCCACGTGGACGTCACGGCATGCTCGCTCGACCTTTTTGACCTGGTGGACGGCTGGCGGGTCGACACAGGAGCAACATCCTCGGACCATAACACAATATTTTTCGAAATTAAAGTTAAAAGGGATAAAGGGGTAAATATCACCAGGACGACCAGGAAATTTAACACAAGAAAGGCGGACTGGAATACATTTAAAGATAAATTAAGGGATATCAAAATTGAAAATAATATAAATTTGAATAGTATAAGGGGAATAAATAGTAAAGTAGATTTAGAAGAATTAATTGTAAATTACAGAGATAATATTTTAAAAGCATGCGAAGATTCTATTCCCAAAACTAGTATTAAAAGTAAAATCACTTGTCCGTGGTGGTCCGAGGAGCTCACTGTGAAGAAGAAGGAGTTTACCAGACTGAAGAACCGCATCCGCAATGCCGCGCCGGTCCGGCGAGCGATGGTCGTAGACGAGTACCTGAAGGCCAAAGAAGAGTACGAGATGCTAGCGAAGAGCGCCCAATTCGCAAGTTGGAAGGAGTTCTGCCGGAAACAGGATCGGGAAGGGGTCTGGGAGGGAATCTTCAGGGTGATTGGTAGGACCGCCAGAAGACAGGAGGAACTGACCCTACGCAGCGATGGTGTATTCCTCAACCCAAGTGAATCGGCCGCCCTACTCGCAGATACGTTCTACCCCGAAGACAGAGTAGACCAGGACAACGCTGACCATAGGCGAATTAGAGAAGCAGCCAGTCGAGTAAATGAGTGGGTTCATGATGAATATCATGACCCACCATTTACCTCGCTGGAGCTGAAGACCGCCGTGGCAGGTTTCAATCCAAAAAAGGCACCAGGAGGGGATGGACTGACGTCTGATATCTGCAGTCGAGCGATCCACCAGGACCTGGAGGCGTTCCTTGCCCTTTACAATAAGTGCCTTGAATTGGCACACTTCCCGAACATCTGGAAGGAGGCCACAGTCGTGGTCCTCAGAAAGCTGGGCAAGGACGATTACCTAAACCCCAAGGCATACAGACCAATAGGTCTACTGCCGGTTTTGGGGAAGGTCCTGGAGAGGATGGTAGTAGCGCGTTTAAAATGGCAGCTTGTACCGCGGTTTAGTACTCGCCAGTTTGGATTTATGCCCCAGAGAAGCACTGAGGACGCCCTCTATACGCTAGTGAAGCACGTACAGGACAAGTTGAGGCTGAAGAAGCTAATTGTCCTGGTGTCACTGGATATAGAGGGGGCCTTCGATAGTGCTTGGTGGCCAGCCATCAAGGTCAGACTGGCTGAGGAAAAGTGCCCGGTGAATATAAGAAGGCTGCTAGACAGCTACCTCGACAGTAGGAAAGTCAAGGTTCGTTACGCTGGGGAGGAATGCACGCGAGTGACTAGCAAGGGCTGTGTTCAAGGGTCAATAGGTGGTCCCATCCTGTGGAATCTCATTCTAGACCCACTATTGCAGGAATTGGAGCGGCGCGGAATCTTCGCACAGGCGTTCGCTGATGATATCGTCTTGGTTCTGGATGGGGACTCAGCGACCGAAGTTTCAACATCTGCCAATGCAGCCCTCGCCCATGTTCAGAGTTGGGGCGACAAAAACAAGCTGAGGTTCGCACCGCACAAAACCTGTGCGATGGTCGTAACCAACAAACGCAAGTATGATACCCCAAGGCTGAGCATGGCCGGGGTCGACATTGGTATGGTTAAGAAGATGAAGTTGTTGGGTCTAACCATAGACGAGAAGCTCACCTTCAACGAGCACACCGCGAACGTCTGCAGGAGGGCAGTTAACATTTATAAGCAACTGTCCCGCGCCGCTAAAGTGAGTTGGGGATTGGACGCACAGATCATACACACAATCTACACTGCTATGATTGAGCCCATAATAACGTACGCGGCCGCAGCCTGGGCTCCCGCTACGAAGAAGCTGGGAATACGGAAGAAGCTAGGCTCGGTCCAACGAGGATTCGTCCAGAAGATCTGTAAATCTTACCGTACTGTCTCCCTGAACTCGGCACTGGTACTGTCCGGAATACTACCTCTAGATCTGCGCATACAGGAGGCAGCCGCCCTGTATGAAGCGAGGAGAGGGCCATCCCGGTATGTGCCAGGAGATAGGGAGATTGAGGGTGCGGTAAGGTTTGCAGAGGCTCCTCATCCAGCTACGCAGATGCCCCTGGAGTTCATGTGCCTGGCAGACCAACATTTGCTAGACAGCAACAACGTGCAGGCGGTGCGAATTTTCACCGACGGCAGCAAGATTGAGGGGAAGGTCGGAGCCGCATTATCCATATGGGATAATGAAGGCGAAGTCCGGAAGCTCAAACTTAGCTTAGCCGCGTACTGCACTGTCTACCAGGCGGAACTCCTGGCCATCTGCAAAGCGACGGACGTGATCCTTACGCGGCAAGAGACGAGCTATGGTTTGTACAGCGACTCAATGTCAGCATTGCAGACGCTTGCAAGCCATGGCTCTCTCCATCCCCTGGCGGTTCGTGCGCGCGCAAATTTGGCACAAGCCCTGGGCCAGAGCAAAGCTGTGTCTTTGTTCTGGATCAAGGCCCACGCGGGCCTGCCGGGGAATGAGCGAGCGGACGAGTTAGCGAAGGAGGCAGCATTGTCGTTACGGAGGAAGCCGGACTACGACCAGTGTCCGGTTTCATTTATCAAGCGACAGATCCGTTTGGAATCGCTTGATGAATGGAATCGAAGATATGTGTCGGGCGAGACGGCCTCTGTGACGAAAGTGTTTCTTCCGGATGCAATAGCGGCTTTCCATATTATAAAACAGGTGCGGCCCACAGGCGTACTCACGCAAGTTTTGACGGGGCACGGCGGGTTCTCTGAATACTTGAATCGCTTCAAGTGTAAGGAGAGCCCCTCGTGCGTCTGCGACCCAGGCGTGGCAGAGACCGTCCAGCACATACTCGTAGATTGCCCGTTATTTATCAGGGAACGCTACCAACTCGAATGTGAGCTGGACAGGACATTGACGAAGGAGAGCCTGCATGGGCTCATGAGTAAGCAACACAGGGAAAAGTTCCTAGAGTACTGTGTAAATGTGGCCTCCACAGTCATTGCACGAAACCGAAGTTGAAGCGGCTCTATGATTCACTAGTATTATGAGAATATTTTGTAAGAAGCATAGAAATAGCACGCACAAAACTGCAATGACAAACGGTGCACTGGGGTAGTACCTAAGAGAAACAGATTGTCTGTGTGGTGAAAAGCACTGTTGTGCTTCTTATCCTTAAATAAAGTAAGGCAAATTTATACTTAATTTCCTATCCTCCGTGATAAATTGCTCTCTTGTATTCTGATGTGATAAACTGCACTTCTTGCACATTTTAGAGAAAAACCGCACTTTTTGTAATTATTGCATTTTTGTATTATTTAAACCTACATGTTTTGATCGATAAATAAAGATGCCCATAAATATTTGAGTTTGCACAAAATGGGCACCAGCTTCGTTGGCGGGATTATGTAAGGCAGGAGGGGTTTTTAGTCAGTTGGAGTCTGACACTATCCAGACTGGCTCACTTTAGAGGCACTTTGGGTGTAAGTCCGACCGGATTTCCCCTCCTGCAAATATAAAAAAAAAAAAAAAAAAAAAAAAAAAAAAAAAAATACCTACCCTACCTACCCTACCTACCCTACCTACCCTACCTACCCTACCTACCCTACCTACCCTACCTACCCTACCTACCCTACCTACCCTACCTACCCTACCTACCCTACCTACCCTACCTACCCTACCTACCCTACCTACCCTACCTACCCTACCTACCCTACCTACCCTACCTACCCTACCTACCCTACCTACCCTACCTACCCTACCTACCCTACCTACCCTACCTACCCTACCTACCCTACCTACCCTACCTACCCTACCTACCCTACCTACCCTACCTACCCTACCTACCCTACCTACCCTACCTACCCTACCTACCCTACCTACCCTACCTACCCTACCTACCCTACCTACCCTACCTACCCTACCTACCCTACCTACCCTACCTACCCTACCTACCCTACCTACCCTACCTACCCTACCTACCCTACCTACCCTACCTACCCTACCTACCCTACCTACCCTACCTACCCTACCTACCCTACCTACCCTACCTACCCTACCTACCCTACCTACCCTACCTACCCTACCTACCCTACCTACCCTACCTACCCTACCTACCCTACCTACCCTACCTACCCTACCTACCCTACCTACCCTACCTACCCTACCTACCCTACCTACCCTACCTACCCTACCTACCCTACCTACCCTACCTACCCTACCTACCCTACCTACCCTACCTACCCTACCTACCCTACCTACCCTACCTACCCTACCTACCCTACCTACCCTACCTACCCTACCTACCCTACCTACCCTACCTACCCTACCTACCCTACCTACCCTACCTACCCTACCTACCCTACCTACCCTACCTACCCTACCTACCCTACCTACCCTACCTACCCTACCTACCCTACCTACCCTACCTACCCTACCTACCCTACCTACCCTACCTACCCTACCTACCCTACCTACCCTACCTACCCTACCTACCCTACCTACCCTACCTACCCTACCTACCCTACCTACCCTACCTACCCTACCTACCCTACCTACCCTACCTACCCTACCTACCCTACCTACCCTACCTACCCTACCTACCCTACCTACCCTACCTACCCTACCTACCCTACCTACCCTACCTACCCTACCTACCC
Organism: Anorthoa munda; assembly: GCA_945859665.1. Lineage (NCBI taxonomy): Eukaryota > Metazoa > Arthropoda > Insecta > Lepidoptera > Noctuidae > Anorthoa > Anorthoa munda. The sequence continues at coordinate 10,802,489 of OX243896.1, forward strand.
TACCTACCCTACCCTAACTAACTACCCTACCCTACCTACCCTACCTACCCTACCCTACCTACCCTACCCTACCCTACCCTACCTACCCTACCTACCCTACCCTAACTACCTACCCTACCCTACCTACCCTACCTACCTACCCTACCCTAACTACCTACCCTACCCTACCTACCCTACCTACCCTACCCTACCCTACCCTACCTACCCTACCTACCCTACCTACCCTACCTACCCTACCTACCCTACCTACCCTACCTACCCTACCTACCCTACCTACCTACCCTACCCTACCCTATCTCTCAAGTTGGATCGAACTGCACATGGTGTGCGAATTTTATTATAATCGGTTAAGTGGTTTAGGAGTCCATTGAGGACAAACATTGTGACACGAGATTTATATATATTAAGATTGTGCGGGGTCTCTCCGCAGACCATGACCTGTGATGTATATATGAGGACCTTATCTATAGCTGCTTCGGCGAATGGTGTTGAAACACAACTTAAGAAAATTGTATTTGCCATTGACACGCTAAGAATTAGATAGTGTTAGTACTAATGTAGTATGTACTTTAAACGTACGTATAACCTCTAGCTTGGATCAATGGCCAATTTAAGGAAAAAATAAGAAACGACAAAAAACCATATATATAAATATATTTCATTTATTATGGCTACTCACAATGAGCCTCATCAGAAGACTTAAAGTCGCCTAAAGAGCAATGGAGAACGCTAAGTTCGGAAGTTCCTTGCGTGTTCTAATCATGAAGATATGCGCAGGCTGACAAATATTGCCGACATTGCCCGAAGATATTGCCAAACTTAAGTGGCAAGGCATATTACTCGCAGAATGCAGTGTTAAATTATTTCATACTAGCTTCTGCCAGCGGCTTCGCCCGCGTGAAAAGTCTATCTGCTATTCCAGACCATAATTTATCTCTGTGCCAAATTTCATCCAAATCCGTTCAACCGTTCTGGCGTGATTGAGTAAGAAACAAAAATTTCGCATTTTTAATATGTAAGATTTCATTTGCAGGTCGAAGAAATGGTCGATAAATACGCTACGGAAAATCAGTTCGTGTTCCCAGGCTTGGATTACTCTTCTAAGAGCCCAAAGATAACGGGAGATGTGGACGTAATATTCACAAACACCTTGCGATACGTAAGTTTTGCTCAAATATTTTTTTAAATCGGTCAAAATTACTGTGCACATCGATCCAACTCCCGCCTACCCGCGTGGTGCCCCGTGTTCGCCTCGTACGCAAATACCGAAAATCGAACGCCAGAGTGACGTGACAGCGCCAAGTGCAAAGTTAGTTTTGATTGAGTAGTAACTTGGGCGCACGGTTGGCGCAGTGGTTGAGCGATTGACTGCTGCGCTGCGTGTCGCGGGTTCGATTCCCGCACGGAACAAAAATTTGTATGACCTACAGATGGTTGTTTCGGCTCTGGGTGTTGTGTATGTGAGTTTGTATGTTTGTAAACGCACCCACGATACAGGAAGAAATTCCTAGTGTGGGGCAACGTTTTTTTAAAAAGAAAAAAAAAAAAAAGAAAACTCAACGTGAAGAGAGAATTTTGTAACCCTGAAAATAGCGCTCTACGAGGGTTGTGGGTTTGTTTGTTGTTGTTGTATCTACCACAGATATAAATCTAACTAGATGACGCGATTTTATCTAGGTACTTTGCGTAGTAATATTACGATCAATGATCGTAATTTCAGCTTTTCATTTAGCATTATCGGCACTGGAAATCCACCAAAATCTAGAAAAATGCCTGTTTATGCCATATTGAGCTGTAAAGACTGCATAGAAAAAGTTTGCCGAGGCCTTGGAAATGTTTGCTTTCATTGGTAAGTAAACGCTTGGTTTTCATACAGATGGAGGGACATGCGTTATCTAGTTAGATTTATGTCTGTGGTATCTACCTATTCCGCGTGTTCGCGGTGAGTGCTAACGCATGCCCGTGTACCCACCATAAGCGGCACAGGAGGACACCGTGGAGTTTTAGTGGGTTTAGAGTCCCACAAAACTGCGCTATCTCCCCGTGGTAGCGCAGTAAGCATGAGCATTTATTCAAGCAAAAAAAAAGAATTATATCTGAAGTTTTTATGGACTGTTAAATAATGCATTTTTTTCCACTACGCATTATGTAACACATTGCCTAAGAAATTCGTTTCGAAATATGAACATTTAGACACAAGAGTATAAAATAAAAATTAAAAAAAATCAAAATTACATAACAGTTAGGAAATGAGTTTTGTTTGGAGTTTTGGCATCATTATGTAACTGGTATAATAATACTGAACCTGTTACCTTTCGAAAAAGCGAGCGTTGATTCTGTGTATATAGTCTCTGGTTTTTAGTCTGAACGTTTCTAATAAATTGTTGTTGGAACTTATTTGCATTTAATTAAGTAAGCTCATCAGGTAGTGGAAAAATAATCGTTTGTGTCTCGCATAAAAAGGCTTTATTTTAACACTCGCATGTAGATGTAAATTGGCTACATCGCTCGTGTTAAAATCTAGACTTTTTATGCTCGACAAGAATTGTACTATTTTCGTACTTATAATTGTTAATACTTTTATAGATTAAATATTTAGAACTACAGTTGAAGGATACCTCTGATGCGATGACTGATAGAATCAACCGTGCTATGGATGGTAAGTACTTAACTTTTTTTAGTAGTATCTTTGTCATATGGAATATAATTATATGGTAGATGGATTTTTCAACTCCCCACAGTACCAAATCAGCCTAGCAAACCGTGGCAACCTAAACTTGTTGCCAGTGTAAAGGTAAAACAATAGACTATTGCTCGCTAAGCCGCTCCGTCACGCGAGCTAGTCGCGGGCCACAGCCACTTCAATATGGCCGCAAGTGACCGACGACGACGGTTCCAATTATGTTTGTTATTCCGCGTCCGACTCACGCAAACTTCTCACTCTGGTCGGGACATAGAGTGATAATGCAGTTACAAGATCGATTACACGGTAGGTACACCCGCCACTGTTATTTAAAGCGTATAAAAATATTTTTAAAATTATTGTTCTAGACTTACCGGCCGATGATGCGAAAAATAGAGAGGCCCTGTTAGCCGCCGCCCTTAAAGATAAGTTAGCTGCATCTGCCGCTGATTATAAAAAAAGGGTTAGTGGCTCTACTTCCAACGTATTTAATCCTTAAGGTGCACTTCCGAGTAGAGCGTCCGAGTCAAACCACTACACAGTGGTGTTACTTCTTCTTTACTGGTGACACATGTGGTGGATCATTCGGTTCCCTTCATGATGGTTGAGCTGAGTGGTGCCGAGCCATGCGTCATGTTCTTGAACGGGCGCCATCAGTTGGGATTGGTCATAACTTAGCTGTCTCGGCCTGTTTAAGTGCTTTTTTTTGAAATTAATGGTTACTCTGGACGCTTTTACGTACACGTCTTTTTACATCGTTCTCACATATATGTATTTTTTTCAACAAGAATGATGTAACCAAAAACTTGTAATTAAAACTGATGGAAAAGAGTTTCCGGGGAGTTTCTTGCAAATTCTTCTCCATTGAGACCTACAGACGCTTGCGAATTTGCAACTAGAGTCATCTTTTTATTAATTTTTTGTTTGACAATTCAAAAGTACTTCTAAAGTTTACTTGAAATAAATACCTTGATTGATTGATTGACTTGTTTTAGAATCAACCTTTTCCGATCAAAATCTGGCCACTTGGACAGTTCTGTCGTTGAACCCGTTTAAAACCTGGAAAGTGCAGGACACCGTGCACGCTGGGCCGGAAAGTAGGTGGGGCATACCCTGCGAAGGCACTCCATACTGGCACAAGGGATGGGATGGGTCAAGGATATCCCATTTGTCTCTGCAGCGACTAATCTGAGATTTCCAGATTGGCCACTGCAGTTCGTGACCAGGTGAGAGATGCGCTACCAGAGTGATGAAGTGTGGATGATTATTATTGTCACCGCTAATGCCACGGTCGCTGCGATCGAAGTGGTTTTACTCAAACGCTTCATCATATCAGCCGAAAGACGTCCAATGCTGGACATAGGCCTCCCCCAAGCATCGCCACATTGACCGATCCCATTGGCGCCTCGCAACCTTCACCAGGTCATCGGTCTACCTGGTGGGAGGCCTTCCAGCGCAACGTCTTCCGGTTCGCGGTCGCCAGATCCTTTCTGCCCATCGGCCATTCGTTCTGCGTGCCCTGCCCACTTCCACTTCAGTTTGGCAATTCTTCAGGCTATGTCGGTAACCCTGGTTCTCTTGTGGATCTTCACATTTCTGCTTCGATCACGCATGGAGACTCCGAGCATAGCCCACTCCATTGCCCTTTGTGTGGCTGTAAGCTTTCTGATAAGGCCCATTGAAAGCGACCACGTCTCAGAGCCATATGCCATGTGTAGCCGTATGTGATTAGTTTCCACGGTTCAGTTGATATTTTTTTTTTGTGTATTTTGTGTTTTTTTATTATTTTGCTTTGACATAAATACCATCCTAAGTAAACAATAAAGGTTGTCTTTATTAGTTTTTCGAAACTCCCCCAAATGATGATTCAGGGGGTGTTGAAGTATGTATGGAAGAATCTGATTTCTTGGGCCAATAAACTTGAAACATGCCACAAATACTAACCTAAATGAATAATAAAGGTTGTTATTAATATTTTTTGAAACTACCCCAAAAGACGATTTAGGGGTGTTAAAGTTTTTTTTAAGAATCTTATTACTTTAGTTAATAAATTTGAAACTTTACATAAATACCAATCTAAATAAACAATAAAGGCTTTTATTCTTAGTTTTTCAAAACTACCCCCAACAGATGATTTAGGGGATATTATTTTTTTATGAAGAATCTTCTATCTTGGGTTAATAAACATAAAACTTGATATAAACATCAATCTCAATAAACAATAAAGGTTATCATTATTAGTTTTTCGAAACTTCCCCAAATGATGATTCAGGGGGTGTTGAAGTATGTATGGAAGAATCTGATTTCTTGGGCCAATAAACTTGAAACATGCCACAAATACTAACCTAAATGAATAATAAAGGTTGTTATTAATATTTTTTGAAACTACCCCAAAAGACGATTTAGGGGTGTTAAAGTTTTTTTTAAGAATCTTATTACTTTAGTTAATAAAAATGAAACTTTACATAAATACCAATCTAAATAAACAATAAAGGCTTTTATTCTTAGTTTTTCAAAACTACCCCCAACAGATGATTTAGGGGATATTATTTTTTTATGAAGAATCTTCTATCTTGGGTTAATAAACATAAAACTTGACATAAACATCAATCTCAATAAACAATAAAGGTTATCATTATTAGTCTTTTGAAACAACCCCCAAAGTCGATTTAGCGGGTGTTGATGTTTGTATGGAAAAGTCTGATTTCTTGGGTCAATAAACTTGAAACTTGCCACAAATACTACTAAATGACTTATAAAGTTGTTATTATTAATTTTTAAACTGGGGTAGCTTGAAAAATTAATTATAACAACCAATAACAAACTAAATAAACAATAAATGTTTTCATTATTACTTTTTCGAAACTACCCCCAAAAGATGATTTAGGGGGTACTTTTGAAATATCTTATTTCTTGGGTTAATGAATTTGAAAATTGACATAAATACCCATCCTTAGTGAACAATAAAGGTTGTCATTATTAGTTTTACTTATCTACCCCCATAATACGATTTAGGGGGTGTTAAAGTGTTTTTGTAGAATCTTATTTCTTAGGTTAATACTTTTGAAACCTGGCACAACTACCAGCCTTAGGAAACAATAAAGGTTGTCATTATAAGTTTCTCGAAACTAACTCAAGCTAAGAATCTTACTGGATAGGGTTTCGTTTTTGACGTAGGGGAAACGATAAACAGAGAGGCAGGTTGTACTCTTCGGTCTTCTGTATAAGCCTGCCGTAGCATAGCATAGCATTGTATGTATGTGGTCTACGGTGCTGTAGCCTTTACGGAATCCGGCTTGTTCGGGAGGCTGGGCTCTTGAAAACGGGTGTGTAATGTATGGTTTAATAACAGATAGTATAATATCACTTGAAATAACGTTCACTTGCTATAATTTTCATATGCTATAAAAACATATGACCTAATTTCATATGATCTAATGTTATATTTCATATAACCTTCATTTGCTCTAACAACATTTAGTATAACGTTCATTTCATATAATTAAACCCCGACGGAAAAAGAGGGGTAGTATAAGTTTGAGGAGTGTTGCTGTGTATCTGTGTATATCGATACCAGAAGTATCAATTAATGTAAGCGACAAACCACGGTTTTTAAGGAGAGCCAAAAATTTTTTTTTTTTTTTTTTCTTTGATTTATATATAACTTTTTACTGTCGGCTCCAATTTTGATTGTGTCTAGAGCAAAGTTTCTTAGAATTTCCTCTTCTTTCATGTTATAAACGAAAGATTTAGGAATGCCCAGTGGTTTCAAATATAGCATGTCCCTTACATTAAAAATATGTGTTTAGTTGTTAAGGCGTTACTAATATTTTATGTGTAAACTGTCGAGCATAGTGTAAGCAGCAAGAGAAATAGAAAATTATACGTAATTGTATTGTATAGGACTTTTACAGTGTTGCAATTTCATGTAACCATAGATTATCTACTAAAATTTATGGTATAAATTAAATTAAATTAAATTATATTTATTTCTCCATAAAATTGTACAATTTTGAACATTAAGTTTAATTTTTTAAGGTCATTACATATATGTCAAAAATAAAAATGAGCAACTGCGCCTGAGCTAGGCCGAGCCTGTATTTCAGGACGCAGTTCACCTGCCCGACAATATGAACAATACAACAGTGGTTACGTTTACATAATATTATATAATTTCAAAGCAAAATAACATTTTACAACAAAAAAGAGTGAGTGTTGTGTGTGGTGTGCTTGTGTTGAATGTGTTTGAGTGAGTGTTGTGTGCTTTTGTTTGGTGTGTTTAATAGTTAAAGTTCATCTTAATGTTTTAAGAAGTTCTTCTGTAGTTTCATAATCACAGGTAATTAGAAAGTTCATCAGTTTGGTTTTGCATTCACGTTTACTTAAGTTATAGATATTAAGATTAGTATTTAATTTATTGTATAGAAAAGGACCACTAAAGCAGAAAAACCTATTTGTAAATGAATGTTTAAATTGAAAGGACTGGGGAACTACAGCATTTCGACGTCGCTTATGAAGAATATTCCTGTCAAGAAGGGTAAGGGAGTGTTGCTTTAGGATTGTAGTTATGATGTAGAGTTGGCGTACGGTCGGTAGGTTCCATGACTGGTATAAAAGATGTGTGGGGTAATCTATGGGTCGGAAGGAGCTAACTTTCAGAATTGCCCGTTGTGCTATTTCAAGTGGAAGTAGAGTGGTTTTGGCAGCTCCGCCCCAACATGAAATGCAGTAAGTTAGAAGCGATTGACAAAGTGCCCTGTAAACCTTTTTCAAAATAAAAATATCTGCCACACACCGTAAATTCTTAAACACATAGATGAGTTTTCTCAGTCTGGATTGGAGTAATGATAGATGTGCACTGAAGTTCAGCGATGAGTCCAGTATGACACCCAAATATTTAACCTCCGATTGCCTGGTCAGACAAGGGCAATTACATGTTGTGGCATTTGTTGGGTGGGGATGAATAGAGTGAGATTTAAGGGTAAGTTCTATGGGGGGTTTATAAGTACTTCTTGTATAAAAGGGCATGTACATAGTTTTGCCTGAGTTCAGGGTGAGAACATTTTGTTTCAGCCAGTCTGAAACCCTGTTGAAACCATTCTGTGCCAACGTGAAGGTGTCCTCCCAACTATTAGCAGAAAATAGCAAGGCTGTGTCGTCAGCATAGGAAATAATGATACCCTGCTCCAGCTTTAGTTCACAGAGGTCATTGAGGTACACTAAGAAAAGTGTAGGTCCCAGCACAGAGCCTTGTGGGACACCAAAAGTGACAGGAAGATCAGTGCTAATGTGGGAATCCACCCTCAGGCACTGTCTACGACCACTCAGATACAGACTCAGTATTTTAACACTATGAAAATAATTTCATTCAAATCAAATCAAAATGTTTATTTGCCAGAAATACAAAGTTATCAAAGGAAGATGTTAAAGCCTAAAGTGACTGTATTCTGCCTGCAAGCAAGCGTGCAAATTATTTATAAAAAAATTGTTATCATTAAATTAAAATAAAAAGAAACCATAACAACATTCATGCATTCCAATAAATGAAATTACCATTGTACATATAAGTACAGTTACCAAAAATAATTAAATTATATTTAAGAAATAATATTAAAAAAACAAATGTCAAAATTTAAAAAAAATACCATAAAATAAATTAAAATGTCAAAACATCATGAATAATTTTATTTGTGAGGGTTGCAGCAAAACTTTTCAATACACATTGCAACGGTGACATATCAACGTTTGAGTAACCGGACTATGAGGTAACAAATTTCAAAGTTACGCACATAGTTGACTTGGTCAAGCGGTATCAACACTGGTTTGATGTGGCTAGAGTCGCAAGTTCAAACCCTAGCGATTCAGAGTTCTTTATGAGAATTCAAATAATTTGAAAAATGTCATCCGGTACAAATAAGGGAGTAAGCAGTGACTGCAAGACGTCAGCACAACAAGTAACTTGTAATATCTGCAAAAAGAATGTCAACATAAATAAACTGCTCTATGTTCAATCTGCAAAAAGCGATACGAATTTGACTGTGCGGGTTATCCGGAATCAACGTATCGCCTAAAGGACATCGAAGCAAGAAAAAAATGGAGATGCAAAATATGCATTAAAAACAAAACAGACACTGATGTGGTGGCTCCTTCTAATATCACACTTAGGAAAAAATTGCATACTACTACAAAACCTTCTTCGCCTCAACAACTTATTAATCCCGTGCAACATTTTGTTTTAAGTGAGACTACATCTCAAATACTGGCCACACCAGAACAATTTGAGGCCAATATATCAACTGAAAACTCTTTCGATTCATTATCGGTGGAAGATGTCGATGTTTTGTCGCATACGTTAAAAAGAAATCTAGAGATATTTAGAAGCTGCCCAAATATTAGATCTAACAATTTTGATTTAATAGAAGAATTGGAAAATAAAGTTTCTGTACTGGCGAAAAATTTAGAATTTGCTGAAAATGAAATAGCTAACTTACTATCGGAAAACTGTTACCTTAAAAAACAAATGTCGATGTATGGCACACAAATTAACCAGCTTAAAGATATTTGTAAGTCAACGCCAAAAAGAGCATCACAGAAAACAAGGAGTATTGGTCCCATGCAAACTAAATTAGATTTTTCCGAACAATTAATAAGTCCAAACCTACAATGCCCACAAACAAAGGAAGAAGGGCAGAGTCTGCAAAACCAATGTTTAAATCAGGAAATTTGCAACGGAAATAATTTATCAGTGGTCTCTCCTAATGACGAACATAATTGCAACTCTAATTATACTTTGGGTAGTATAAGTCACAATGCAATAAGAAATATCTACATAATTTGAGACGAAAAAGTGAGAGGTCTATCAGTTTAATTCACGCTAAGACTGGTTAATGGATTGTCAGTTGTAAAATCGAGGGTAAAGTTCAATCATATGCTTCATCATGCGAGATCCTACGAAATTTAGATAATATATCACGCACCCTATCGGACAATGATATTGTTATAATCTCTGTTGGTAAACATGATAAAAATTCCTACATGTTGTTAACTAATCTGTGTGGTGCTTTGTGCAGTAAGCAATTGTACAATATTGATGTCTCAGAAAATAGTAAAATAGTTGTCTCAGAATCTTAATGTTAAAAAACTTAATAATGAACTAAAATTGTTTACCAAAAACTTTAAGAATTGTAAGTTTATTGAAGTTAATAAGTTAGATGTAAATTATCAAAAGAGGCTCTCAGAATTAGATTTAATTACGTATAAACTTAACATAGAGATTGATTTTATGCAACACGAAATTAGTTCTAAAAGACTGAGTCTAAGTGAACGAAACTCACTTCATGGTGCTAGTACTAGTAAAAATAGCAATACATATTTTCGTTACTAAGCACCCCACGCATAAAACTGCCATTAATTATGACAAACCAAAACAAGACAATCGCGTCTTTAATACTAGCGGTGGAGTTCGCTTTTCAAGGACTTACGCCTTAGAAAGGTATTTCAATGCATCGTCTGAAGACTGCAGGATCATCTCACGCATCTCCTTCATGAGCTTGAGAGTAGGATCAGAGAGTTTTTTGTTCCTATCTGTACGGCGGGTTTTGAAAAACTTAGACCCGACCGTACCCTGTTCACCTTGGGTTCGTGGACAGCTTCCATGAACCCATCGCTGTATTCGTCCACGGAGCTCCCTAGGCACTCAAAACGATGAGCCGAAAGGTCTCGGGGTTTTGGACCTAGATCTGTGCTGGACGAAGCGTGGACTTTATCAGTCGAGACCTTTCAAGCTTAACATTAATGTTCAATGAGCCTCTTACTATGCGGTGATCGGTCCCGGTTTTCACCGAATTGATCACAGATACATCATTGAACATTTGCTTCTTGGTTGACATGATGAAGTCGATCTCGTTTTAGTTGCACCATTGGGGCTTTGCCAGGTCCACTTCCTGTGCTCACGCTTTCTGAAGAAGGCGTTCATCATGTAGAGGCCCTCCTTCTCCATAAAACTGGCCAGTAGGCCTACCCTTATCCCAATTGATTTGTGATCGGCGCAGTTTGTTACGTGTATTTGTTGTACACTCACATTTCACCAGTTATGTTTAAGTGCCCATGTAAAGGGTGCGAGCTTATTGCCATCAACTGGGTTTAAATCCAAACTCCAAGCTGCTTCCTGCTACTATGAAATTCCAGAGGAAAAACCCAATAACACTTTCCATATATCTACAATTTGCCGTTAACCTAAGAGCGCGCGCTGGCCCATCGAGAGCTACTCTACTAACTATGTGTGAGCACAGATAATATAATACTAGCATAATATGAGCTAGTTTTCTCTACTTCTAAACCTCTCTTGTATTGCCATGTCTGGCCAACCTTGTAGATCTAATTGCAGTGTAACTCTTCTTGAACTACCAATTTACTAGTATATAGCTCTTCGTGGGACCGATCCCGTAATCACCCCCTCTTTAGCCACAGATATCATCTTGTACATATTATCTCCGAGCCTCTCCCTAACTATCCACATTCATACTTAAAACTTTCCGAACTAAATGTGACAAGGATTTTTGAAGACGGGGTAGTAGCTCAGCATCCAAAGTTTTAACGCGTAAGCGACCTCCCTGATGTATCGACGCGATGCGACTTATATCACACCAATAAACGATTTTTATTAAGCGAAATTGCAAGGGCGTGCATATTATTATGGTTGCAATGCGAATACAATTTGACTGATTTCCACTTGAGAGTAGGCCAATGCCGTCCGTTTTTTAAGCCGTATTTTAACGGCTTTTAACGGAATCGACAGCCTCGAGTTTTCATTTTAAGTAATAGCATTGGCCGTCATGCGTTATCAAAAGTCCCAGAAATATCAAGTACATCCGGAAGGTCCCTTAGGCTTTAACCTACAATGTAGGTTAAAGCCCAGTGTTCTCCGATACCTTTTGTACTGAGAAGTAATGGCACAATTCTTCTTTGAAAGAACATCTCATAAAAATTACCATTGCTTACCTTCCGGCATCATCATCAGATCAGTTCAATGGTACCATTTTCTTTAGTACCATTTATTTATCAGTAGTTATATGCTTCATCATAGTCGGTTATTCAAGATATATTTAACTCGTGACACCCTTATCATTAAGGAGTTCCAGTGGCCAAAATTATACATTCTGAGTGCATATGATTGCATTGATGATGAAAAATATAAAATACCAAAATCGCTATATGTATGCCTATAATATTTGAGGAGTTCCCTCGATTTCCATGGGATCCCATCAGATTCTGACTTAGTGTCAATGGGACCACCTCGAGAGTATTCCCTTTCAAACAAAAAAAGAATTTTCAAAATCGGTGCACAATTGGCGGAGTAATTGTGTAAGAAACATACAAAAAATAATGACAGTCGAATTGAGAACCTCATCATTTTTGAAGTCGGTTGAAAAAACGAAGTGTTGGGGGTCGTGAAATATTTTTTCAGACTATAGGGGTCGTGTCATGAAAAAGTTTGAAAAACACTGACCTACATTATACCATCTGTGCAGGAAGATGAACAAAATGCAAGGAATGAGAAATACGCGAAGGATAGTGCGGCAATAATAAAAGAAAATTTTGAAAAGGGTATGGAAATAAAACTAGCAGAGATGGAGGAACAGGTTGGTACAAAATCTTAACTCGTCACTTAAAGCCAGGCTAAGAGTATAACGTATAGTAATAAAACGCGAATTCTGTGTGGTCGGCTCTACGACGAGCATTACAGTAATTCCCAACCTTATTGGCGGATCTGAAGTTGGCTTCAATTAGCATTTGTATGAATATTAAATGTTGTTAAACTTTTTGAATACCTATTCTACGAATGCAGGTAAATAAAAAATTCGATAAAATGGTAGACGAAAAAGTCGCTGCTGAAAAGAGGATATTTGCTGCTGAACTTGAAGATATGTCTGTGAAACTCAAAGTGGTCGAAGCTAAACTCGAAGGTATTTTTTGTTATATTTCTTTCTTTTAATCACTTGATTCTAGTATGTCAGAGAAATGGAGCCATAGACGAATAGCACTGTGGCAATGGCAACGCTTGGAGAACCTATGTCCAGCAGTGAAAGCTTTTGATTAAAGTTATGATAACAATGAAAACTAGCATTTATTGTTATTTATTTATTTTAAAAATTTATTTGTAGTTTTTTTTTGTTCATTTCCCATTTAGGGCCTTTCACCTTTTTAGTGCCGTAAAACGGTTACTATCTAAAGCATACTCCTTAGTAACGGCTAGGTTAAAAGGTTTGAAAAAAAGATATATTTATTATTGATTCATGTACATCATTTGTGAAACATGGTATTATCGTGTTACTAATAGTTTTGCTATAAAAAAATAATGAACACTATAATTTTTCGCTACTTTTGGATATTCCTCCAAAACGAATTGGATGTTTAAAATTATTTTTACCCAGAGAAAATTATGGCTAGATCTTCCTCTTAACTGAAATAGCATATGTAAATCAAATAATAATTTGCAAACAAAACTGTCCAAAAGGAGGTTCAATACTGATATTATGGCTCCAAGCGGGTGCACGGCCATACTGCGTTAACATTTGGGAATATAATTATACGCCCTAAGCGACTCTAAGTGTGATACCGGCGCCCTTGTTTCTCCAAGCTGTCTAAGCACATGTTTCTACTAGAGAATTACAATACCTTCTCTCGTAGTAAAGCAGCCTAGATCTTGACTGATTACTACTCGCCCAGCGCGTCTTAAGGCGGAACGTGAGACGCGTCGCTCACAAGAGCTGTGGGCGGCCGGAGCGTCACTCCTCGCGGCCACCAAGAAGGGAGAGCCCTACGTCAGGGTGGACAAGGAACTGAAGGCTATTGAGAAAGCATCAGGTATTAACTTCAGACTTTATTCTAGAAAACTGTAGTTTTGTAGAGTACCGCTCTATTTGTTGTATTTTTTTTCATCATCATCATCAAGCTTTTAATGGTCCCACTGCTTCCTAGCAGTGCACAGGTCTCATCTCTGAGGCCTCATCTCTGTGAGAGAGGGAATGGGCCTTTATCCATCACGCGGGCCCAGTGTGGGTTGGTGGATGTCACATGTCATCGAAATTTTGGCTCTAGGACATGCCGGTTTCCTCACGATGTTTTTCTCACCGTTTTTAGAGTAAAATAACACAAATATTGCAATGATAATGAATTATTTAGAAATAGAAATAACATTAAATACAATCAAACTCAAAACAGTTGCAGTCCACTGCTGGACATAGGTATCTCCTAATGCCCTAATTAGGTACGATCCTCATCTACAAATTTACTTTACACATTGTGTAACAATAACAATATGTAACATTGACCACATTACACATACATTGGTACATAACCTTAAAAATATAGACGTAAATAAGTTTCTTTTACGTCTCAAGTTCTAAAAAAGATTCAGAATTTAAAAAGGGATTATCTATCATATTAACTACAAATTAAAACAAAAAATATCCGAAAACAAGAAATTTTATTAGCGGTACGAAATTCCCATACAAGCCTGCCGTCCACCTTTCATCCAGATCCGATCAGCCGCGCTGGCGTGAAATAGTAACAAACATTCATCCATCCATCCACCCTCACAAACTTTCGCGTTTATAATAGTAGTAGGTTTTGTTTTTATGCATCAGCCATGCTATCTGTTCACCGCTCTTGGTTGGCATTAAGTCCACTTATGTAATTTTATGTTGCAATCAATCTGCCTAGCCTTTTCCCAACTATATTGGGGTCGGCTTCCAGTCTAACCGGATTCAGGTAAGTACCAGTGTTTTACATGGAGTGACTGCCTATCTGACCTCCACAACCCAGTAACTGGGTAACACGGTACCCCTTGGCAAGACTTGGAGCAGATCTCAAGCTTCTGACTACCCGTAACGACTGTCAAAGATCTTCAAATTTCAGCCGGGACCAACGGCTTAACGTGCTTTCCGAGGCGCGGAGTAAACTCGGTATGTTGAAATGGTCATCCATCCATGGACCGACCTCGTCAAGCGTTGCTTAACCTTGATGATCGATCAGTGTGGCTGTTTTAATTTAGCCACGAGCTCCTCCATGTACTTTTACGTTGCATGAAATTTTAATAAATAAATAAATCATTATCAGAATCAATCTGCCTAAGTTTTGCCCACTTATAAGTTGGGTGCGGCTTCCGATCTGACCATATGCAACGCAGTACCAGTATTGTATACGGAGCGACTACCTACCTGATCTGCAAAACCTTCTGAACTGGATAACATGATGCTGCTCTTGAGAAGAATGTTGTCGAATTTCCTGGCTTCTAATCTAACTATCAAAGATCTATAATAATAGCCGGGATCAACAACTTAACGTGCTTGCCTAGGCACGAAAGAATCTTTGTATGTTGGATGTAATGGAAGGATTTGTATGGAAGATAGTCACACATCCACGGACCGACCTGAGGAACAGTTACTTAACATTGAAGATCACCCCGTGCGGCTGTTATTATTAAGCCACTAGCTTGTAAGCGCTTCAAAAACGGGCCGAAAATCAATTTTAATATTCAATCTTTAATGAAATCATTTAAGATTGAATTTGAATAATACACTAGATACACAATCCCATACAAAACTTGTCTTTAAAACTGTCCTTAACTAGTTGTTTACGTAATTCTAAGAATTCTAGTTGAAATAAATCAATCTTAAATAAAATGCTTAGAGTTGTTTATCGGCCCGTTTTTGAAACGCTTACCGGGCATCTAGTGTATTATTGATCGAAGATATAATGTAATTATTTTATAGGCAAGGACGACAAGTTAGTATTGACGGTGTTAAAGTCGATACCTCAGTCTGTCCGCGAAAAGGGAATAGTCCCAGAAAGCGTGCTGCGCAACACTTTCCGCACAGTAAGTACCTACCTATTAGCTATTGTATTTTAACAAGTTTTTGTTGAAACGAGTCAAATCTTAATACTGAATTTTAAAACAGTTATTCCCTAACGATTTTTCTGAAATTTTAAGTTTGGATGATAATACACGGTTAGCTAATAAGTGCTATCATTCTAAATCCATTGTGGCGGACTTCCAAAGATGATAGACCAATTATTTATAAGCACCTCCAATATGTGTGTATCAAAGGATTTGCTGAGAGGAATAGGTAATAAAAGATTATTTTAAACTGTGTTTTTCATTTCATAAATGAGATCACTTTAATAACCCTAGACATGTTTTAGAAATAAAGATTTATTTTTATTTTTTGTTTATTTTTAGATGGCTCTTGACTTTATTCCACACACACAAAACGCACATTACAAACTTAACCATGTCATTTCAACTTTAAAGAAAAATTGAAATAGCGATCGACGATGCCACTTCTGTTTCATATATACAAAAGTACTCAGTACTTCGTGTTCATTGTGTATTTAGATGGAGAAGACGGCGCGAAGTGTTGCGTTGGTTGAGCAAGAAGGCGCCGCGATGCCGGTGTATATTCTCTCCTGGTTGCAGGGATTGCTTCTTTTCATGAGGGTAAGCATTTATTTATTTATAGTCTCCAACAAAATATGTACATAGCTACACGTAGGTACCTACGTCCTAAACTACAAAAAACGGACAACAATACCGAAGTATTATGATAGTCGTCCTAAACTACAAAAAACGGATAACAATACCGACGTATTATGATAGTTTTAAAAGCGGTGGCCGTCCTTCTGAGCAGCTGTAACCCAGTGGTAACAACCGGCCGCCACTTTCAAGTTGTAGGTTGTGGACTCGAACCCAGGCAAGCGCTTTACTTTGTGTAAATTATTTCATCACCACTGCTCTCAAAACAGTGAACGAAAACATCGTGAGGAAACCCTAATGTCCTAGAACCAAAAACTCGATAACATCATGTGACTGCGGCATGTGTCAGTAGCGAAAACGTTAAAGAAATATACATTATTTTTATACTTATTGAATAATGTAATAAATGAGCCGTATTGATGATGGACGTAAAGAATTTCACCATCATAAGAGGCGACTAAGGGACACACCAGAGAATGGGCAGCAGCGTTCTCTGTACACTTTCAATAACAAACTGCGATCGCCAACCCGCCTGCCAAGCGTGGCGATTATGGCAAACCCCCCTAAACCTAATAGAATAGAACACAGAAAAAACGACCTCGAGTGCCCGTCAGCCCGTCTACCCTCTGCTACGGTACCGGTCGAGGCGATGGCGTGGCAAGGGGTGCGAAGCATCCCCGGAGTGGACCCGGCTACCCCAGTAAACACCGACGACTGGACCTGGGCACGTATAACACGCGAACACCCGGAGTGTTCGCGTGTTATACCGACGAGAATGTAGCCGAACTTGAGGAAGAATTGAGCAGGTTACGATGGAGTATTATAGGGTTATCTGAAGTTCGAAGAGAGGGGGAGGACTCGATAATCCTCAAATCCGGTAACCTGCTCTATTGCCGAGAGGGTGACCGGCAGTCCCAGGGTGTCGGGTTTATCGTCCAAGTGTGTCAACCAGGGTGGCGTACATTATACTCAAAATATCCGCAAGATATTCGCTGAAGGCCATACAGGTCTACGCCCCGACCTCGGCACACCCCGAGGACGAGGTAGAGACTATGTATGAGGATATTTCTAGGGCCATGCATGGTTTCAAAACTCACTTCACCGTTGTCATGGGGGATTTCAACGCGAAACTGGGCAAACGAGACTAGGATGAGCTGCAAGTGGGGCAATTTGGAGTTATATGGAGAAGGAGGGCCTCTACATGATGAACTCCTTCTTCAGAAAGCGTGAACCCAGAAAGTGGACCTGGCCAAGCCCCGATGGTGCAATTAAAAACGAGATCGACTTCATCATGACAACCAAGAAGCAAATGTTCAATGATGTCTCTGTGATCAATTCGGTGAAAACCGGGAGCGATCACCACATGGTAAGAGGCACATTGAACATTAATGTTAAGCTTGAAAGGTCTCAATTGATGAAGTCCACGCTCCGTCCAGCAAATGTCCCGGTCCAAAACCCCGAGAACTTTCAGCTCGAACTCCAGAATCGTTTCGAGTGCCTAGGGAACTCCGTGGACAAATACAGCGATGGGTTCATGGAAGCTGTCCATACGGTCGGCTCTAAGTTTTTCAAGACCCGCCGTACAGATAGAAACAAAAAGCTCTCTGATCCTATTCTCTAGCTCATGAAGGAGAGGCGTGAGATGATCCTGCAGTCTTCAGACGATGCGTTGAAATACCGGCAGCTAAATAGAATGATCTCAAAGTCCTTGAAAAGCGACCTCCGCTGCTTTAATACCGAGCGTATTAAAGACGCAATTGAGCGGAATAAGGGCTCCAAGGTCTTTGCACGAGATCTGTCTATTGGGCAGAGCCAGCTCACGAAACTGAAGACCGATGATGGCAGGATCGTGTTCGCCAAACCGGAGCTTCTTTGGGAGATCGAGAGATTATATGGGCAGTTGTACACGTCAACCAGTATACCCGTCGCGAATCTAGCGAATGACCCTAGAGCTAGATTGACCCGACACTATACCGAAGACATCCCGGACGTCAGCCTGTATGAGATTATGATGGCTCTTAAACAGCTTAAGAACAACAAGGTACCGGATGATGACGGCATTACAGCCAAATTCCTAAAGGCGGGTGGAAAACCAGTACTTAAGGCCCTTCAGAAGCTGTTTTATTCCGTCATACTCGAGGGGAAAACGCCACAGGCATGGTGCAGGGAGTGGTGGTACTCTTTTTCAAGAAGGGTGACAATACCCTACTAAAGAACTATAGGCCCAACTCACTTCTTAGCCATGTCTACAAGCTGTTGCAAGAGTCATCTCGAATCGTCTCGCGCGCAGGTTGACGATTTCCAGCCTCCCGAACAAGCCGGCTTCCATAAAGGCTTCAGCACCGTAGTCCACATACATACGCTACGGCAGATTATATAGAAGACTGAAGAGTACAACCTGCCTCTCTGTTTAGCGTTTGTGGACTACGAGAAAGCCTTGAATTCAATCGAGACTTGGGCTGTACTGCATCATGCATCGAAGTTTTGAAGTGTTTATACAAAAACGCCACCAAGTCAGTTCGATTTCAGGATCGGACCTCAGACCCCGTCTTTCTGCAGCGAGGTCTGAGACAGGGAGAAGTCATATCTCCGAAGCTGTTTACCGCTGCACTGGAGAGGGCTAGGCATCAACGTCAAAGGCGAGAACATCACTCACCTTCGGTTTGCCGACGATATAGTGGTTATGGCTGAGACCACGGAGGACCTCCGTACAATGCTCGATGACCTCAGTGGAGCTTCCGAAAGAATGGGTCTTAGGATGAACATGGACAAAACAAAGATGTTGTTGAATGCCCATGTTACATCCACTCCTATCAAGGTCGGAAACTCCATACTCGAAGTTGTGGGTGACTATATCTACCTGGGACAAACGATCCAGTTGGATAAGGCCAACTTCGAGAAAGAGGTCAACCGTCGAATCCGACTCAGCTGGGCAGCGTTCGGGAAGTAGCACTGTATCTTCTCGTCCAACTTACCACAGTGTCTCAAGACGAAAGTCTATGACCAGTGTGTGTTGCCAGTGATATGGCATCACACAAATATGGCATATGTATGTGATATATGACATATGGCTCTAAGACGTGGTCGCTTACAATGGGCCTTATCAGAAAGCTTACAGTCACTCAAAGGGCTATGCTCGGAGTTTCCTTGCGTGATCGAATCAGAGATCCGCAAGAGAATTATGGTTACCGACATAGCCTAAGAATTGCCAAACTTAAGTGGCAGTGGGCAGGGCACATTGCTCACAGAACGGATGGCCGATGGGGCAGAAAGGTTCTGGAGTGGCGACCGCGAACCGGAAGACGTTGCCTTGGAAGGCCTCCCACCAGGTGGACCGATGACCTGGTGAAGGGGATCCGCTGGTGACGAGACGCACGGGACCGGTCAATGTTGCGACGCTTGGTGGAGGCCTATGTCCAGCAGTGGACGTCTCTCGGCTGAGGTATAATGATTATGTATATAATCACACTAATATTATAAAGGCGAAAGTTTGTGAGTGTGTTTGTTACTTCTTCACGCTCAAACGGCTAGACGGATCTGGATGAAATTTGGCACAGAGATAGAATATAGTCTGGAATAGCACATAGGATTCTTTTTATCTCGGGAACATGTTCACTTGGGGTAATTTTCGATATTGACGCTTGCGATGCCGCTGGCAGAAGCTAGTAAATAAATAATATATGAATATCAAAAAACTCATCCACACGGTAATTTTATTCCACAACAAGTTTCTTTTTCCACCACCTAAATCCTTGTTTTTTTGTGTCCAGTTGTCAGGAATTCCGCAGAAAGAGTTTGAAAAACCGCCACAGGAGGTCCCTGCATATTTAGACACTTTTGATTTACTGCAGAGAGCTGGGTAAGAGTTTTAAACTGGCTTGCTTAACTTCAGAAAGGATATAATGATTCAATGAATAAGGTTCAGAAATTGCGAAAAAGGTCAACAGCTGACCGTGATGTTAGAAAGACCTTGATTTGTTTTTGGGGTTTCCGAGTCAATCCCAAACTAAGGATGAGATTCATAGATCGCACGTTGGCTTTACTAAGTTACCGTTCCATACGAACAAGAATCCTAATCTAGCCTATCATGTTTAATGTGGATAAGTTTAAGATAAATTGTGTTCTAAGAATATTAAGTCAAAGTGTGGTCTTTGAAAATTACCTTAAAAGTTAAGTTATGCTTGTATGAGTGATGTAAAAAGAATATCCATAACTATACTGTGATTCTTGTGTTCGTAGTCGCAGCGGAAAAACGTCGAATTTATTAATTTCAGATAAGCAGATAATTAGTTTATGACGTCGTGTAATTGTGTATAGTAAGTACAAATTTGTGTATCCAACCATTGGGGAGCTATTCAACAAAAACTGTTTCCGCTGGAACTACGTCATCCTAGCGGCACCTTTTTTTTCCTATGCACGTAGATAAAAAAAAATACATTCAATAATTAGTTTGAAACGAGAGGTAAATGTGTATGCTTAAATGAAATTTGTGTGACATAAAACTGCGAAGATAATCAAGTTTCCGCTGCGCTGACGTTTGGCTATTTGATGAAAATCATATAAAACAGCTTAGTGCAGAGTTGATTTTTTTTACGCACTTTGCTTTGAATTTGTGTGTAATGATTGTGAAAACAGTATTTGAAAAAATCTTACCGTTCAGAAGATATACACGTAAAAGTAAAATAAGGTTTTTAGGTCCAAGTACTTAAAATAGGAACACTAGAGCCTAATTTATAACGTTTATTTGTATCTTGTAAGGGTCTACAAAGTCCTGCCAAGTTTTATGTATGTGTTCTTAGTAATTAATGAGCAGTCGCATAATTTACTACGACTGGACCACTATATTGTATGACAACCGATTTTAGGACATTTTAATGGAAATGCAACGTAAAACATATGGCAATAATTCGTGTATTAATGCAACTATTCACATGTAAAATTTCAGCTCATTACACTAAATAATTAAAGAGATATAATTAAAATACCAGAACAACCGCAATTCATGGATAAACCGACCAAGTTTGAATGGCTACAAAAAAGCGGCCGTGCAGTATATAGAGCTAACATTCTAAAATTTCCAGTATAGCATCGTTATTGTGTGTAATAGTTTCGTACAGGTGCGTACACAATCGTTTAGCAGAAAATAAAACAACTGTAAGTATTAACATTATACTCATAAAAGTATTTATTGGTTAATGACTAATTAAAATGAAAAAAAAAACAATATTATTAACAAAGTAGGTAATAATAACATTAACATAAAGAATCAGTTTTTTAATTAATATAAATAACAAATATGTGGCCCACTGTAAAAGCCTATATGAATAAGTAAATCTTAGGATTTTTACTGGTACCTAACTTTTCGGGAAACTGATACAATTGTTCTATCTCACGAGTCGCGACCGACGCACTGCGTGACTGCGGGATCGTCTTAGTCATGTGTGCAGATGCACATTGTTTCTGAGTGCGTAAGCGATACTGAGCGCCAGAGAGTTTGTATTATACTAGAGGGAACGTATTTACGACGAAAAAGAAACTGTTAATTCTTTCGTTCTTGCTTATAGAAAAAAACTATCAAAAAAAAGAGACAAACATAGGCAAACGCTACCATCCTGAACGTCAAAGAGATAACTTTTATAACTTAAATACGTTACCTCTAGTATAATACAAACTCTCTGCTGAGCGCTCCCGAGCTTACGCACACAGAAACAATGTGCATGTGCACTACACACAGGACTGAAGGGCTTATTACACTACACGGTATGCAGGGCCCTAAACCCTAATTTAGGGTAGGTATATAAGGTAGTGTAATAACTGTTAGGAAGTTAGGGTTCTCATAATATCGACCTTATTGCTTCGGAATGATTTAGTGACCCGGTATTCAGGGCCCTGAATACCGTGTAGTGTAATAAGCCCTTAAGACCAACCCACCGTCGTGAGATAGAACAACCTTCTTTAGATTATTCCCTTATCTATCTAATAACTACTGGTGTGTTAATATTTTTTTCTAATTATGATTAATATTTCATTTAATCAAATTTTACTAACATCAAAATATTTCTACGATGGAAGCAGCAGAATATTAAGGACGTAATATTCTGACAAATAAATGCATTTGCTAATACAGAAGTAATTCTTATTGTAACAATTTCGTAAGTTTGAGAAACAAACAAGTGAGCTACTATTTTGATCACGAACATTATTTGTTACTTGTTCAAGAATTGTGTGCTCACCTGTATCAATCCAATAATGGTACGACACTGGAAATTTTAGAATGTTAGCTCTATATACTGCACGGCCGCTTTTTTGTAGCCATTCAAACTTGGTCGGTTTATCCTTGAATTGCGGTTGTTCTGGTATTTTAATTATATCTCTTTAATTATTTAGTGTAATGAGCTGAAATTTTACATGTGAATAGTTGCATTAATACACGAATTATCGCCATATGTTTTACGTTGCATTTCCATTAAAATGTCCTAAAATCGGTTGTCATACAATATAGTGGTCCAGTCGTAGTAAATTATGCGACTGCTCATTAATTACTAAGAACACATACATGAAACTTGGCAGGACTTTGTAGACCCTTACAAGATACAAATAAACGTTATAAATTAGGCTCTAGTGTTCCTATTTTAAGTACTTGGACCTAAAAACCTTATTTTACTTTTACGTGTATATCTTCTGAACGGTAAGATTTTTTCAAATACTGTTTTCACAATCATTACACACAAATTAAAAGCAAAGTGCGTAAAAAAAATCAACTCTGCACTAAGCCGTTTTATATGATTTTCATCAAATAGCCAAACGTCAGCGCAGCGGAAACTTGATTATCTTCGCAGTTTTATGTCACACAAATTTCATTTAAGCATACACATTTACCTCTCGTTTCAAACTAATTATTGAATGTATTTTTTTTTATCTACGTGCATAGGAAAAAAAAGGTGCCGCTAGGATGACGTAGTTCCAGCGGAAACAGTTTTTGTTGAATAGCTCCCCAATGGTTGGATACACAAATTTGTACTTACTATACACAATTACACGACGTCATAAACTAATTATATGCTTATCTGAAATTAATAAATTCGACGTTTTTCCGCTGCGACTACGTACACGTGATTCTTCTCATTTAGGTCATCAATAAATTACCCAGCCTTGTCTCAACTATATTGTGGACTGTGGTGGGCTTCCAGTCTAACCAGATTCAGCTGAGTCCTACCAGTGTCTTATATGGAGCGACTGACTATCTGACCTCCATAACCAAGCAACTGGGTAACATGCAGTGTTGCCGTTGTCCATGGTCTGGATTACCCAAAAACCTGACTGAAAATCACCAATTTTGGGGACAATTAAATCAATATGCCCCACATCTGCCCCACAATTTTTTATCAAATATATAAAAGTAATGTTCATAGAAATCAAACATATTTATTATAGTTTTTTTTTGTTATATTTATAAATACTCAATAGACGTTACATAAGTTAATTTGCTTTTTGCGGATCAAATTTTAAGCTTCCTCCTTTCTTATACCTTCTCTACTAAGCGCTATTACAGTGTCAGTGTGTAGACGATTACGATGCTCTGTTTTCAAATTCTTTAGGACGCTAAATTTTCTTTCGACAGATGCGTTTGAGAAAGTTAGAACAAGTAATGGGCTTATTTTTAGCTTTTGATGGTCATGAATTTTGCCATAAAATAAACTCTAAAACCGAGCCTATAAATTATAAAAAAAAAAGAAACCTGTCTGTCGGATAAGTTGACTTAAGCTTGAATTAAATACACATACTCGTATAAGTACTTCTAGTACTACTTTTATTACTTCTAAGTTCAGTTCTAGTGTAAATGTCTAAATTCCCCGCAGATTGGTAACGCTAGTAACACCCCTTAGCAAGACTGGTGTCAAATCTTAGGCTTCTGACTATCCGTATCTAATGACTGTCAAATATCTTCAAATGGCACCTTCCTGAGTGAACCTTCTCATTGTTATAAAAAAAAATCAAGCCTTCTATTAATTTTGTCAGTTTCTGGATGGACCGCGGTAACTTAGCCATAGCGGTGCGGTACGTGGACGCACTCAAAGGAGCGTCACGAGCGGCCGCTCACAAATGGTACGAACAGGCGCGCGCGCACCTTGAAGTGAGGCAGGCGGCTGAGGCCGTATTAGCACATGCGGTCGCTATGGGACTGCGTTATATATGAATGAGGTAAGCTATAGTTCTCGCCAAACTTTTGGCCGCCCTGAAGGTGAACGGCTGCGCAGTAGTAAATCTCATACAAAAAATTAATAATGAAAATCCAAAAAAATCGACTGCTTATAAAGCGAACTAAAAAGACTTAAACAAGCATGATTTTCTCCTTGTTTACATCTTTTTAGTTCGCTTTATAAGCAGTCGGGTTTTTTGGATTTTTTTTATTAACTTTTTTATTTATAACTTTTCAGTTAACTTTTATTCAAAGTAGGTACATTTAAACATTTAAGTTTTATATATTTTTTAAATCTCCTCCTCAAATCCTTTAGTTTGATACCTCATACGATGTGTTTGGAACAAAATAAAAAATTGGGCCCCCACAATATGGCGCCCAAAATCCGCCATTTTTCTATTTTTAAATTTTAATGTAGCCAGTGACACTCGCAAGGTTAAGACGAATCGATTGTCGTAAGAATCATCAAAATCGGCCAACGCGTTTGGTCTCTGGAACGCCACATAGGAACAAACATACATACATATATACGTACATACATAGACTGATAAACACATTACCCTCCTTCGGCAGCAGGGGAAACGATGCTGTTTTTACAGCACCGTTTCGTGCCTTGAACATCCGGAAAGCCAACTTCAGGGCGGCCCAGAAGTTTGGCGAGATCTATACCAATGTGACATTTGCATGTTTTAGGACAGGTATCGAAATCGCCTCAAGGTAAGTGGTAAAACCCACAAGTCCGTGTTAAGACCTGTCATACTTTATAGGTTAGAAATGTTGGACTATGAAAAGGACGGATTAAAAAAGATTGCATGTAGCAGAGATGAGGATGTTGAGATGGATGTGCGGAGTGACAAGAATTGATAAAATGAGAAATGACTATATTGGACTGAGGAGGGATGAAACGAATGTTACTCAAGAGTTATAAATATAAATGTGGATGGATAGAGATTGACGGGAAGGCCAAAGAAAAGATGGTCTGTGTGAGGAGTGATATGAAAGAAAAGGGAGTCTGTGAGAGCGTGTAGGTGGACAGGACGGTATGGAAGAAGAAAACGTGTTGCGCCGACCCCAAGTAACATGGGACTAGGACAGGAAGATGATGAGGGCCGGTGTCTGAATTGAATAGATCTTTGGAGTTAAGAATGTGGCAAAAGTTTTGGTAGGATTTGACAAATGTTCAACAACAAATTTACAACAACCTTTATGAAGATACAATTTACTGGAAGTTTTGGTCAAAAGTGATAATTCCAAGTTCGAATATACAGTAGAATAATACCCTCGGTAATTTACTGTTTTTCTACTTTCAGTTCAGAAGTTGTCAAAGAATTGTGGATCATTTTATAGTCAAGTGGAAAATTAAAGTTTATTTACGGATACTTTACCTTTTTTATTATATACTAAATAGCGTTTAAAATTGTTTTGTTACCAATATTAAAAATTGTAAAAAGTTCCAAGTGTATTTTTTTGCATTGTCCCTCTCCGTTCTTCTTGTGTCGGACAATAGTGGTGACAACTACTACGAAATGCCTTGTTTTTACAGAAATATAATATGAAATATAGTGACATTTTAATAAATTTAATCGATATAAAATAAAATAAATCTATAAAGCTCATACATTTATTGTAAAACACTTAAAAAAGTAATTACTGCTCGGTATGAAACAAGGTGCAGAATGACAGATATATTTTATTTGTAAAAAAATTAATAATTACTATAACGTCATTATTCTTAATTATATTATTCTACACATCTCAAGTAAATAGCAATGTTTTTGTTGGCAACAAGTTTTTTTAACCTTAACAATTGTTTTCAAAGTTAAAAGTAAGTCGTAAAGTCACCGCCAAATAACAAAAAAAAAAAAAAGTCGTTAACACCTGTCTACCAATGCATTCCAATATTTCAAAATAATACGAAAAAAATGTAATTGCAGTGTCGCAAACACAATCAAACCAAACGTATCGCGGTAAGGGGCATCCTCGACCCTTTCACTTTGCATTCAGTAATGATTTAATATCTCATAAACGTGTAGCCCGATTTACATGATTTATACGGATAAAATGCTTGTAATGTTCTTACCTTTCATTTGAGACCAAAATTATCAAAATATTTCCATAAACAAAAAATCATGTTTTGGAGTTACAGCTTGGCAAAAAAGAATCTGACGCGGTGACAGTTTGAACTAAAAATAAAACTAACTATTTAACTAAAATAACCTACCTATTACTTGCCTATTATTATCTATTAGTACTAAGAGTAGTTAGAGTAACTAAAAATTAATAACAAGTTTAGAGTCATAGTATTTCGGGGTATACAGGTGCTATAGTGGCGACCTCATTTATTCCACACTATTTTTTGCCAAGCTGTACGTAAGGTAATTAATGAAAAAAAAAATGATAAAATATATATATAATATATATATATGATAAAATCATTCATTTGAGACCAAAATTATCAAAATATTTCCATAAACAAAAAAAAACATGTTTTGGAGTTACGTAGGTAATTATACTTTTTGGTACAAGTCGGATCAATGCTAAGGATCAATGACTTTTATTTTTTGTTATCCAGCAGAGACTTTAACAAACATTGACATACAATAATAATTAAAATCTTCAGGTGCTTCAGGAGCATAAAAGGAGTTAACAAACAAACAAAAACAAAATCTAATTACAATAACTAAACACTGATAGGTAGTTAAAGTTCGTTGAGATACCTTTAATCAGATATAACAATAGACAGTCGTCACAGCCTCACAGCGGACCATCATAACAAGATTAACAAGGTTTCTTATGATAGATATCATTACTGTGAGTAAGGAAATGCTACATCATAACGTCATAATTGTCTTTAATAATCCTCCCAACCCAATTTCGGTCACGGTAGTCAATCTAAATGGAGCGGCCCTAAGATTATTAAGTCCGCCATAATAATATTATAAAGGGTCTTTCAACACGGACGGGTCGATGTTAAAATTGAATAAAACAAGATGTGTGTGAGATATTAACGAAATTTTTATTTAAAAGGCCCATTTATGCCATTATGGATGGAATATGACATCGTTCAAATGTCCGCCGCGGCTTCGTATGGTGGCACGAATCCGAGAGGTCCAATTTTTAATGACTCTGCTGCATATATCGAGCGAACGCTACATATCAATGATAAACAATTTCTTTTGGCTTGAATTGAACAATATGGACGTGAACGACATGTGGTTCCAGCAAGATGGCGCTACTTGTCACACAGTGAACGACACAATCGACATTCTGCATGAACGGTTTGATGGTAGAGTTCCGCTAGACTTTTTCTTGTGGGGTTTTCTGAAGTCGCAGGTCTATGCCAATAAACCACGAATGTGAAACGGTCGAATGACCGTTGCCCTGAAAGCCAAAATAACGCAGGCCATCGCTCGGATTCTGCCGGATCTATGCAGCAGAGTCATTAAAAATTGGACCTCTCGGATTCGTGCCACCATACGAAGCCGCGGCGGACATTTGAACGATGTCATATTCCATCCATTATGGCATAAATGGGCCTTTTAAATAAAAAATAAATTTCGTAAATATCTCACACACATCTTGTTTTATTCAATTTTAACATCGACCCGTCCTTGTTGAAAGACCCTTTATTAAGTTTGCCCTAGTCGACGGCACGAACTATTTTGTGCGCGGGGTTAAAATGCAAGCTATCTTATCCGACAACACGTGCGAAAGAGATAGATCTTGTGATAAGATGCGTTGAAATTAGTGTTGAAATATGGAACTTTCGACGCTCATATATTTAATTATTTTTTTTGTTTCCTTACAAGACTAGATAATGATGAGACAAATTTATATCATTTTTTATTTTGAAGGTACATCATCAAACAGTGGAGTAATCACCAGACTAAGTTTGTGTGGAACAAAAATCGACTAGTGCAAACTTAAGGATTATTATCTATATACATAAAAGAAAGTCGTGTTAGTTACACTATTTATAACTCAAGAACGGCTGAACCGATTTGGCTGAAAATTGGTAGGGAGGTAGCTAAGAACCAGGAGAAGGACATAGGCTACTTTTTTATCCCGTTTAGGGTAGGTTAGGGTAGCGTAGGGTAGGGTAGGGTAGGTAGGGTAGGGTAGGTAGAGTAGGGTAGGTATGTAGGTAGGGTAGGGTAAGTAGGGTAGGGTAGGGTAGGGTAAGTAGGGTAGGGTAGGGTAGGTAGGGTAGGTAGGGTAGGTAGGGTAAGTAGGGTAGGTAGGGTAGGTAGGGTAGGGTAGGTAGGGTAGGTAGGGTAGGGTAGGGTAGGTGGGGTAGGGTAGGGTAGGTAGTGTAGGGTAGTTAGGGAAGGGTAGGTAGGGTAGGGTAGGTAGTGTAGGGTTGTTAGGGTAGGGTAGGTAGGGTAGGGTAGGTAGGGTAGGGTAGGTAGTGTAGGGTTGTTAGGGTAGGGTAGGTAGGGTAGGGTAGGGTAGGTAGTGTAGGGTTGTTAGGGTAGGGTAGGTAGGGTAGATGAATGTTTGATGTTTTTATGGCAAAACAAAGTTTGCCGGGTCAGCTAGTCTTAATATATATATTTCTTGTGTGCGTGTGTATGTGACTGAACTCCTCCTAAACGACTGGACCGATTTTGATGAAATTTTTTGTGTGTGTTCGTGGAGATTCGAGAATGGTTTAGATTTACAAAAAAAAAAAAAAAAAAAATGGAAAATTAGGGTAGGTAGGGTAGGGTAGGTAGGGTAGGGTAGGTAGGGTAGGGTAGGTAGGGTAGGGTAGGTAGGGTAGGGTAGGTAGGGTAGGGTAGGTAGGGTAGGGTAGGTAGGGTAGGGTAGGTAGGGTAGGGTAGGTAGGGTAGGGTAGGTAGGGTAGGGTAGGTAGGGTAGGGTAGGTAGGGTAGGGTAGGTAGGGTAGGGTAGGTAGGGTAGGGTAGGTAGGGTAGGGTAGGTAGGGTAGGGTAGGTAGGGTAGGGTAGGTAGGGTAGGTAGGGTAGGGTAGGTAGGGTAGGGTAGGTAGGGTAGGGTAGGTAGGGTAGGGTAGGTAGGGTAGGGTAGGTAGGGTAGGGTAGGTAGGGTAGGGTAGGTAGGGTAGGGTAGGTAGGGTAGGGTAGGTAGGGTAGGGTAGGTAGGGTAGGGTAGGTAGGGTAGGGTAGGTAGGGTAGGGTAGGTAGGGTAGGGTAGGTAGGGTAGGGTAGGTAGGGTAGGGTAGGTAGGGTAGGGTAGGTAGGGTAGGGTAGGTAGGGTAGGGTAGGTAGGGTAGGGTAGGTAGGGTAGGGTAGGTAGGGTAGGGTAGGTAGGGTAGGGTAGGTAGGGTAGGGTAGGTAGGGTAGGGTAGGTAGGGTAAGTAGGGTAGGTAGGGTAGGGTAGGTAGGGTAGGGTAGGGTAGGTAGGGTAGATGCATATTAGGTGTTTTTATGGCAAAACAAAGTTTGCCGGGTCAGCTAGTTATTTTATAAATGCGAAAGTAACTCTGTCTGTATATTGCCTTTTCACGCTTAAACCGCTGAACCGATTTAGGTGAAAGTTGGCATGGAGATAGTTTTAGACCTGGGAAAGGACAGAGACTACTTTTTTCATAAAACACGAGGGGGGAGAAATGGGGGATGGGGTATTAGTTTTGTATGTAACTTCTTAATAGGACTTAAACCGATTTCCATCTAAATCGGTTCACGTCCAGGTGGCAGTTGTTCCTGGGGTTCTAAGAAGTCGGGTGGTGGTAGGTGAACTTTTCTCCACAACCTGCCCCTCACTATAGGCGGTGGGTCTTGGATAGCCCGTGTGCATCGAAGAAAACTCTTCGTGAACTGCAGTGGCCTATATGGAAAGCACTCAATCGTTTGCGCACCCAAGTAGGCCGCTGCAAACACAATTTGGCAAAGTGGGGTTTTATAGACCCGTCTAATACCCAGTGTGAGTGCGGTGCCCCTTTGCAAAATATGGCACACATGCTGGTGTGTCCCAAGTGCCCATACACCTGCACTCTGGAAGACCTTATGCTCGCCACTGACGCCGCAATCGGCGTGGCCACCTACTGGGCCCAAAATTTATAAAGAGTTTCCCATCGACTCGAAAAGAAGAAGATCTAAATCGGTTTATCATTAATTTGGTATGGAGATATTTGCATAAAACATGAAGAGGGAGAAATGGGAGGAGAGGGGGGGGGGGGGTTTAAATTGGTATTCTCCCGCGGACATGGCCGTCTGTGCTCTTTTTTATCGTGTTTATTCGTTTGTTCCTATTTCTATATATCTATATATATATATATTAATATATATACATATATATTATTAATGACATCGAGTCTTGTTTCATTCACACAAAATTTTTGCTATATGCAGATACGTGCGTGTGAACTGAGGGACCACGCTGGTATTTCGCAAAATAAATATCGTAGGATTTAGTAGTATACTTAAAACAATTTTTTGTATATTTGTGTATTGTGGGCGCACGGTTGGCGCAGTGGTTGAGCGATTGACTGCTGCGCTTCGTGTCGCGGGTTCGATTCCCGCACGGAACAAATATTTGTATGACCTACAGATAGTTGTTTCGGCTCTGGGTGTTTGTGTATGTGAGTTTATATGTTTGTAAACGCACCCACGATACAGGAAGAAATTCCTAGTGTGGGCCAACGTTTTTTTATAACAAAGAAATTATAGAACAAATCTGAGAATTTGTAAATAAATATATTACACATTTGTTCAGATTTGTTCTACAATTGTTTTAAGTATACTACTAACTCCTACGATATTTATTTTGCGAAATACCAGCGTGGTCCCTCAGTTCACACGCACGTTATGGAGATGACCTTAAAATCTACAGACCAATACGTGATCATACTGATACTGTGCTACTACAAGAGGATCTTAACCGATTTTCTAGTTACTGTGTAGAAAACGAAACCCGTTAACCTCATCTAAGTGTGTGTGTATTACATTTACGTTTTTTTTAAATAGTAGTTACACATTATATAACGCTATATTGCAAAGAGTTATTTCAGTAAAGGATCTGGGAATACTACTCTCGATCAACATATTCAGAAAATAATAAATAATCCGGATCCGGCTGTATGGCTTCGTAATGAGAGCTTCCAGTGACTTCAAGCGCATAGATACCTACATTCATTTGTATAAGTCGTTAATTAGGTCACAACTCGAATACGCTGTACAAGTTTGGAATCCGCTTTATAAGAAATACATCGACAGCTTGGAAAGGGTACAGCACAAATTCCTAAAAGCCCTTAAGTATCGGTGCCGCCACGATTTGAGTTCACCCCACAAGAATATACATTTATTAAGCTTGGAATCTAGACGCCTTTTCTTAGAAACTATGTTTCTTTTTGACTTATGTAATGGCAGTTATGACTGCATAGATCTTGCCAATAGTTTAAGATACGTTGTTCCGAGGACTGTCATTGTACGAGCGGTGCGCGCACGTCCGCTATTCGCAGTCTCCTCCTGCCGCACCAACGCTGGAGTTCGCGCGCCTCTTCGACGTATGGCAAAAAGTTTCAATGACGTTTTTGCAGACTTGGACATGTTTACATTGTCATCGAATAAGTTCAGGATCTCCTTGATCAATGTAGTTAGTGGCTCAGATAAGTAAAACAAGAACAGTAGTTTTAGCTAATTTGATTGAATATCTTATATTTTGTTTTTGTATGAATGTGGTTCAAATTATTTGTTTATTGTTCTTATTATTGCTTGAACTTAATTTATTTTTGATAATTTTTTAATTTTTATCTCCTATTTTAGTTTTTTCTTAATTTTCCTTTAGATTTTATATACTTTTGACGTTTAAATCGTATTCGAATTTTAATTACTTCTACCATTTAAATAATTTTTTAATTTTAATTATTTTTGACATTTTAGTTGCCGGTTTTGACATTTAAGTTATTTTTAGTTAATTTGAAATATTTTGTGAATTTAATTATTTTTAATTTTAATTAAGTAGGTACTTACTTTATGAATTTTAATTATTTGCTGAATTATAATTTACTTCTTTATAAGAATTTTTTAGATTTTATCTCTATTCTTTTAAATGCTTCTTTTTTGTTTTTAAATTTTGATCATTTAACTTTGCTTATATATATTATGTTACTCTCAGCCTCAGTCGTGGGCATAGGTAATATTATTTAATTAAAATGTGGGTAATGTCGTGGGCTACACATATGTTACTTTTGTTTTCTTTTTATTTTTTTATCTTTTGTATTGTTTTGTGTAATTGTTTGTTTTCCCAAAATAAATAAAATAAATATATATAATATAATAATATACTATACTAATATTATAAAGAGGAAAGATTTTTTTGTTTGTTTGTTTGTTTGTACCGAATAGGCTCCGAAACTACTGGACCGATTTAATAAATTATTTCACCAATAGAAAGCTACATTATTCCTGAATGACATAGGCTATTTTTTAATCCCGAAAACGGGTCCTGTGGGGTGTTCCACGGGAGCGAAGCCACGGGTAACATCTAGTCTATTATAAAACCGGCCAAGTGAGAGTCAGAATCGCGCACGAAGGGTTGCGTACCATTATCGCAAAAAAATCACGTTTGTTGTATGAGAGCCACACTTAAATATTTATTTTATTCTGTTTTTAGTATTTGTTGTTATAGCGGCAACAGAAATACATCAATTGTGAAAATTTCAACTGTCTAGCTATCACGGTTCATGAGATACAGCCTGGTGACACAGACACAGACAGACAGACAGACAGACACAGACAGAGACAGGCAGGCAGGCAGGCAGGCAGGCAGGCAGGCAGGCAGGCAGGTAGGCAGACAGGCAGACAGGCAGGAAGACAGGCAGACAGGCAGGAAGACAGGCAGGCAGGAAGGCAGGCTTCCAGGCAGGCAGGCAGGCTGGCTGGCAGCTCGTCTGTCTGACGCCTTAGTTTCAATATTGAAACTACTAATATTAGTAGTACTAATATTAATAGTCACAGTGCTACCAATCGCGTCACGGGACAAGTTATAATGGACGCACTGTAACCCCGTGATGCCGTGAGTCAGAGTATATTTTTGCTAAAAGATAACTAGATGAAGAACTTTCCATTTTCTGAGAGATTTTTATTCAAACAAGGTTGACTTAATACTTAACCCACCAAAAACATAAAAGTGAAAAGGATCTTGGAGGAGTGGAAGGGTCTTTGAAGACGAATAAATAAAAAATAATTGTGGTTGAAATTTATAATATCACTTGAAACTTACTCATTGTACATAATATTGTAGATACGAGTATATCTATCTACCTTGTATTAAATAAAATCTAAAAATATTAGGTAAGTATCTAGTCCATTTGTTCAAAATTCGCTTATATTCCGCTAAAATCAGTCGACTTCCAGTTGTCTAAAGGAGCCAGAAAGGAATTCTTCCGAGTTTTCATCCCGCGGCCTTAGACTCTCGTTTGACACCATTTTGGAGCACTCCAACAAAAATTCTGTTACTTTTGGTTCTTTATAGTAATTTTCAGTGATTTCTGAAACAAAATATTTAGCTAAACTCCTACCGCTATCTGAAGCTTTGGTCGCTTAATCGGAACGCACAGTGCTCGTATGCGTATATAGGTATGCGGTGCCGGACCCAAAATCATTTGAAAAACGTCTAAAAAGCTTATTTGTTTGTGCCATCGCAGTATGTGTCAGCGTCGCTGTGAGAAGTATTTTGGAAGTGCGGTACAGGGAACAGGGTTCAATCTGTTAACCCCATTGAAAATGGAGCATCCTGCGACAAGACCGGTGTAGCGTCTGATCTGGAAAATTCCCAACGGTTGCTCTCTGCCCATTGTAAGTGTACTTCAAACCGCGCCGAAAACTCTACTTGCGTGGTGCAGGATTATGTATCCGGCACCGCATACCGGAGCGTTGTGTATTCCGATCAAGGTTCAAAGCTTTAGGTAGCTGCGCGGTGAGCAAACGTTGGTAACAAATAATAATAACGTTCTAATTAAACATTGTGTGAAAAAGAATACATTGTTTGATGACGGTATAAGTGGATAGATCAAGGTGAACCACAAGTTAAAACAAATTCTAGGTAATTAAATGAATGGAGAATAATATGAAGTCATGGCAATGAAGAATAATATTATGTCTTGGAAAGTAGTCTAAAGTCTGAATTAATTTAATTAGCATAGCATTTTGAACTCGTTTCTGTGCACATGTTTAAATGGCTATCTAAAGAATATCTACTAATGAATAGAGACCGGATGATTATATGATTTACAATGCAAGCTCAATATATGCATGAAAAACTTCAACGTTTGCAACATTAAATAATGAAAAACCTAGTTATTACTGCTTATTTTATGTAAAAAACAACATTATATCATTAAATTTTGTCATTTATTAACACTTTAACAGTCCCAAGCATATTTCCGTGCCGATTAACAAATGTCCAATAATTATATTACATTTTAAGTTAATACGAGGTCACGGTAAACCGATCACTTTTCCGATTTTTTTGTTCGAATTTCTTTTTACCAAAAGCTATTGACCGACGTGTTTTTTGTTATATGCATTATTTGACATATTTTCAGATCATCGAAATATCATTTGGCCATATGTATTATTTTACCGAAATTTTGCCGATTTACAAAATAACTTTTTGATTTTGGCCGAAGTCTCTTTTGAACTTTTTTCATTTGCCATATTTTCACCAAACCGAAACTACATTATAGGGAATATTATTTAGTCACAAATATATAGCCGGTTACTTGGTAGCATTTTCAATTTAAAATTGAAATAGTGTCATAAAAAGTCAATATGTTGTGCTCAAAATCGACTTCACGCAAATTTCACGCGAAAATTCAAAAAAATTCTTCGCGTATTTTCATGCAAATGATTTATTAATCTTGCATTAGACATTTTTATTTCTTAATCATTTCGTAGAATTTGTCCAAGAGCGAGCGAAGCGAGCTCCGGAATTCAGGGCACCCCGACACGGAGAGTTTGGTTCGATGGGGTAAACATGAGCTGAAGTGAGCGAGCGAACTCAGCTCCCGTCATCTCCTTCGTGTTAGGTTACTTTAGACCCTGCAGACAGAAATAGGTGCCCAGCGGGGCTCCGTCGACATTTTTTTTTTCAATTCGCTGTTTTAAACATTGTTATTACCAATTGTTGTTTGTTTGAAAACCAAGACCTGTCTGACCAATTGGGTTGTTGAATTTAAAAAAAAATACGATTTTTAAAATTTATTTTAAAACTTTACATATCATAAATTATATTGTCGTTGCAAAAATCTCTTAAATATTTTTTTTCAATTTATTATAAGCAATTGAAAATCGATAAAATTTTAAAAAGAACCACCTGTCTACGAACGGGCCAGGATTGGTCGCCATGTTGGTGACGTCATAACGTTCAAGGAATTTCACCATAGTACAGTGTCACGTAAATTGACTAAAAATATCCGAAAATTAGTGCAAAAATATTATTTATAACAGCAAATTTTATTTAGACATGTGTGATAAAGGATTCATAAAGGCAAATTTCGAAAAGATTTCCATCTGATGGACGGTTTGGAAAAATTGAGCATAAGTAAAGTAGTCGTAATGAATATTACGTGATGGTGGACCGCGACCGGTGTTTGTCATTGTTGTCCATTGTACACATTACATTTAGAAACATAATTGTCATAATATAATTGTTGTTACATATGGGTAGGTGATATTCGTGTAAAATAAAAAACCACCACCCCCACCACCACACTAAATATTATACAACCCGAAATCTGTGGAGCCTTTATTTTTATTTATTTTTTGCTTAACATCCTTAAAATTTTCGGTATTTTTAATTATTTGCATATCCCTTTATAATATTAAACAAAAATATCTATATAATATAATTACAAACACTAAAAAACTTTGTAGAACAAAAACGTGAAAATATTAATTCGGTACATTTTCAAATATCTCCTAAATGCGTCGACCGATTTTCACAATTCAAACAGATATATTAGTTTTACGCCTATATCCGTCATTTAAAATTAAAATAATGAATATATCTCCATAAACAAAAAATCATGTTTTCAAGTTACGTAATTATACAAAAATGTCAACTTTGCTCGAAAGTTCCCTTAAAAATTTACTTTTCTCAATCTTTAATGATCAAATTAAGAAATTAATCAGAATCTAGTACTAAATTAGAACAAGATAACAACATAATTAACATATTCTAATTGGAATCTAGTTAGACATAGAACATTTCTCAAAACTTTAGTACAGTTTGCTAGGTTGGGTATTGCGCGAATCACATAATAATGGGGAGTTATTTGTAATATTCGTACATAATGATGCGAAGCAAGCACGATAACTTTTAAGGTTCGATATTTATGATCAATGTATTCGATATTCATCAATATATTGACAATAATAACAAGATGTAATTGGTTATAAGTCAAAACACTGTATAAGCTATGTGCCACAATGAGTAGAAATGAACGTTGTGACGTCACACGGGCTCGGCTTTGTTCGGAAAACTTTCGGGGTGTTTTCGGTACTGGATTCAAAAAAATATTTTCGATTGGATTTTACTTTGTAATTACAATGAAAAAAAAAAAACTAAAAATAGTTTTGTATGAAAACTTATATATGATCTTTCCATTTATTACAAAAAAAAAGTTGGTTCAACAAACCAATTCTCAAGTTATAATTCACCAGTACGCAAGACCAGTATATGGTACAAAAAATCGCAAATGATCTACTTTCGATTGCAGTCGTAAATTCAATAATCATATTCAAGGAACTAAGTAATACCAATACTAAAATGAATGTTACACGAGGTCAAGATTTTATAGTGGAAAAGTTGTTGAATATGAGATCCCTCACCATCGCGGCCATTGCTGAATATGACACATAAATTGACGACTATTCCACGAAAACGCAATGGTAAAATAGTTTAAAGACGCTGCACTGGTTGTTACAAGAAAATAACTACAGAAACGACTGCTGAATTGGCCCGAAAACGGGCGAAACAAGTAGTGACAGAATGCAAAATGTGTAATAAAGTATTTTGTCTCCCATGCTATAATGGGGTCCATTATTAGAAACTCTTGGGTACAGAATAATGAGATGGCGTTTTAGAATTTCAAAAAGAATTTTTAATTTTCGTAAAAGTATGTCATAGTTCAACAAACTAAGCATTTTTTATTTAGATTATGGATAAAAAAACCGGCCAAGTGCGTGTCGGGCCACGCGCAGTAATAGGGTTCCGAAGTTGCATAATAATGCGGACTAAATAGGGGGTTTTGTTGTTGTTACATGAACATTAGAACGGTTTCAGCGGCTCACAGTCTAAAAACGGGCCCACATAGAATGATGTTTTTTTTATCTATATTCTCGCGTTTGACCACTATCTCGCCTGATGGTAAGCGATGATGTGGTCTACGGTGAAGCACGCTTGCCTAGATGTAATCTATTCACTCTTGACTTGAAAATAAATAAGGACTAACTGGTAACTGAAAAAGCAGTTATAAAATCCAACTTCGCAACTGAAGTTAGAAAAATATTATCTATTTGAGTACCACCGCGGGTGCGAATTGCGAAAGGAGCCGATACGAGCGCGCGTTAGAGCCACGGGGAATGGTATAGTTCGTTCCTGGATCCTTGCGTGCACGCTCCTTGTTTATTTCTCTTTCGGAATTAGAAAAATATCGTATGTATTCACCTCTAATCGCCTCTAATACCGCAGATTAAAGGTGAATCCTCTAATCTGCGGTATTCACTATTTCATTCTGGAAAGTTTTACGCTACTCAATTAGTGATGAAGTCGGGTCGAATATTGACTTTATAGAAGGATATCGACAAAAGAAAATAAGTAATTTGCTTGGAAATCGAATCTAATTTGACTTTACTTTTACGTTTTAATTACAAAACGTCGAAAATACTTCTGTGCAGAACACAAAATAGACTCCACCGCGCGCATGCGCCGTATGGACTACGGACTGTTGCTGCCAACGACTCCGGCCACTCCAATGCGTTATTCGAGCTTAAACATTATTAATTTAGAAATCATTATTATTAAGGATGTTATGATTTTATTTTTGTATATTTATACATGGTTCATAAGCATATATTTACTATCTGTTTTACACAGCTAACAACGTTATTTAAGTAATTTTTCAATGGCATTTGTAGTAAAATTTTACTGTGCCAAGTACATTTTATAAGTTGGTCGACTATTACTCGTAAACTTGTAAAGCCTGTTATGATTTCATTTTCGTATATTTTTACGTGGTTCGTAAGCATTATATTTACTCTGTTTTACACAGCTATCAACTTTATTTAAGTAATTTTTCAATGGCATTTGTACAAAATTTTTACTGTTCCAAGTACATTTTATAAGTTGGTCGACTATTACTCGTAAACTTGTAAAGCCTTGTTATCCGTGATAATTTTCCTTTAAATTTCGTTATATTTACTACTGCCGTGAATTTTTTCACATAGCCAAGAGCAACCATTTCACTGGCATGGGGGGGGGACACTTGACCCTAACATAAATTTGCAACTTAAAGTTACGCAAACGAATCTCCGAATCGAAAAATGGTTTCAACAAACCCATAATATTTTTGAATGGCCTATCCAACGATACCCCACACCATGGGATAGATGAGAAAAAAAAATACATCCCCACTTTACGTCTATGGGAGGTAACCGAAAAAAAAATATTTTTCATGATTTTATGTTACCACTTTGTCGGAATTATTAATATGTATATACATGCCAAATCATAGCTTTCTAGTACTTAGATTCTCTGAGCTAAGCTGCGGACGGACAGACGGACAGAGCGAAACTATAAGGGTTCCTTGTTGACTTCGGAACCCTAAAAATGGGAAAATTGATACTCAACTATTTTAATTATTTCATATATGACCAAGATTCATTATATCACATTTTAAATCGTGTGATTTAAAATGTGATATAATGAATCTTGGTCTTCCGAAAATTATTTCGACAGATTTGTTCTTTAAAATACTATCCGAGGAGAAAATATCCTTAAACGACGAAGGACTAAAGTATTCAGGTAAATGTGAGGTTTGTGGGAAAAATTAAGCAGCGATGAACGATTTAGAGGATTTAATACCACGACATTTAGTATATAATGTAACATTAAATGTGTTATACTGTAATGATTGCGGTGGGGACTTATTTAAAAAAAAAATGGTTTGTTAAATAATACTAAATTGATACTACGGAACCCTATTTAGGGTGATGTGTTTTTTCTTTTAAGTTCAGTACCTAAGTAGAATGTTTTTACGTTGCCGACTCGTAGTCACACCATAGTGTAACGCTTTCACGTTTGATTTTTGTGATTTAAATAATTAATTATATTTAAGTTGAATGTTTCTAACTTTTTAAAACAGGTTTTTATGTCTTCGACGTGTAACACTAGTCGTACATAATGTTACACTCATTGCGCTGTAGCATGGTGCGGGTGTCAGTGGTGTTTTATTTGTAGACTAGAACATGCTGGTTGGGTTTAATTTAATTTACTACAGTTATTAATGATTTAATATATTACGAATGTAGTACAGCTGAAATACTAAGTCATAATTTTGTAAATCGAAGCAACTTTCAAGAGTGAAACGAAATGTCACGCACCATGCTACAGCGCAAAGAGTGTAGTGCATTATATGTAATGCACGGACGTTTCAAGCAAGGTTTTCAGTGCATTACGTGTAATGCATGGACAGTTAAAGTGTTAACATTTTTGGGCAAATATTCGTATGCTAATTATTTTACATTATGCTACTTTCGACAGACTTTATAATTTTCCTAATCAGGAAAGGACTGTTCTTCGTCGAAATATGCACGGAAATATATATTATCATTAGTATAATTAAAATATGCAATAACGTTGTAAAGGGGTCTAATATGCAAATGCATAGGTATGCAACATGCAAATGCATATAATCCGGTCTCTACTAATGAGGTACTGACCTGCTAGCTTTTGCGAACTCAATTCTTTGCCGCCGTAGTCTTCGGGAAGACATTCTTTCGGCACATAGTTGTACAGATCTTCCAAACTGCCGTGGATGACCACTCTGTCCATTATGATCGAGGTGATGAACTGCTTAAAGAAGTCTACTACCCGTTGGATGATGTTTGCGGGAGCAGCAATGTTTATAACGTGGATGCCGAATATTCTCCAGTTAAGGGCTTTCTGGAATATCAAATTGTGTTATTAAATTTACGAAGAATGGAAACTCTATGGGTGCATGCAGGGGGTGCACTTGTACCCCCCTGGCCTTCCATAAAATATACGTAAACATATAAACAAAATTTGAAAGAGGACTCATATTAAAGAACCTAGCATAACCCAGTGGAAGTGACAAAATCCATTTTCGATTCTCCAGTTTTTTTTTGTTCTATATCTGTGTAAAAACCCATCATATTCGAGATTGTGTGCTTTAGAAGCACCCGCCTGAAATAAGTACTGCCGGCGCCCATGTATGGGTAGATTTCTTAATTGAGTATTTGGAATTAGGACGTGTAACGTGCAAAACCTACATATATTCCAAAATTTGAGAGAGTTTTCAGGCTTTAAAGACTGGCAAATACTCCACTTCGAAACCTTAAATCAAAAATCGGGAATAACACTGCAATTTGCCCGATTCAGGGATTACACTCACACCAACGCGCACACATCGAACACATTGAACTTAGTCACCAAGACTAATGCATCAACTCGTCCTACATGCCTACCGCCCATTTAGGACGACTTAATAATATTTTTATTCTGCAACTCGTCCCACGTTTCTTTTTGTGTTGAACTTTAAACTTTGTCAACGTTTAGTTCATTAAGTAAGACAAGATATATATCAATATTTTTTAAGATTTTATAGTTTTTACTTTTGTTTTGTTCATAGATTATTTAATATTAAAAAAGTCAGCACCTACTAAATAATATATTTCTAGAACAACATTTTATTGTTTCATTATACAAGCAAACGCACAAGTTCAAGTGTTATCCGAAATTACGAATACGAATGGTAGACAATTAGACATGTATGACGTTCGGTTATTATCAGCTAAGTAAACAATGGTTACGTGGTTACTTTTTAAAGTAGGACAGACCCAGAGCCCCGAGACCCTAGAGATTAAAATAATGAAGATATAATAAAATCTTTTGTTTTGTCCAGTGATGTATCTCCGGTTATAATCTATATAGCAGATAATATAATACTAGCAAATCTATATTATGAATGTTCATTATTACCTTACCGTGTGTGATTTGGTATCAAATTTGTGATGAATATTTTCTGTTTATAAGTGACAATGTTGTGATGATTAAATACTTTATAAAAAAAAACACCCTAATACTTTTGCTACTGATTGTATCTTTTAGTATAGTTGGATAGTAACGTGGGACGAGTTGCAGAATGAAAATATTATT
This sequence comes from Anorthoa munda, assembly GCA_945859665.1. NCBI lineage: Eukaryota > Metazoa > Arthropoda > Insecta > Lepidoptera > Noctuidae > Anorthoa > Anorthoa munda. The sequence continues at coordinate 10,844,270 of OX243896.1, forward strand.
TTTTGCAAGTTGTCCTAAATGGGCCGTAGGCATGTAGGAAGAGTTGATGAAATTACTCGTTGGCTGGTCGCCAACAATGCCGACGCGGCGACGCGCCGTTCCTACACGAAATTATAGATAAATTATGTTTTACCGTAAAAACCCCCGCCATTTTCTTGAAAACCAATGGATTTTGAGTGAGGATCTGTGCCCAGCCCACATGCTCCAGGTCGACAATCCATATGTCACCCGCCATGTAGTCGAACATCATCCGCAAATCTAGAAGCTAAATTATTATCACGTGAGATAAACAGTAACTTAGGTATAGTCTTATCATGGTTCCTCTGAGAGAGATATAGAGACGGAACTCACGGAACTATACAAGACAAATAGCTCTGTCCTTTTTTAACCCCCGACAGAAAAAAGAGTCCGAGAGAAAAGAGGAAAGGGAGTGTGTACCTGTATTTGTGTATGTGTCTGTGGCATCATAGCTCCTAAACGGATGAACCGATTTTTTTTTTTTTTTTTGAAAGGTGACTTTGTCGAGAGTGTTCTTAGCTATGTTTAATTAAAATCGGTTCAGCCGTTCAAAAGTTATGAGCGTTTTACTGTTTGAATCGGGGTATTTTCGCAAGATATCGTGTCATAATAACGTGTTCGATATATTGTTGATCGAAGCGTGTCTACTACTAGATAAATTATGTAGTTGTAATGCAGCAGAGTCATTAAAAATTGGACCTCTCGGATTCGTGCCACCATACGAAGCCGCGGCGGACATTTGAACGATGTCATATTCCATCCATAATTGGCATAAATGGGCCTTCTTTTAAATAATAAATAAATTTCGTTACTATCTCACACACATCTTGTTTTATTCAATTTTAACATCGACCCGTCCTTGTTGAAAGACCCTTTAGAATATCAACACACACCAACCAACTGGCCTCAAAGCTACAGGATACAGGGAGTATCTCGTACAGCCGATTGAAGCGGCACGGTGTCCCTGCGCTGACTGCGAGATTTAAATTAAAAAGATATCTTCTTCTCTCTTCTTGGTCGCTTTCTTCATTACTGAAGGTCGTGTCCCTGAAAGGCCCTCGTGGTTTTATGCACGATGTTCTTCCACTTCAATCAGTTCTCAGCTTCTCTCAGGGCGGTTGTAACAATTAGACCAGTGAGGGCGGTTACCTGGTCTGATCAGTGGTTAGGTAACCGGCCGTGAGGTCTTTTCCATCCACCTTGTCCATTACTACCAACTTCTCTAGATTGTCTGGTTCCCGACGGGCAATGTGACCAAAGTAGCTGAGAATCCTTCCGTAGCAGAGCGTGGTTAGTCTGTCTTTTATCGTTGATCAACTAGGCGTTGATCAAGGATAGATTTGTTCGTTCTAAGGAAAATATTTTTATATATAAAATGAAGAGATTGCCAAAAAATTCTTCTGCCAATGATGACATGAAATTCAATTAATGTCAGTATGTATGTATGTATGTATGTATGTATGTATATCGGTCAGTAGATTGGCTTATTGTGTCGACACAGATCGCCAAGTTACAGAAGAGAAAAAACAAAAAATAAAATAAGTTGTCAATGTTCATACCATAGCAACTCTTCTAAAAAATTGTTCAAGGTCGAACTTGCTTGTTTCGGTGCCGAATTTCACAATATAAATTCTTCTATTGTCTTGTAGCTTAGGCAGCGCAATAACATCGCTGAAAAACAAGGAAATAGTCAGAGAAAGATTCATACGGCTGTTTCTACTTTAATGCTAAAAGGAGGATGGGCAATTTTCCATGGAATATTAGTCTAACCAACCAGAGCTGAAATAATAAGTATTGACGGAAACGCAATCTCCCAAACATTTTTTACATTTTTTTTTTTTTTTGTGTACCTTTCTCAACCATTATCGTAATCATCGAACGTAATCATAATAATAAGTTAATATAATAAATGTTATATAGTTAATTAGTTAATATGATACAAATCAGTCGTGACGAAAAAAAAAGACTACCTTAACCGTAGTCACCAAATAATGCTTGTGCATATTAACCTCAATATTTCAGAACTGGGACACACATAAAATCGAAAAAGATCTTTCAGAAAATATAAATCACATTGCTTTTGGTCACATAGACAATTTGTCGCATCCTCCTTTAACCAGGTTTTCAGGCTAAAGTAGAGTTTGACAAATACTTAACTTCAAATTCTTAATTCAGAAAATGTACGTTAATAAGCAGTTTGACTTTAGTTTGCTAAGGCCCGCTAGCGCCACCCTGTTTTCTTAATTACTCCGAGTTAGTAGGTAACTTGGCCAATTATATTTAACCTCGAGTTAGCAACTAACTCGGAATTAAATTTAAGTAAAGTAAGCGTCTCATATACACCTAATATAAACTTCTATAAGCTACAATAAAAATAAAATTAAAAAAATATCAGATTTATGCAGACAGCAAAGTAGCAAGCCGATACAGCGTTATATGGGCAAAATAGGTGCCGAACATAGCCTTGCTGTATGCATAAATCTTGCTATCAGATTGGACGGTATTACTAGGTGCTATACTAGGCCCGAAACGTTCGACATTCATTGGCGTTTGTTTACCAAACACCTTAAGGTTACACTAGTCGATCATTCTTCCATACAAACGTAGTCTGACGATTACTCCACTGTTTGACGATGTTTGTTCAAAATAAAAAAAAATATCAATTTGTCTCATTATTATCTAGCCCTGTATGGAAACAAAAAAGTAAAAAAAGAAAATGTTTGAAAGTTATGAGCGTTCAAAGTTCCATATTTCAACACTAATTTTAACGTATAAATCGGAAATCAAGGAAATCAGGCGGAAATAAATCGCTGCCGACTCGTAGTCACGCCAGATTATCACACCAGTATGACAAACAGGATTTCTTTTCTCGTTTGAAAAAAAAAAGAAGAAAATTTAAAAACGGCCACCATACAGGGATAGCTTAGTAGTTCAACAATGCAAATAATTTTATTTTGAAAATATACATTTATTCGTTTTTTCATAATATCTCGACTCCCAAAGGTCTGTTTATAAAATTTCACGCGCTCGTTTTCGTCTTAAATCATCATACATTTCGCTACAAACTTGCAAAAGTGCTAATTCGTAAGTGTCTATCTCTTTCGCACGTGTTGTCGGATGAGATAGCATGCATTTTAACCCCGCGCACAAAATAGTTCGTGCCGTCGACTAAGGGAACCTTAAGCCTTCGTTCACACGGCATTGTTCGGCAAGTATTTTGCCCGTATAACGCTGGGATTACACGACACACAGTAAAGTAAAGTCTGATTTTAGATTAAGATTTTAACCACTCTATTGTATTGGGTTCAATCTGTAAGATAGTGTGTGTAAGTTAAATAAATAAATTACGTGGCACGTATTTTTACGACATAATAGCGGGATGTTGCCGTTTGATCCCGCCGCCGGGTAACGCCACTTACATAGATAGGTAAGGTACTTACAACAAGTCGAAAACTTTATTTGGACCGCATAACATTTGTTCTCTGTTTTGAAAGATTTCTGGCAACAAAAACCGGTACTTATAGAAGTTATCTAGCTTCTCTTTTGTTCTCTCTATGGATCCTTTTGCTACGATTATCATCTTCTCCACAACAGTTCTACCTGATGAAGAAAGAAAATCATTTAGGGCCGATTTTTCCATAGTCAGATAACATAACTTTTATCTGAGGAATAAAAATGGCAGTTTGTCAGCTTTTGCATAGAAAGATTTCAGTTCAAAAATACCTGACTATTAAAAAGTTGGCGCCTACTCAAAATGCTAGACTAAAAGTTTCTTTTTTGCTTTTTATTTCTTTATTTCGCCCGTAATTTTTTTTGATAAAAAGGTTTTTATTGATGTAATTTTTTTTTTATTATTATTAATGATAGACTCGCGTTTAAGCATCTCACCTGATGGTAAGCGATGATGTGGTCTACCGTGAACCACTTGCCTATAAATAAGTTATTAGGTAGAATCATTTGCAACATGATTGTTCACCTAGCAATGAAATATTAAGTCCTTAACAGTTTTCTAAATAAAGTTTCCTTAGTAAACAAAAATAAAAGAAAGAACACGAACGAACTTCGTCCACTTACTGATTTCAAGATGAGCTAGATGAGGTTGTTTTTCAAGCCATTCCATGACCATGTCCACCCCTTCTCGTAGGCTGTTCTCAGTCAAGCCAAAGACTTGTCGCATGGCAGTAATTTCTTCGTCTGTTCGGTGGAACAGGGCGCAATGATCGGGTGGATTCATTATTATATAAAACGAAGTGTTTTCAATCCTGAAATAAATAAGTATATTATGAAGGTTGAAGTTAGTTATGTTGTAGGCTAGGCCTGAGCATGTACGATGTTTTATAGCCGTAATTGTTTCAGTGTGAGAGAGGGACGGAGCTATAGGTAGGACAGAGCAGGATCCCTTTTTCGCAATGGAATCATGATGACATTGATACGTTAAAGTATGGAGCAAAGGGATGTTCCTTTTATTTAAAAACCAATGTTTGCATTCTTATCTATCTGAATGATTCTGTTAATAACACGTCTGATTTTCGTTTATAAAGTTTTTGATACTGATGCTTTTTTGCTGAATGTATTGTTTTGCTATGGTAGGTGGCATACGATCACGGTTATCCTCTCAAAACCACTATGAATATTTATGTAATACAATAAAATATGTATTACATGTCGAATACATATCGAATAGATTGTACATAACAATTTCAAATGAGAATATTTTTTTGTTTCATACTTTTTAGAGAGTGAATTTTAGTAGTCGCGTTATCGCGTATTAGTTTTTTTTTACTTATTTTTACCGACTTCATAAAAGGGTTCTTCACTAAGGTAGCCATAGGGAAGTCCGGTTAAGCAATAGATAACCTTGAAGGTTGAACTACGAGGTCAATCAAATAAAAACTTACGTGAACAGAAGGTAACTAGGTACTGCGTCTTCTTTATTCATAAAATAACACTTTTGTATGATATTAATAATTATCTTGCTAGCGGATACGACCACTACGTCTGTCACGAATAGTTGTCTGCGAATGGTCTGACAGTAACTTGATAACATCAAAAAAATTCTAAATAATTACTCAAAAACATACGTATTGTTTTATCTCCCGCTAGCTAAGCGATGTCGGTGACCTTGACGGAAATTTTTCGCTAAGTATGCAATGACGTACCTCATTAACAGGTGAATTTTTACCCATAAAATTAAGTTTTTGTTTAAAAGAGATGTGTAACCTTTTTGGTGTTGCATACGATGATTTAAAGTCAGAGGGCGTCTGTTCTGCTCTGTTCTTCTCAGGATTCGAATGTATCGGTGTATGATGTGTAGGTTTTCGTATAGCATATTATTTTAACAAACTCAGAAAATGAATCGTTCATATTGGGCATTTTCAAATTGCCTGGACATTATGAATAATGCCGTATTATTCACTTGGTCCATAACCTATCCAAATTACAGAAATAAAACTTTGAATCTACATAGTTAATAAGACATTTACGTTAGTCTCATTTAAAAACAGGCAAGATAAAGGACCATAAAAATTTAAAACTTGAAGTGAAGCGTTGAAGTCCTGGTTACGCTGATTAGACGCAACGTAGATACGCTGGCTGCGATCGAGAGGAATGATTAGCGATTTTGGATCAAAATGAATGGTGATTTGCTTACAATAGGGCTAAGGAGTGTAGTACTTTGGTTTGGATGTCTGAGAGAAGACCGCAAGCGAAGACTTTTGTGAAGAACTGGCGAATACATTGTCTCAAATTAGACACACTCACTCGAATAGGGTGCGGCTCAACTGGACCGCGACGGTTCGACTTAGCAGCAGCAACGAAGAAAAAAGTGTTTTTGACGACGAAACTATTTGATGAAAGACGGGGCCCTCAGGGGTCGCAGGTTGATATATAGCTTTCATATATAAAAAAAACTAGCGTCTCGCCCTGGCTTCGCCCGTGACAAATTATACACAAATTCCTTCCTCGTTTCTCATTCTTTCTATTGATGAAAACCGCATGCAAATCCGTTCAGTAATTTTTGAGTTTATCGAGTACAAACGTGGTAAGGGACTTTATTTTGTAATATGTAGTGATAGTGAAGTACTCTGTGATATATATGGCTGTTGGCCTGACGTCTGTCAGCCTGGTCTTGATGTCTGTCTGTTTGGGGGGGGTGGCCGTCTCGCTCACACGATGCGATGGCACCGTGCGGGAGAGGAAAAGGGTTAAGGAGTCGAATACAGCCCAGCACCTCACGTTTCTCACCCTACCCTCAAGCACGTCACAAATACAATCGAGATTAGGTGCAAACACCGCCCAATAATACTGAAGGTTCAAGAGACCGTACCTACAATACTCAAAACTGGTTAGTTATCACTGAACATAAGAAGTCAAGATTTGCCAACGACCAATGGAAGCTCCACTGTTGCGCTCCACCATGGAGTGCAGCATACTATCGATTGCGAGACTACTTGTATAAAGCGCAAGTTCGGTCATGCATGGAGTCTGCTCTCACCTCTCAGACGGATCTGCCAAATACCAGCTTGGTGCACTTGACTTGATTGACAGACGGGCCAAGAGGCTTATTGGCCACGATGCACTGGTCGCGTCAAAGCTCCACATCGACGCCGAGTTGCCAGCCTGTCGGTTTTTATCGGTTACATTTCGGGAAGTATGCGATGGAACTGCACAATTTGATTCCGCCTAGCCCTTTTCATCATCGGACTACAAGACGTTCGGCAATGCGCCATCGGTACATGGTGGACATAGACCCATAGGTCCGCACAAAGCGTTTTGCAAATACTTTTATTGTGCGCACAGCTAAGGAGTGGAATTCCCTGCCGGAGTCTTTGTTTTCTGCTAGATACAACCTTGGGGTCTTGTAAGTCAAGAGTGAACAGGTTACTTCTAGGCAAGCATACTTCATCATAGCTTACCATCAGGCGAGATAGAGGTCAAATGCGAGCCAATCGTTAAATAAAAAAAACACCAACATCCAAACTCCAGGCTACTACTGAGAAATTCCGAATGCCTCTTTCTTTCCTTAACACTTTTTGCCCGACCACGATATCGAACCCAGGACCCCTCTCGGCAGTCGCACTTGCGTCCATGCGGCTAACGGGGCAGTAGAATTAAATCATTGCGTTGCCACCCTAAGATTAACTGACACTTGCACGTCGTCAAGGTCAATTTTTGCTAAAAGACCACTAACTATACTCTGATTTTTAATTTCGTAGACTAAACTGACATTTGGGGGGTTGTCACTTATCGTTACATAAAAATAGTGTCGTATCCTGGCTATCCTGAGTGATCGAAAGTTGATCGAAAATGGAACTATTTCACGACAAAAAAATTACATTTGTTAAAAAACTAGCAGCCCTTATTTAGTTTCGACTCATATATGTCAGACTTAATTTATCGATCGCATTTATTTTTAATGTTTATTTCATATTTAACACAATCAAAGTTTATGTACTATGTGTTTGAATACTGTTATATTTAAATAATAGCTGTCCCCCGCGGCTTCACTCCCGTCAGCTACCAGGGTGGGTAAGTGACGGGAGCGTTTTTGCAACATGTTTCATTTATGCTCCGCTCCTATTCGTAGTAGCAGGATGTTATATAGCCTATAGCCTTCCTCGATAAATGGACTATCCAACACAAAAAACTTCAATTCCAACCAGTAGTTCCTGAGATTAGCGCGTTAAAACAAACAAACAAACAAACTCTTCAGCTTTATAATATTAGTATAGATATTACGTTTATATTTATAAAACATTTATTTACACCTATTTGTAAAATTAAATTGAGGAGTCATGTCATCGATTCGATGAATCACTTATGATTGAGCCTTACCTACAACACTATGCTCCGCGCTTGAAACATTAAAAAAAATAAGGTCATTGGTAGCTGTCAGTTTAGTCTACGAAATTAAAAATCACAGTATAGATAGGGAACTTTCCATTCCTCTGGGACTTTTTATCTGAAGTGGTGAGACACACCAAAAAAACATAAATGTAAAAAAAAGTTAATAAAAAAAATCAAATACCCGGCTGCTTTAAAAGCGAACTAAAAAGACGTAAACAAGAAGAAAATCATGATGTGCTCGCAATTTTTTGTTTAATTATGCACATTAAACATATAAGTATTATATATTTTTCTATATATATAAATCACCACTTATAACCCTTTATTTTGATACCCCACACGATGGGTTTAGAATAAAATAAAAAAAATTGCCCCCACAAAATGGCGCCCAAAAGCCACCATTTTTTTTTTCCAATTTTAATGTACCCAGTGACACTCGCAGGGTTAAGACGAATCGATTGACGTTAGAATCATCAAAATCGGCCAACGCGTTTAGTCTCTAGAACGACACATAGGAACAAACATACATACATACATACACTGATAAACACATTACCCGCCATCGGCAGTCGGGTAAAAAGGGACAGATTGCCTACTGATGACTGAAGACGATTAAATAAAAGCGAATTGTGGTTTAAATTTATAATATCACTTGAAACCTGCTTATTGTACCTACATATTGTAGTGTGCGTTACGAATGCTCCGCCAAGTTATTTTTTTTTATTTCTTTTTTTTTTTATTTGGGGAAAACAAACAGTAACACCTTAAAATTGACAACTTACTATTACAACAATTACGACCAAATGTGCAACCAACTACATTTCCCACGGAATACACATAAAAAAAAATGAAAAAAAAAATGCATGCGATTTATATTAAAACCTTACAAAATAATACAAAAAAAAACCATTACCAAAATAATTATAACATTAAAATTGAAATTAAGAACAAAATGATTTTTATTTAACAAAAACATTATATTAAATATCAAATTAAAAGAAAATAATTAAATAAGAAGTTAAACATTAAATACATAACATTAGAAATTAAAATGAAAAAAACCGGCCAAGTGCGAGTCGGACTCGCACACGAAGGGTTCCGTACCATTATTGCAAAACATTGCATAAAAATCACGTTTTTTGTATGGGAGCCCCCCTTAATTTATTTTATTATAATTTATTAATTATTATTTTTTGAAGTAAATATACCAACTAAACATTCTGTGAATATTTCAAGCGTCTACCTGTTGCCGTTATTAATATCGAGCAAAAAACGGCAAAAATATCACGTTTGTTGTATGGGAGCCCCCCTTTAATATTTATTTTATACTGTTTTTAGTATTTGTTGTTATAGCGGCAACAGAAATACATCATCTGTGAAAATTTCAACTGTCTAGCTATCACGGTTCATGAGATACAGCCTGGAGACAGACGGACAGACAGACAGACAGACAGACAGACAGACAGACAGACAGACAGACGGATCGCGAAGTCTTAGTAATAGGGTCCCGTTTTTACCCTTTGGGTACGGAACCCTAAAAACATGTCCATTATACAAAAAATTTAAAAAAATCAAGTTGCATTAAAAATACTTAAATAAATCAATTGAATAATTAAAATTTCTACCTATTAAGTATTTTGAGTACATTATTTTTAAATTTACCAGCAGAAAGAGCGAACATATCAATTTGAATGAAGTTCTTGTTAAAGTTATCGGTAAGTCGACGCAGAGGAGCTCGCACACCCGCGTTAGTGTGACAAGAGGTCACAAACAGGGAAATGTTATCCAAACAGAAAAAAAAACTGCCTACCTTGTAACAAATTAAAACTAAAAATTTTAATAAAAAAATTAGGTAAGTTTCCAGTCATTTTGTTCAAAATTCGCACACATTCCGCTACAATCAGTCGACTTCCAGTTGTCTAAAGGAGCCAGAAAGGAATTCTTCCGAGTTTTCATCCCGCGGCCTTAGACTCTCGTCTGACACCATTTTGGAGCACTCCAACAAAAATTCTGTTACTTTCGGTTCTTTATAGTAACTTTCAGTGATTTCTGAAACAAAAGATTTAGCTAAAGACCTACCGCTTATCTGAAACGTTACGGTATCTGAAGCTTTGGTCTCTTGATCGAAACGCACAACGTTGTGGTTTGCGGTACCAGACTCATAATCATTTGAAAAACGTCTAGAAAATTTATTTGTGCCATCGCACTCGCAGTATGTGTCACCGTACACATACTAGTATTTTGGAGGTATACGGAACAGGGTTTAAAGTTCTGCAACCCCCATTGAAAATTGAGAATCCGGCGACAAGACGAGTGTAGCATCTGGTCCGGGCAAATACCCAACGGTCCGTTGTATGTGCAGGATTATGTGTCCGACAACGTATACCGCAGCGTTGTGTATCAAGAGTTCAAAGCTTTAGGGCTCTTACTTATAAACACGACACGACGACGCGTCGTGCTACGACGCGATGAGAGTGAAACAAATTATAACAAATGACGACGAAAATGCCGCGACGTAGCATGACGCGATGTCCTATCGTGTTTATGTGTAAGAGCTCTGTGTAGCTTTAGTAGCTGCACAGTGAGCGTGCGTTGGTAACAAATAATTAATAACGTTGGAATTAAACATTGTATGAAAATAATAATACATTGCTTGATGACGGAATAAGTGAATAGATCAACAAGATGAACCACAAGTTAAGTCGTGGAAAGTAGTCGAGTCTGAATTAATTTTATTTGCATTTTACAACTCATTTCTGTTCACTTGTTTAGATGGCTATCTAAAGAATATCTACTAATGAATAAAGACGATGATTAATTGATTATATTATTTATTTATTTATTTATTTATTTATTTATTTATTTATTTAAACTTCATGTACAATAGTGGTACATAGGCGGACTTAATGCCACAAGGCATTCTCTACCAGTCAACCTTTGGGTTAAAAGGACAACATTGTGGCGGCATATTATTAGGCTGGCTTTACATTGCAAACTCATAATATGCATGAAAAACATCAAAATATGCAACATTAAATAATGAAAAACATAGTTATTACCTACTGCTTATTTTATGTAAAAACAACAAAAATGATTAAATTTTGTCATTTATTAACATTTTTTGCCAAATATTCGTTTGCTAATTATTTTACATTTTGCAACTTTTGTAAACAACGACGGACTTTAAAATTTTCAACATTTTCATAAGCAGGAAAGGACTGTTCTACGTCGAAATATGCACGAAAATATACATTAAGACATTACAAATGCATAGGTATGCAAATGCATACAATCCGGTCTCTAATATAATATAAAATTTTTTTAATCAGCTAACTTTCAAAACCCATTTTACATTAAATATAAACATCAGAATAATAATAATAATATCAGTAACGGTCAAAACAAAAAGTAATGTCATATCAAGTCACAAGTAAAGTCAAATCAAAATAAAGTAAAGTAATATCAAATCAAAACAGAATAAATTACTTAAGTTACAAAAAAAAACAAAAAATTAAAAAAAAAAAAAAAAAAAAAGTAGTAGTACCATCTCTCCGGAATAATGAGGTACTGACCTGCTAGTTTATGCGAACTCAACTCTTTGCCGCCGTAGTCTTCGGGAAGACATTCTTTCGGCACATAATTGTACAGATCTTCCAAACTGCCGTGGATGACCACTCTGTCCATTATGATCGAGGTGATGAACTGCTTAAAGAAGTCTACTAACCGTTGGATGATATTCGCGGGAGCACCTATGTTTATAACGTGGATGCCGAATATTCTCCAGTTGAGGGCTTTCTGGAATATAAAATTGTGCTATTAAATTTACGAAGAATGGAAACTCTATGTAAGCATGGGCGCCAGGAGGGGGGTGCAATGAGGTGCACTTTCGTCCCCCTGGCCTTCAATAAAATATAGGAAACATTTTTTTAAAACCTCAAAAAGGACTCATATTAAAGAACCTAGCATAACCCAGGCGAGGTGATACAATTTACCTGTTGTATCCTTCTTTGATTCTCCAGTATTCAGCATAAAACGGAGAGGTTAGTTAGGTTAGTAAAATCATTTTACAAGCAAACGCACATGTTCAAGTGTTATCCAAAATTAGTACAAATGGTAGACAATTATACATATCGCACCCTTAGTATTAAAGTGACCGAATGCATGTGCAATGTATATATATATATATATATATATATATATATATATAATTAATATAAATACATTTATAAGTAGATACGTTAATGCACTTGTGCTCAAAAATCGATTTTGTGCAGCCTATATCCTGCACAAATAAGCAATTTCAGAGCATGAGAAGTGAAAAATATTTTTTTTTGACCAGTGATGCCCGCGGCTTCGCTCCCATCAACTGCCTGCCCTACCCTACTTACCTTCCTCCCCACCCTACTTACCTTCCTACCTACCTACCAATTTTTTTCTAGGGTCATTCTTTCGCGGATAATCTTAAAACCGCCATTCAGAAAATTACTTCAAATGCACAACGCTTTCTATCAAATATGGAGTTCAACTGTCCGAGTATTGAATTTTACTTGTTGAACATTTTAAAATCATCTAACTGTTGATAGAGTGAACTGATTGCGATGAAACAAACACTAAGTAAATAAATTCAAAAATTCAAATTCAAATTTATTTAATAAGAACAGTATTATAAATATTTTTACAAAGTACCTAGTAATATTTAAAGTTACGCGAAATTTTTATGTATAAAATTTATCTACATTGGTTCTGTACATTTTACGTGATGCGTGCATCATGCATGCAAACAGATAAACAAACAAATCGATTAACAGACAAAAATTCCAAAAATGCTGGAAATGGGTTCTGTTGGTTATTCTGTAAAACACTGGCAATTTTTTTTAGAATATTTTTTTTTTTCGATGTTCGAAAACGTTTCTAAACGTTCTACATATTCATTATGATATGATTATGATTTATTATTTATTGATGATATCGCAGATAATATTATTATAATACTAGCATATCTGTATTATGAACGTTCATTATTACCTCGTGTTATTTGGTGTCAAATTTATGATGATTTAATATTTTCTGTTTATAAGTGGCCATGTTGTGATGACTAAATATAATAATATTTTTTTTTTTCTTTCCGCAATAATTCTTTTGCTACTGATTGTACCTTTCCTCTTTTTTTTTCTTCTGTTTTTGTTGCAGAATGAAAAAAGTGTTTTTCGCAAGTCGTCCTAAATGGGCCGTAGGCATTTAGGACGAGTTGATGAAATTACTCGTCGCCAACAATACCGACGCGGCGACGCGACGCGCCGTTCACGAAATAACAGATAAAATATGGTTTACCGTAAAAAAACCCCGCTATTTTCTTGAACACCAATGGATTTTGAGTGAGGATCTGTGCCCAGCCCACATGCTCCATGTCGACAATCCATATGTCACCCGCCATGTAGTCGAAAATCATCCGCAAATCTAGAAGCTAAATTATTATCACGTGAGATAAACTTAGGTAATCTTGGTACTTAGAGCCAGTTTCTGAATTGAAAATTTTGAGTTAAGAACGTGTCAAACCCTACTTAAACGGCAAATAATAACACGTTTTCAGGGACCTTACCATTACATTTCAAAACTATCATGGTTCCTCTGTGAGAGAGAGACGGAACTCAGGGAACTATACAAGACAAATAGCTCTGTCCCTTTTAACCCCCGACGGAATAAGGGTCCGAGAGAAAAGAAGATAGAGAGTGTGTAACTGTGTATATTGTGTATCTATCTGTGGCATCATAAGTTTTAAATGGATGAACCGATTTTGATATAGTTCTTTTTGTTTGAAAGGTGTCTTTATGTGTTCATAGCTACGTTTAATGTAAACCGGTTCAGCCGTTCAAAAGCTATGGACGTTTTGCTGTTTGAATCGGGGTATTTTCGCAAGATATCGTGTCATAATAACGTGTTCGATATATTGTTGACCGAAGCGTGTTTACTACTAGATACATTATATAGTATAAAAAGTATGAAAGTAGAAATTGTCGATGGTTTTGGAAATTTATAATTTATACTTGCTCTTTTGCGTCATGGTAAGGCCCCTGGATAGAGTTTGACATATACTCAACTTCTAATTCTTAATTCAGAAATTATAAAGGTCAGCCTACACAGAGACGAGACAGCCATTTAATCCGAAGTTTGTCAGTCACTTTTTTGTAGTAAATAAAGTTTTGAAGAGCATCAGTGTCAGAGGTAATTTGTTACGGACCAAGTGATTAAAGGTCTATTCACACATATCAGGGGCGTACCCGGGCATTTTGTATATGCCGTATTAAGGTATATCCACACATATCTGGGGCGTGCCCGGAACGTGACGTGCCCGGGCCCGTGCACGGACGTGTGTGAACGATGTCGTATAAAATGTTCCCAACGATATTTTTTTGAGCCCCTGACGGGACCCGGCCCTGTCACGTCCCGGGCACGCCCCTGATATGTGTGGATATACCTTAATACGGCATATACAAAATGCCCGGGTAATTTGTAAAATGCCCAATATGATAAAAGCTATTGAAGTAATTAAATTGACTGGGCTTTCTTAATAATGTCCGGCTTAATAATGTTGGGCCGGATGATAAAAATATAATAATATGTGTTTTTTTTTAAATTATTTGAATGTTGACATTGGTTTTAATATAGAATATTTAAGCACGATTACTATTTAAGAAACAAAGGCGATGGAGCCCCGCTGCGCTGGGCTCCATCTTTTCGTATCTGCCTGCAGGGTCTAAAGTAACCTAACCTATCCGTGTTTTGGTACGCTTTTTTTTTTTTTTCTTGGAGTAATGCTCATGCATACTGCACTACCACGGGGAGATAGTGCAGTTATGTGGGAATCTAACCCACTAAAACTCCACGGTGTCCTCCTCTGCCGCTTATGGCGGGATTACGGGTACGCGTTATCACTCACCGCGAACCCGCCGCGGCTGTCCGTCACCGGACCCTCCTCGGGGGAGTCCCCCCATTACCGGCGCACCAGAACACACTGGACGCCGTGACCACCACAAGGACCAATCAACACATGGGCGCCAGACGACCCCGTGTATGGCACCCTTGGTCCCCCTGTTACGGGTCAAGGTCAATGGCCCCTCCACCTACCATTGTTCGCTCTTGGACCAATTCATTGACCATAATTATCGAATTGTCCAACCGTTACGTAGCAATATTCATAATGATCAGACAATGTGATAAATATTGAAGTTTAAATCAGCATTCTTTACATTGTCCGATCTGACTTGACTAGATTTATAATGCCCTGGCATTATACATAGTGCCCTGATTAATCACTTGGTCCATAACATATATTAATATAATGTAGGTACTCTGTGGTGGTAATATCCGCGCCGCGACTTGTGAGTTGTCGTAGGTCGAACCCAGGCAGGCACATTACTTCGTTTAAACTATGTCATCGCGAATACTCTCAAAACGGTAAAGGAAAAGATCGTGAGGAAACCCAAAGACATGTGACATATACCTACCCGCACTGGGGCCGCGTGGATTACGGCCCATTCCTTTACATAGAGAGGAGGCTTATGTCCCATTACCTATACTCGGATTATCGACTCGACACGGCCCGACGCTTCTTACCGTCTTGGTGTGAGCTGACCCTTCATATTTTCGATGCTCAATAAGTGTTAATGTTCATACCATAGTAAACCTTCTAAAAAAATGTTTCCACCACGACCTCGGGACGGGCTGACAAGAGCTCCGCCAATAATGGCCACCAAACCGTCGAGGTCTCCAACCCAGTTATCCCTGGGTGGGACGAAATACGGTGACCACAGCCACGTGAATCGACCACTCGGCCATGCCCTGGAGCAAAAAATCCTGAGCTCTGGCAGAGTGGTTGATGTTGCCCTGGGGGAAATGGTAGAGCGCCATTATGCGCAATCCATTCCCTCCACTCTATTCCTAGGCTGGGAGTCGGCCGAAGAGCGGCCAGACTGACGAGGGGGTAAAGAGCCCCCGGCAACCTTGGCCCTCCTACTCCTCTTCTGCTGCGCGGGTGCGCCACAGGCCTTTCCACCCGCTCTGTGCCCAGCGGGCCTCCCTGCAGCTGTACAGAGGCTGCAGTTTGGCGCCGCAGAGCACTGGGCCGCCTTGTGGCCGGGCTGACCGCAGCGATAGCACTGCTCGCTGCGGTCTGTTTCGGCGGTGCATCGTGCCCTGACATGCCCAATGTCCAGGCAACGATAGCACCGCAGTGCCCTGGGTTGCAGCAGCTTGACCCTCGCTGCAACCCATCCCACCAGCAGTCTTCCACTGTGAGCGACTTTTTGCGCCGCCGCCACCGGGCACCGCACCTAAATCATGCCGAGCCCGGTAGCGTCGGCGTGGATCTCACCCGTCCGCACGTCCTCGACGGATGGACATCCGCCGGCTCGGGCGATAGCTGCCACGACCTCAGCTTGGGTCGTCGAGTCGTCCAGACCGTCGACACGCAGCTCAGACGTTTTCATAGGCCTGGACACCCGGACGTCCTCAGGGTTTAGGACCTCCCGCAGCTTGGCGGCCAAAATGTCTGCCTTTTCAGCGCTAGAGGCACCCGATACCTCGAGCAGCCGGGCCCCCGTAATCGCCGGCCTCATTTTGAAGCCGGACGGTGTTCCAAGGTCGGGGAACGCGACTTTGGCCCTCGCCTCTGTCAGGACCGCCTTGTAAGAGACGCCCCTTTCGACGGCTCCGGGCTGCAGCGTGATTCCTACAGCCGCGGATGTGGTGCTCTGACCTTAGGCGGTCCCGCGGCCTTATTCGGTGCGGGTGCGGCGCTGTCTTCTTCTTTCGACGGCGGCCCCTCTTGACCACCGTCGTCCAGGCCTCCGTGACACCACCGGGCCCCCGCCCGGTGGTGTCGGCGGGGGCGCAGCCGCCGACTGGGAAGTGGGCACGGACCTACCCTCAGCGGGCTTACTGGGCCCCTCCGTGAGCTTAGTGGCCCCCTTCCTGGCACTTCTCGGCTCAGACGAGGAGCCTGCCGGTTTACCGGGCCCCTCCTGTCTCCGCTTGTCTGTAGCGAGTGGTGGGCGGACAGTTTCCGCTGGGGGCAACCTCGCCTCTATGGCCTCCATCCGGGCACTCACCATTTGGCCGCACTGCATCATGCAGATGCGCGCGATCCTCTCGATATTCGCATCCGCAAGTGCAGGGGCCGACAATGGGGCTGTAGAAGGGGCCGTAGATGGGGCCGAAGACGGGGCCGGCGCCGCGGCGGCGGCGATGGGCTCGCGAC
Organism: Anorthoa munda; assembly: GCA_945859665.1. NCBI lineage: Eukaryota > Metazoa > Arthropoda > Insecta > Lepidoptera > Noctuidae > Anorthoa > Anorthoa munda. The sequence goes on from OX243896.1 coordinate 10,861,389, forward strand.
GGAAGCCTTCTGGGCGGCAACTTGCCGCTTGAGGTCCTCCAATTCGGTTCGGAGACGGTGGTTCTCCTCCCACAGTTTCGTCTCATCCGTAGTTTTGCGGCTACTGAGGACCTCAACCACCTCCTGGATGTCGCTCGCCGCCTGCTTCAGTGCATGGGTGAATGTGCCCTTCAGGTTGCCAGATTTGGTGGCAACCTTCAGGACGACTTCTAGCCCGTCCATCACCTGGCGATTGAGCGCCACCGCCGATATCCTCACCAGCAGACGTCCGACCCAAACGCCGCTCTCGGGCCTGTCGGGCCAACTCGCTGACTTCGTCAGCCGCGACTGCCCGTCGTTGTGCCCGTTTTGCGGCATTTGACTCAGCCTTATTTGTCCCTAATAGGGACGTAGTGGAGCCACCGCTCTGGACTGCACTCATGTGTCCAAGGTCGCTCTGCACGCACTCCGCAGGGGCAGGCGTTTCGGGCCGAGGTACAAAGCGACCCCGCATGTCGCGTTGGCAACAGCCTGGGGGCTGACACCTTCGGGGCCGATAGGTTCTCCTCACTCGAGGAAAGACCCAGCGACCCCGAGCCTTTGCTGCGCGGACGCTTCCTTCAAACCTTGAAGGTGCCGCGCGAGTCCTGGTCGGACAAATTGTCCGCAGTACCTGAGCCTCCTCGGCTCCTGTTGCCGTTGGCGACGGCAAGCGGTACGTCCTCATGGGGACTTGAGCCTCCTCGGCTCTTGTTGCCGTCGGCGACGGCAAGCGGTGCGTCCACGTCGCGCAGTTGCTTCAGGTTCACCTGGAGCTCCTTTTCTCGTCCGTGGCTCATTTGGCGCAGGTCGGCGGTGGTCTGCTGACCCGCGAGACTATTGGTGCCCCCCTCAGATACGATGGGGCTGCCCTCTAGGAGATCGCTAGAGGGGCGGGACTGACACTTGCTTTGCGCAAGGGTACCCGCCTGAGGACTTTTTGCCTTTAGTCTTTCTTCCATTGTTATTTTTTCCCTTTTTAAGGGTAAGGTCCCTTTCCCGCGCTAGGGACCGGATACAAACCCTCCGGCCATTCATCCCCTCGGCACGCTAGACTTAGGGTGTTTTGTATGGAATGATTTTTATTCCTTGGATAAGTAAACATGAACCCTGACATAAATACCCACCTAAGTAAAAAAATTACGTTGTAATTATTAGTTTTGCGGACTACCCCGAAAATACAATTTAGGGGGTGTTAAAGATTTTTAAAGAAACTTACTTCACAGGGTTTCTTTTTAGATGTAGGGATTTCGGGGAGCACTAAGAAGGGGTTTTTGAAAATTAAACCTTTAAGGGAAAGGGAGTTGGAAGTTTGTATGAAAAATCTAATTCCTTCGACTAATATTCTTGAAATTCCCTCAATATACGATTTAGCCCGTCTTAAAAACGTGTACAGAGCGTAATTTTGACCTCCCTCATACAACGTGCGAATACTTACGAGCCCGCAAGTTAAATTGTTAAGGTTACACTAGTCAACGGCACGAACTATTTTATGCGCGGGGTTAAAATGTATGCTATATCAACCGACAACACGTGCGGAACAGATAGATGCTGTTATGAGCAGTAAGAAGCTAGTTCGCGTACGAATACACAGTTTTGCAAAGGACATGGCTAAACAACTGCCCTTAGCACGTCTAGAAATTTCTTACTAGCTCGTAACATTCAAATATTCATTAATGAATTGTTACAGTTTTATTATTCTTCTAGAACTTTCGTGAATTAATCAAATAATTAAAAGTTTTTTCATGTTTTTGTTTGACAAAAAGAACATAAGATTCCGTTCTACGAAAAATTTTAGTCAATAAACCTACTTTTAAATACATTTGCGTAAGTCGAAACGAACAGTATTCATTATTATTTAATATTGTACCTATCGCAATACATCTCAAATATTCATTAATGAATTATAACAGTTTTATTATTCTTCTAGAACTTTCGTGAATTAATCAAATAATTAAAAGATTTTTCATGTTTTTGTTTGACAAGAAGAACATAAGATTCCATTCTACGTAAAATTGTAGTCAATAAACCTACTTTTAAAGACATTTGCGTAAATCGAAACGAACAGTATTCATTATTATTTATTTTTGTACCAAAAAAATCAAAATCAAAATCAAATGTTTTTTATTTCACATAGGCCTACATGGGCACTTATAAAACGTCGACAAAAGGTGCACGGTTCGGGTTAGTCGTTTCCTGTGGAGAAGAACCGGCAAGAAACTCCACGGTTACTCTTTTAAAAAAAATGGTTTGTTTTTACAATATTTCCACGTTACAGTATTAGTGCTTAGATATGGGGGGACAACGTAGGCCCGACAATAAGTCGTAAGAAACTAAAAAAAAATTTTATAAACGAGAGAGTTAACAAATGTTAACAAGCGTCTAGAAATCTAGAAGGCCTACAATGTTCACACATTCACAAAAAAATCAGTAAAAGAATCTATACAAAGGAAAAAATAAATAAAAATATATAACAAGACTAAATTTAACATGTGGCACAAATGTTGTTATCAGTGCTGTAACTATTCATAGCAAAGCTAACTATTCATAATAAACCTTTCGCAATACATCTCAAAACCTTAGAGATTATCTGATTTCTAGAAATTATTGGCAAAATCTGGAAAGCAACAGCGCTTAAATAGTGCTGACACTAAAAAGTTCGATTCGATTAGAACCAAATAAAAAAAAACATGTTGGGGGTGTCATGGGAACTTACTTTGAACGAAGTACCTTTCGCCGGGTATTATGTATTAATACAGAGCCAACTAGTATGGTCTTAAGTTTCAATTGCGTATTGATTCATCATGAGATGCATAAACTGTGGTGTAGCAACAAATGCAAGATCTTCAAATGACAGCCGGGACCAATGGCTTAACTAGCTTTCCAAGACACGAAGGAAACTCGCTATGTAAAGATGGTACACGATGGAACCACGGAATGACCTCGGCTAGCGTTGCTTAACCTTGAATATCGACCTGTGCGTCTGTTATTATTAAGCCACGAGCTCCTCTAAACGCCTTAATAAAATATCATAGCATAATCTTATTCTTTTACAAGTTTGTATACCTATTAATGTAGGCGTTTCTACGATTTTATTTTCAAGATTGTGACGATATAAAAAGTGCCTGTAACTTTTTTCATACGAAATACTCATATTCAGCTATTCAGAATTACATATTACTAGTTAAAATGTTTAGTCATTGCTAGGGCAGTCGTCCATACTTTATTTAGCCATGTCCTTTGTAGCCAAATGGATGATGATTTATAACGAAAACGAGCGCGCGAAATTTTATAAACAGACCTTTGGGAGTCTGGATATCATGAAAAAACGACTGAATGTATCTGTTCAAAATAAAATTATTTGCATTGTTGAACTACTAATCTATCCCTATAAGGAGGCCGTTTTTCAATTTTCTTTCTTCTTATGGTACTTATTTGTGCCCAAAGATGCGTTAAAATTAGTGTTGAAATATGGAACTTTCGAAGCTCATAACTTTCTAGTAATTTTTGTTTTTACTTTTTTGCTTCCATACTGGGCTAGATAATGATGAGAAAAATTGATATCAATTTTTATTTTGAACGTACATCGTCAAACAGTGGAGTAAAAGCCAGACTACGTTTGTATGGAAGAATTTTCGACTAGTGTACCCTTAACATCTAATTGCCAAAGTGCCAATGCTCTGCGTTCCCTCTCCATGTCCGCATCGTCGCGTCGGACAAACTATCGGAGCCCTTGAACTTCGTCACCTTTAGCGTTAAATAGTTCACGCTACTTCTAAACTAGGAAACTACTATCTATATTACCATTCCTGTCTAACCTTATACTCGTAGATCTAATTGCAGTGTAGCTCTACTAGATCTTCTTAAACTACTAGGTAATAGCTCTAAATCACATCGCTCCCTTACATAAGTATACTTCTCGCCAAAGTCCTTGGCCGTCCTGAAGTTGGCTACAATGGCTGCGCAGTAGTAAATCTAATACAAAAACAGCACCGATTCATGCCGTGCGCATCGGCAAACCAACCTCAGGGCAGCCCAGAAGTTTGGCGAGAACTATAGGTACTTACAACAAGTCGAAAACTTTATTAGGGCCGCATAACATTTGTTCTCTGTTTTGAAAGAATTCTGGCAACAAAAACCGGTACTTATAGAAGTTATCTAGCTTCTCTTTTGTTCTCTCTATGGATCCTTTTGCTACGATTAGCATCATCTCCACAAGAGTTCTGCCTGATGAAAAAAGAAAATCATTGTTAGGGCCGATTTATCCATACTCAGATAACTTTTATCTGAGGAATAAAACAGGCAGTTTTTCAGCTTTTGCATAGAAAGATTTCAGTTCAAATATACCTGAATATTTAAAAGTAGGCACCAACTTAAAATGCTAGATTATGGCCCAAGTTTTCAATAGTCTCATAACTTTTAACTAAGGAATAAAAAACCGGCCAAGTGCGAGTCGGACTCGCGCACCGAGGGTTCCGTACAAACCTGTAGGTAACCTGTAGGTTCCGTTTTTTTAATTTCGAGGTACGGAACCCTAAAAATATGTGACGTAACTAAAAATTTAAGGATTTCGGAATTTTTCCTTTATATGTGCTATAAAACATTGGGCGCACGGTTGGCGCAGTGGTTGAGCGATTGACTGCTGCGCTGCGTGTCGCGGGTTCGATTCCCGCACGGAACAAATATTTGTATGACCTACAGATAGTTTTTTCGGCTCTGGGTGTTTGTGTATGTGAGTTTATATGTTTGTAAACGCACCCACGATACAGGAAGAAATTCCTAGTGCGGGGCAACGTTTTTTTTTTAAACAAAAGAAAGAAAAGAAAAAAGAACATTGCTTCATGCCAAATTTCAAGATTCTAGGTCGACTGGAAGTACCCTTTAGGTTTTGATTCCCTTGCTAGTTGCGAGTTTGAAAATATGCGGCTTAAATTGCTGTTTCTTTTGATTGCGTTGACATAGAAGTTATATTATGCTACAGCTTAAAGGTATTATAGACCTCAGTATTTGATAGGAATTTCAAGATTCTGAGTTCACGGGAAGTACCCTGTAGGTTTCGATTCCCTTGCGAGTGTCGAAAATTTGCGGGAATTTGCGGCATAAACGGCTGTATCTTTTGATTGCGTTGGCTTAGAAGTTTGATTTTTCCACAGCTTTAAGGGACAGTAGACTTGAGTATTTGATATTACTATAAATATTTCAGCTAGATACCGCCACGCTTTCCTGAGAAAAAGGGTCATGACATACAGACGGACGGGCGGACAACAAAGTGATCCTATACGGGTTCCATTTTTTCCTTTCGAGGTACAGAACCCTAAAAATGGCCGTTTGACAGCTTTTGTATAGAAAATTTGTTAAACGGCCGTTTTTATTCCTTCAGCTGAAAGACGTCCACTGCTGGACATAGGCCTCCTCCAGGCATCACCACATTGACCGATCCCGTGCGTCTCGCATCCAGCGCCTTCCCTTCCTTTCTTTTTTAAAAGTTAATATCAGACTATTGAAAAGCGGCCTTAAATGTTATCGGCCTCAAAATCGACTGAACGGACTGTAAAAAGATTTGAAATATGTCTAATGTTATTTCAAATGGAGTATAACGGTTAAATATTAAGAGGAACTCCGGTCGCCGACATCCGACTGAATATCATATGTAAAAAGTCATAATTCGAGGTTTGGCTCTCGCCTATTTCCTCCTCCAATATTGTAACAATTTAAAACATATTCTATAAACTGAGAAAGAAAGATATACATATACTTTGCCCCTATGTTTTCCTTTTTGATGATACATTATCTTTAGAAGCACAAGAACCATCAAAAAATGCTCAAAATTGCGCTGTCAACAGAGGTTAGGCCTCTGTGTCTGTACCATAGATTTAGAATTTTTTTGCTACTATATCTATGGTCTGTACAAATTTGACAACTTTAAATGAAAAAAGAAAAACATAGAAGCACAACGTATACCTTCCTTTTTAATTCAATTTATGTTTTTTATTTTTTGACGCCCTATGACCCCTGCCCTTTTATACGCGTTCGTAGTTTTATTTTTATTTAACTGTATATATAGGTAGTTATTGTTATTTAAGTATTTAATAGAATGTAAATTATAATTGAAATAAAATTTATGGAATATCTTTAAAAAAAATCAGTACTGGAGGAGGACAGGCGATAGCCAAATCTCGAATTATGAATTGTTTCTAAGGATGTTGAGTCAGAGCTCTCTGCCCGCATTTCCTCTTAAGTCCAGAGCAATTTTTTAAATAGAGTTTCCTTAGTTAAGAAAAGAAAGAACACGAACCAACTTCGTCTACTTACTGATTTCAAGATTAGCTAGATGAGGTTGTTTTTCAAGCCATTCCATAACCATGTCCACCCCTTCTCGTAAGCTGTTCTCAGTCAAGCCAAAGACTTGACGCACGGCCGCAACTTCTACGTCTGTTCGGTGGAACAGGGCGCAATGTTTGGGTGGATTCATTGTTGTAAGACGAAACGTCTTTTTACCCTGAAATGTATTATATATTTTATAGCCATCATTGTACCAGTGTGAGAGAGGGATGGAGCTATAGGTACAGAGCAGTATCCCATTTTACCTGACTGCGGGAAGGTAATATTTTTCGAGCTTATGTATGTATGTCCATTTCTAAAGCACGCTCTACAGCCCAAACGGCTTGACGGATTATGACATTTGAGGTGTCGTTGGATTCATCTCAATAATGGGAGTGACATAGGCTATTTTATTTTTATAAGCTGCTAAATAGATCATTCCAAATATATGTATCGTTCAGAGGAGCTCGTGGCTTAATAATAACAGAAGCACAGGTCGATCTTCAAGGTTAAGCAACGCTAGCCGAGGTCATTCCGTGGTTCCATCGTGTACCATCTTTACATAGCGAGTTTCCTTCGTGTCTTGGAAAGCTAGTTAAGCCGTTGGTCCCGGCTGTCATTTGAAGATCTTTCATTTGTTGCTACACCACAGTTTATGCATCTCATGATGAATCAATACGCAATTGAAACTTAAGACCATACTAGTTGACTCTGTATTAATACATAATACCCGGCGAAAGGTACTTCGTTCAAAGTGAGTTCGTACTTCGTTCAAAGTGAGTTCCCGTGACACCCCCAACATGTTTTTTTTTTATTTGGTTCTAATTGAATCGAACTTTTTAGTGTCAGCACTATTTAAGCGCCGTTGCTTTCCAGATTTTGTCAATAATTTCTAGAAATCATATAATCTCTAAGGTTTTGAGATGTATTGCGAAAGGTACAAAAATAAATAATATTGAATACTGTTCGTTTCGATTTACGCAAATGTCTTTAAAAGTAGGTTTATTGACTGCAATTTTTCGTATAACGGAATCTTATGTTCTTCTTGTCAAACAAAAACGTGAAAAATCTTTTAATTATTTGATTAATTCACGAATGTTCTAGAAGAATAATAAAACTGTTTTAATTAATTAATGAATATTTGAGATGTATTGCGATAGGTACAATATTAAATAATAATGAATACTGTTCGTTTCGACTTACGCAAATGTATTTAAAAGTAGGTTTATTGACTACAATTTTTCGTATAACAGAATCTTATGTTCTTCTTGTCAAACAAAAACATGAAAACTCTTTTTATTATTTGATTAATTCACGAATGTTCTAGAAGAATAATAAAACTGTTATAATTAATTAATGAATATTTGAGATGTATTGCGATAGGTACAATATTAAATAATAATGAATACTGTTCGTTTCGCCTTACGCAAATGTATTTAAAAGTAGGTTTATTGACTACAATTTTTCGTAGAACGACATCTTAAGTTCTTCTTTTCAAACAAAAACATTAAAAAACTTTTAATTATTTGATTAATTCACGAAAGTTCTAGAAGAATAATAAAACTGTAATAATTCATTAATGAATATTTGAATGTTACGAGCTAGTGAGAAATATCTAGACGTGCTAAGGGCAGTTGTTTAGCCATGTCCTTTAACCAAGATCGATTCAGCTATTCAGAGTAACATTCTTACCCCGTACTCACAATTTTAGAAATTATTTCATTTTAATCATTTGCATAGACTGTAATTACTGACTTACATAAAAACCGGCACAGTGCGGGCCGGACTCACGCACTGTGGGTTCCGTATAAACATATTAATATAAAATATTAAATAATGGGTTCTAATGATAAATACCCCACATGCTTATGTGCATTTTTCTTGGATTCATCATGTGATTTTTTTTGGATCCCATAATTAATATGATTACTTATAATGTTTCCATATTTCTAAGTGAGTTTTTAGCACACATAAGTGACATATAAGTTGTGTCGTACTTTACCCAGTTTTAGCAACGTTAGTGGTAACAGTTTATTACTCAATACTCTCTATATAAGGTTACAAATAAAACACTGTTATTCTAAAAATCTGTAAATTTTAATACTCTTGTACGGTTTTGTTCTCTCTCTCTCTCTCTCAAATCTCGAAAACTGAGGTTATGCAATATGAAACTTTGTGAAAGTGTTTTACAGGACAGTACTACATGTAAAAAATATCCGTTATATATATTATAATCCGTTGCGTGGTTTAGAAGTTAGCATTATGATTTATTTACACAATGCACAATATAATTAAAAAGTATTTACAAATTCGCATAAAAAGGTAGTCCACAAATAAATAAAAATAAAGCGTCCACGCGCACGATTACGTAGGGTCCTCTGCGGCGAGTGAGCTAGTCTGTGAACGCACACTAATACACAATCTAAGTAAATATTTGCACTAACACGTGCGAATGCGCTTAGTCGGACGAAAGCGCGGCGGAGCAGCGAGCGACACAGCCTTCCCGTGCCAATGCTATTGCGCTACTGGCTTCGCCCCCGTAGAGAGCCAGAATATATACATTGGACCTTACTTTGCAAGACTTTCTTTGCAAAATATTGATTGATTTAAATAAGCAAAGTACCATCTAAAGAAACTCTAAATACCAATCTGTCTATCTAAAAATATTTTAAACATACAAGTCGTTTTGGAAGAGTTTCAAAAAGTTGCGAAAAAATATCGTGTTATTAATAATTTTTTTAAAGCAATACTATAAGTTACACGAAAAAACCTTGTGTTCCAAATAATGTACATGAATCGATAATAAATATATATTCTTAGCAAAATAGCACAAGGAGATTTAAAAAAAGAAAACAACGATCAAAAGGCGGTTTATTTTTAACAACCAAATTTCACACTATCAGAAAATTAAAAGGAACACAAATTACATTACACAGCATATGAAGATCCAATAAACAGCACTTTAGTCGATCTGGGAGAACGAATAAAACAACTGAAATCTGCCAATACTAACTCACCAGATTACACTCTGTCTACGCATGACATTCACCAGTACACTATTTGTTACTGCCTGCTGGGTGTAGCCGTTTTGGTGGCAGCGTACTTCATATGGAGGAGGTGTCGAGCAGTTTCTTCAGTGGAACTATCCCAAAGTGTGGCAAATAGTGTTGTGTTTTCGCGAAAGCAGAGTACGGCTGACCGTCAGCCAAGTGAAGTGAAAATACCTAGTGCGAACACTGATTGTAAACGGGACATAGCTACGTCACCTATATCTAAAAAGTGTCGCTTTAGATTAGAAGACGTGTAACATTTTTGTATCTTTTTGGCCCGGGAGCATGTACGGTGAAACCATACAGTAATAATAATGCACTAATGCTTATTCGTGCATTTTACCTCATTTCACTAATTGATATTAGTAGAGCATTTAGTACTCGATTAGCGGTCATCGCGTGTGCTCCCTCGCTCCTTTGTATTACTAAACCTTTGGTCCGAATAATATATTAATTTTTGACTTTATATGCAGTAGTATCATTTAGCCATCTTCCTAACTTTCACATTGGTCCTTCGAGCTATCGGGCGGGACCTCGCGAGTGTTAGTATTCGTTTTTCTTTGGGGAGTAACGTGTATTAAGTAACTTGTGAGTGAACTCGTCCAGAAATCAGCATATTGGATTGCAGTGATACGTATGAACTGTGGTCTACTTTCGTAACCGCAGTAATTTAGCAAAGCATTTGTAGCAAAACCCTAGCAGCACAGGGTAGCGTTGCAAAATTAGTAGCAGATCACCGTCCCCAAGCATACCAAGCAGCGGGACATCAGCGCCTCTAAGACAGGGCAATCAGCATCTTGAGCAGAACGCAGCACATCGGTATCTACAGCAGCAGGGCGTCCGAGCCCAGCTACATCAGAGCAGCAACGTTTGGAGTGCAACAACAAACCAGCGGCAGTCGAAAGCCAGTTTCGAACAAGTAAGATCTTTCCTTTTTATCATCATAAACAAACTAGCAGCATAATGGAGGAGCTTTACTACCAGCAACTTGAACTTAGCGAGTCAATCAAGAAAATACTGATAAATATAAAAAAGGATAGCGCCGATAGGAAATCGGACGACTATTTTAAAAGGCGACTAGAGTTGTTAGAGAAGTATTGGTCAGATTTTCAGAACAATCATTTAGCTATTTGTCAACATGGGGACAAAGATCACTCTTATTTTATAAATTCCGAGCATGAACAAGTTAGCAAGCTTTATACAGCAGCCAAGTCTTTCATCAATGAACAACGCCAACAGTTGTCAAGCAAGCAAACGCCTATGAAATCCGTTAGGGGTACTCAACCAATACAGGAGCAACAAGAGGAAGCCGAACTAGCAGCAGCAGGACCAACGGGTTATAAGCAGCCAGCAAAAGCCAGCATTTTACGTACAATGGAGTCAAAAGGCTCTACCAGCAAATTAGATGACATGCTGCGTAAGCAAACAGCTAATTTCAAAGCATTCAAGAGATCAGCAGGGCTTATCGACCTAGACTCCATGTCCGAAAAATGGGAGATGGAGGACGCCTTGAGAACACTTCAAGCGCGCTGGTCGCAGATTGATTCCCTCCATTGGGAGATAGATAGCGAGACAGGTGGAGAGAAAGAGGATTACGAAGAAGTGTATACTCAGCATGAGCGATCATATATTCTGTTAAAGAAAATGATCAATAAAAAGCTATGGAGCGTATCGCATAGAGAGAATTCCACACCAAAAATGGATATACCAGTATTTTCAGGTAGCTACCAACATTGGACGTCATTTAAGGACCTCTTTAGCGAAGCTATTCATAACAACCCTACCTTGTCGCAAGCGCAAAAAATGCAATTTTTAAAAGGGAAGGTCAGGGGCGAAGCAGAAAAACTTATTCAGCATCTACCTATAAGTTCCAATAACTATCATACCTGTTGGGAAATCTTAAACAATCGGTATAACAATAAAAAGCTTATATTTACGTATGTTATAAATACTTTACTAGGCCTACCAAGTACGCAGCATCAAACGCTAGGTCATATTAAGAAACTGCATGACGTAGCACTAGAAAGCTTGCATGCCATACGGAACTTAGGAATTGATATCAGCACTTGGGATCCGCTTCTTGTGCATTTATTAGCGCAGAAGCTGGATAGCGAAACGTACGGAGATTACATAGACTCCCTTAAAAATTCCAGAGAGCTGCCGGTACTGCAGGAATTCTTGGACTACTTAGAAAGCAAGTTTACGAGCCTGGAAACTTCTCGCAGGAAGCTCGATCAAGCAACACCGAAACCAACTCATCATACTAATAGCGATGCTCCTGAAAACCAAAGGGCAAGACGACATAACCCGAACTTTGCCAATAAATACAATAAGCCACAGCCATATTCAAATTCCTTACACGTGTCTACCACAAAATGTCAATTTTGCGGTCACCAACATGCCATGTTTAATTGCGTAAAGTTTTTGCAATTGCCTAATGAAGCAAAATTTAAAACAATTGAAAGATTGAAATTATGTCGAAATTGTTTATTTGATCATAATGGCCAGCAATGCATTTCCGTTAGGCGATGTCGCAAATGTGACGGAAATCACCACTCCGTTTTACATGACGCTTGCTCAAAAAATATATTGCATTCAAGCAACGTAGCAACAACAACAACTGAACCAAATCCAAAAGACAATGTTGCAATGACTGCGCATGTGTCTCAGAATGATCCAGGGACGAATGAAGTATTGTTAGCTACAGCCTTGATAAAGGTCGCGACGATAGATGGATCGTGTCACATTTTAAGGGCTCTCATTGATCCTGGATCACAAGTGTCGATAATAAAAGAAAGTACAGCAAAGAAATTAGGATTACGTAGATCTAAATTCAATGGATTGATATGCGGAGTAGGTGAAGTCGAACATAATTGTAAGGGTATGGTCACACTAAGCTGCTTCTCAACGTACAACAACTTTTCGTTCACAACCGATGTACTAGTCATGAACAACGTACTTAAGGATATTCCATATAAATCGTTTGACACATCGAAGTGGTCCTACATAGAAAATCTTAAATTAGCAGATCCATATTTTAACATTAGCCGTCCAGTGGACTTATTATTAAGCGCCCAAGTCAATGGCTTGATACTAATGGGAGGATTGATCAAAGGACAGATTGTATCACAGCCAGTGTTGCAAGAAACACAGCTTGGGTGGATCATATATGGTGGTGGCCAAATAGCATCACTACAGTGCAACGTCATCATGAATAATATCCACGATATTCAGCAGTTTTGGGACATCGAGGATATAAGCGAGAAATCAAACCTATCATTGGAAGATCAAGAATGTGTCGATTTTTATTCATCAACTACAAAACGTCAAGAAGACGGCCGGTATGTAGTAAAATTGCCACTAAAAGCAGACATCAATGAAAAACTAGGTTCATCTAAAGATATGGCAATAGCACAGTTCCAAAATCTGGAACGTAAATTTAGCAAACAACCTGTTCTAGCAGAACAATATAAAACATTCATTAGTGAGTACATAGCCTTAGGACATATGGTGCCTAGTTACAGCAATAAAACCAAACAAGCGCTATCGTGTTACTTGCCGCACCATTCCGTCCAACGAGCAGAATCAGCTACTACAAAGCTACGGGTGGTATTTAACGCATCAGCAAGAACGTCAAGCGGATACAGCGTGAATGACCTGATGTATAAGGGCCCTAATTTACAACAGGATCTACAGGAACTGATACTGAAGTGGCGGCAATATCGTTATGCTTACACATCAGATATCGAGAAAATGTACAGGCAGATAATGGTGGACGAAGCAGATCAGCAATATCAGCAAGTTATCTGGAGGTATGCGCCAGATCAACCACTACAAACGTACAAGCTTACTACCGTCACATACGGTACAAAATCAGCACCATTCCTAGCGATGATGACTTTAAAACGTTTAGCATCGGATGCACGAAGTGCATTTCCGGAAGCAGCAAAGATTCTAGAAGAATCTTTTTATATGGATGATCTGGTCCATGGTTCTCACTCTATCGAAAGAGGAAAGCAGCTCATCGAAGATCTCAACAGATTATTAAAATCAGGCGGTTTTACACTGAGAAAATGGTCCGCAAATCATCCGGAACTTCTTGAAAATATAGAGCAGAGCAGCAGCAATGGCGAAATAATTTTTAACTTCAAATCAGAAAGTACGTCAAAAACATTAGGCCTTCGTTGGAACTCTTGTGATGACATGTTTACTTTCAAATACAGCATAGCTAATCCTAACGCCAAAATTACTAAACGATTACTTTTGTCGGAGATATCAAAAGTATTCGACCCGTTGGGGTGGTTGTCCCCACTTACAACAAAATTAAAGCTGATATTCCAAAAGCTGTGGTTAAATAAAATGCATTGGGATGAAGAAGTTCCTGTAAACATCAAATACGAATGGGAAACCATAAAAATAGACATGGAATATTTGAATCAATGCAAAATACCACGTTGGATCGGGTATCAATCTCATCACGTCATAGAACTGCACGGTTATTGTGACGCATCTACTAAAGCCTACGCGGCAGTTATTTACGCGCGATTACAGAAAAATGATGAGACATCTGTGGTACTAGTAGTTGCTAAGACTAGACTAGTACCCGTCTCTAAAAGCGTATCGTTACCAAGATTAGAATTAAGTGGAGCATATTTACTAGCCAAGTTAATGAATAAAGTTATTAGCTGTTATAGCGAAATGGACACTCGGATATATGGATGGACGGATTCCATGGTGGTCTTAGGGTGGCTACAAGGCGATTACAGCCGATGGAAACCTTTCGTTACGAACAGGACTAAAGTTATCGCAGCAACAATGAAACCAAGCTGCTGGCGATATGTAAAGTCGGAGGATAATCCAGCAGATGCAGCCAGTAGAGGCATTTCAGCCTCACAACTGAAAAATCAAACCCTGTGGTGGCATGGACCGCAGTCATTGAGAACGTTTGATGAAAAATTAGAAGCAAAGCAAAGCATTTATACCACGGATCAAGAAATAAAGGCAAAAACAACATCAAGCAAGGTGAATGCCGCTCAAATAGATAGCAAGAAAAGCATCATATTACAATTGTTACTTAAATTCAGTTCACTTAATAAAATAACTAAAATAGTAGCATGGCTTTTACGAGCCATCAAAACGATACAATTTAAGCAGAATCCAGTCACGTTAGGTAAACATAGCGGTTTGCCCGAGTTTCTGACCTTGCATGAATTACGGAAAGCAAAGTTACTCATTATAAAATATGTACAAAGAACTGAGTTTGCAGAGGAAATCATGACATTACAAAAAAATAATAAATTGAGTAGCAGAAGTAATCTACTAAAATTAAATCCTTTCCTTGACAACGAGGGTATTTTACGAGTGGGAGGCCGTTTAACCAAAGCAAACATGAGCATGGAAATGAAGCATCCAGCCATATTACCTTACAGCAGTCGGCTCACTACTCTGATAATTCAGCAAGCTCATCAGCTCACCTTTCATGGTGGACCGCGATTAACTTTATTTAATCTTAGGCAGAGATACTGGATAATCGCTGGAAACAAAGCTGTAAAGAAAGAAGTGCGAAACTGCGTCACCTGTAGAAAACATGAGCCTAAACTGCAGCATCAATTGATGGGAGAATTACCAGAAGCCAGAAGCAACCCCGCCCCGCCATTCTATCACACCGGAGTGGATTATACAGGTTTCGTAGAGATAAAAAGCAACAAGGGGCGCGGAATTAAGACCACAAAAGGATATATTGCGTTGTTTATTTGTCTAGCGACTAAAGCTGTACATTTAGAGCTTGTATCCGACCTAAGCAGTACTGGGTTTTTAGCAGCATTACGACGGATGGCCGCCAGAAGAGGGGCGCCACGCCATCTTTATAGCGATAACGGGACGAATTTTGTAGGTGCAAATAGAATGCTACAGGAAAGCTATCACGATTTCGAAAACGTATATGATCGTAACTTTTTCGCAGAGCTAACAGATTTAAATATAGAATGGCACTTTAACGCGCCATCTTGGCCAAGTGCGGGAGGTCTATGGGAGAGAGCCATTAGAAGCTTAAAATATCACCTCAAGCGAGTAATTGGAGAGCAGAAATTGACTTTCGAAGAGTTCAGCACAATATTAGCACAGATAGAGGCTTGTCTGAACTCCAGACCTTTGTGTGCCTTGTCTGAAGATATCGAAGATTTAAACGTACTTACTCCAGCGCATTTCTTGACCGGGAGATCTGGTACTGTCATAATTGAAACGGAAACAGATGCTCGAACTAGATGGCATTTATCAGCTAATATAGTAAATGACATATGGAAGAAATGGAGATCGGAATACCTAACGCAGTTATCTGTAAGAAGCAAATGGCGAAGCACTGAGCAAAATATCAACATCGATGATTTAGTGACCATCCAGGATGACAATTTGCCACCTGGAAAATGGATGATGGGAAGAGTAGTAGAAACTCACCCTGGTCAAGATGGATTAGTACGAGTAGTAACATTAAAAACAAAAAGCGGAATACTTAAAAGGCCGGTTGTGAAACTCTCAACCTTGCCGATATCGCCTGCTTCAAGCAAAATGAAAGACGATAGAAAGGTTAATCAAGAAATCAACATCAGCATAAAGGAACCTGACGAGCAGAAAACAAGCAATAAAATCAAATCTAAGTTCGTATCAGTGGTAGTATCGTTAATCTTTTTTATGTCATTGATAACATCATCTCGCGCAGCTTTTAACATATCAGCGTTGCCAAACAACAATTCACTGTATTTCGAAACAGTGGGCAATATGCAAGTTATTCGAGATAAATGGAATCTTATTGTTTACT